>JAMXBB010000005.1:12355998-12703870 GCA_024138015.1 Lumnitzera littorea
ATATATATATATATATAATTAAATAAGTCTACTCTCTCATAAACGAAACATCACTAGATGGAGGGACAAGTGTGTATTTTTTTTTTTTTAATTTTCCTTCCTCCGAAGGGTTCATTATGATTTTTAAAAAATAAAATTAATGTGCTCTATCCATTTTAGGTCAATCGACTTCCAATGGTAAAAAAACGTAAAATATATGCTGTATGAAGGCTACCAAATTCATAAAACATATTTAAAATATAAGATACATGAACATACCTTATACAATTCATTACACCAATTGCATTAAATTTAAATCAACAGCCGCCAAAATGACTTGAAAGAAAGCTAAAGCAATTGATTTTCTATGCCATGGCAGACACACTTACTCTCTCTCTCTCTCTCTCTCTCTCTCTGAAATTTCTTTTCAATTTTTTTTTTCCAATTAAGTCCTTACCAGGACGTATATAACATCTTTTATGTGTGTGTTTATTTGTTTTTTTTTTTTTTATATTTGTTGAAAAAAAGTGTTTGCCGTTCTCCATACGGAATCAAGAATATAGAGGTTTCTTCAATTTGTCAATATCTGAAGCTTATGTTTAACCAAAGCTCAACTTGTGCACGTTACCTTTCTTCCGACTAAATTTCTACAGATTTTCTCGATTATGTCCCTTCAATTTTTCCAAAATGAAAACCATGTTGATATTATTCTAATAAGAGGAGGAACATGGATTTTCATTCTTCTTAGTACTCTTCAAAATTTCGGAGATTGGTAAACTAATGGGAACTGGTATGAACTTGGTCAGCAGCATCCCCAAATGTAAATAAGATCAGAGCCCACCTAAACATAGTTTAAATTTTATGTATCAAATGAAGGCCATTTTGAATAAAGCAAATCATTTCCAACATGTCATTCTTAGAACTAGAAATATGATTATAGAAATAAAATATAAAGCCAATTTGGTATGGTGTACAATATAAAAAATATGATTATGATACGAATAAATAAAATATATTTTATAATTATTATTTTATTTTAATTTGTTTTTAACGTTGATACGAATTTAATAGCAAGTAAGTTACGAATCCAGCTCACCAACACAACTTACGAATCTCTAACTAAAATTATGGATTTGAAAATTTAGGAGGGCAGATTTGTAAAAGTGATATCCCCAAGAGACGTTTTTGTAATGAAATTCGTATCTGATCCAAGATGGCGAGACAAGAAGATTTAGGAAATCTTGGAGTGGGCCATCCCCTTGAATGTGGCGTTTTTGTCAGTTTCCATCAATCCGACGTAGGTGCCCGTCGTTTTGGAGGCATGTAGGTCCCCTCTTCAATAAACTCCTCACACCTACCTCTCATGAATGAACGCCCGGAACCCCAATATCAAAATTACCACGATACTCTTTTCTTTTCCCCTTCCTTTTGTGATTAAATCAACCACAATGCTGCTATCCTCCAAATTATTAATCCTCCCTTTTATTATTTAACTAGGTAAAACCCCGTGGAATGCACGAATTTAATTTCAAATATATTTATATTATTGAAAATAACATATTACTATAACAGATTATTGTAATTAATATGTTAATAAATTTATATTTAAGGAATATTTTGTGGTTCCGTTCGTGTTTTTAAAGGAATTGATGTAATCTTACATCTGATCCTTTATTTTGTATGCATTCGATCTGAATTATTGTCATAATTTTGTTTTTAACCATTTGGATTTAATAGATATAAAACGAAAGGTAAGATAAAGAGTTGGATCAATCTCATTAAAAATATGGATAAGATTATAGAAGTTTCCTTTATATGATATATAAAAGATTATGTGAACACAATTATTTAAATATATAAATATGTTTTATATAATTTATGTAACTATTATGGTTATACAAAATGCTATATTATTAAGAAAAAAATAAAACCTTAAGAGTTATAAGAATATATCATATATCAAGACTAATCTCATTTTACATCTAGTTATGCAAACCTTGCAACTTTTCTATGAATATAAGCTCTTGAGAAATAAAAAGGTGTGGATAATAAAAATAACGAAATGTATTATTAATGAAAAGTTATGAATAGTAAAACCTTTTAAAAGAAAAGATAAGGATTTTTTTTTTTTAAAGAAAAGGAATGAGTAAATAATGTGTTGTTATTTGATTAAAAAAAAAAAAAAAAGAAAGAAGAAAGAAGAAGAATCGTGTTGTAATAACCTTACTAGTTACTTCCAATGCACAAACATGAGTAAATATTTTCACTATACTGAAACACAGCTTTGGTATTGCAGCGTTTCATGAATACAACGACATGAAAGGCAATATCCAAAAGGTACAATACTAAAATAAAAAAACTTCAAAAGTATATATTACTAGTAAATATCCCATGCCATGCAAGGATTTTATCTCAAAACATATACATATTAATTAAAATAATAAATTTACTTGAAAGGATATAAGAATTGATATATTACCATTATATAAAAATAAATTACAAAATGATGTTATAATTTTATATGCCTATTAATGGTATTTTCATATTAATATAAGACATGATATGTCAATTAGAAAGGGTTACAACCCTTCAAAAACATCATTTCATATGGCATCATGTAAAACAACTCTTTATATAAGAGAAATTTATGTATTTACCATGGAAATTAGTAAAATTATGTAATTATAAACTATATAATTACAATTACATTAAAAAAATTACTAAGATACAATTATTATATTGCATTTTTAAAATGTGACCCTATCATATGTAACTATATCGCATCTTCAATATGTAATATAATAACGGCATACAAATAATAATGTCACATCTTGAAAATGTGACATAGGTATAAAGAGTAAGGTTTCATTTTCAAGATACCACATTCTAACAGTGTTTTGATAAATTTTTTTATATAATTTATACTTATATTATTTTTTTTAAGATCAGTAGACATGTATTGCACTATTTTATACAAAGAACATGTTACTTAAATATAAAATTGAAAAAACAGCATTGTTTATGACCAAAAAGTACAAATAATTAAGATATATATATATATATATATATAATAAATGGATTTTTCTACTATTCCGTCATTATTTTTTACAGGATCTTCATCCCACTCTTGATTTATACTCTTTTAATGATTCATATTCAATAAATTGGAAATGAAGGGTAAGATGAAGAGTGGGACTAACTCCGTCAAAATGGAGGATGGGAGCATAGAGTCTCCAATAATAAATAAACAATCAAATATTGTCAAAAGGTAAAAGATAGCAATAATAAAAGCTTTTGAAACTATTTATTTTATAGATTTTCTAGAAATATATTTTACATATTGGTTTTATGCAATCGTCATTGTGGTTTCCACATTTATATATACAACAATATGATTTTTTTTTTAATAAGACAATATGACATTGCGACAATCTTAAAAGGTACCTCAAATATTGGAACTCTTACCATCATTTGAAAAAGAAAGTAAAAATAAATAAATAAATAAAATTGTTAACGATTAAAAGGTGTTAGTAATCAAAAGGTATAAAGAAAGATATAAATAGTAAAAAGGTATTATTAATGAAAAAGATATAAACAATATACTTAGATCCATGCAAGGACTAGTTTCGAACCGTAAAGCAGTCTGGTTAAGAAATAGCTGAGCCTAAACCACTGAGTCCTAAAGATCTATGCGATTTAAGATGGTGAAATCGCCTGAACCAACGGGTTATAAACCGTAGGGTCAGCTTGTCATTGAACCGATGGGTCAGTTTAATTAGTTTACCCCCTTAAAAGAGAGAGAGAGAGAGAGAGAGGGGATGCCATTAAATCAACAAAGAATAATTGGATGATATTAGGTTATAACATATTAAAGCTACCTTTTTTAAGATAGTGAATGATAATTTTTTAAAAATAATATCATTAAATTAATGATAGATGACTAATCATAAGTTAATTATATGTTAAGAATAGATTGAAAATTTAATTTAAGTTAACATAAGTTTTTTTTGTAAAATTTGTCAAATGTTAATGACTTAAATATAAGGAAAAGAAAAAAATAAAAAAGTTAAAATCACATTAAGTAAAAAATTAATAAAAAAATTAGAAAGTACTAATAAATTAGTACACTTAAAAGAAAAAGAAAAAGAAAAATGAAGTCATGTTATTAAAAATTATTAATGTTTTTTAAAAAAGAAATCAATAAAATTAATAAAAAAATTAAATATTAAAAAAAAAAACTATTTAAGAGCTGAACCAATCATTCAAGCGCCAAGCTAGTTGTGGTTCAATTATGATCAAGCCTATAAAACGACGATTCCGAACTGGTTTAAAGCTAGTCCGGCCTATTGGTCAAGGCTAGACATGCTCTACTTAGGGCATTGAATAAGATAATTACTTGTAAGCATAATATTAATATGACATATAATATATAATTAGCATATTAAAATTTTGGATTTTTCTATGATATTGTCAATGTTTTTTATAAGACCTATCCCACCATTTTATACTTATTAGATCTCAACCATTAAACCAATTGTGTTTTCAATGGTTCAAATTTAATTAGTATTAAATCAAAGGTTAGATGAATGACTTAACTAATCATGTAAAGAATATGGATCGGACTATGAAGCTCCTAATTTATGTTGCTGATCTTTATCTTCAAAGACACCAATTTATAAAAAGTTGCATCTCCTTACCTAAATGTTATGACTTTTGGAAAGATCTATAGAACTTATTTTAATTTTTAAGAATATGTCTATGTATACCTTTTTGAATAGTTGCATCCTTTTGCATGAAGTTATGTCTTTTGAGAAATATTGGTAGAACATAATTTCAACTTTTACAAAGTTCTAATTCTTATATCAAGTTATATAGGTTAGGTGCAAATTGATACAGAAAAGTACAATATTAGGCAAGAAGATTCAAAAATAAAAACACGAATCTTCAATTATAAGAAAGGTAGCCAATGTTTAAGAACTTAGCAACAAATCCAGAGGCAAACAACAAAACATCTAAACTTCCATTAGATAAATAAGAATGGATTATGAATATCAACAATTAGCATACCATCTTACATAGTCAAGGTTTAGAGGCCTTTGTTGTTATTCTAGCACAAACAATTTTATGCAAAGGAAAGAAGATTTATTGTTGAAACAAGAGAGAGAGAGTAGGAAAGAAGAAAAAGAGGGAGAGAACATTGAGAAATGAGAAAAGGAAATAGTGTATGTATATGCGCGCACATTTGTATATGTATAAGGGAAAAGAAATAAGAAGCTGGAAGGGTACTTTTTTATTAGGTTAATTGAAGAGGCACTACTAAAAAAAGACAAAAGATAATATTGAAAAGGTACATTTTAAAAAAGCTTTTAGAATTATATATTATAAATAGATTTATTGACTCCATTTTGAAATTTATGCCCCCATTCTCTTTAGCAGAAGATAGTTTCTCCTAACTTGACCAATGAATTTGCCCCTCTTCACTCCTTTTGCCCTTGCTAAAATTTAACTATCATAGCATTCATTTTATTGCACCACTTCTTTGGGAAAAGGAAATGGAACATTGAATTAATAAAAATGGCCAAAACAACCAATTTAATTGGAATCCCCCTATCCACTTGACTCAACAAGTATTGCTTCCAACTTTTAAGCCTCTTCTCAATCTTATTCTTCATAAAGTAAGAAGGTTTGTATTAAGATATTCCCTAAAGTGTAACAAGTCTTAAAAATATTCTTAGACAA
Source organism: Lumnitzera littorea (assembly GCA_024138015.1). Classification (NCBI taxonomy): domain Eukaryota; kingdom Viridiplantae; phylum Streptophyta; class Magnoliopsida; order Myrtales; family Combretaceae; genus Lumnitzera; species Lumnitzera littorea. Next base: position 12,361,717 of record JAMXBB010000005.1, read on the forward strand.
TCTAAAACTTCAAACACGCGATTGATTTCCTTTTTAAGTTCTTTTGGTGAATGTAGGCTAAAAAAATAAAATACTTGATTTGTTGTGACTAACCAATTACCCTCGCCAGCAATGTTGGGATTAGATCCATCAAAGCTCCAACATTTCACTCTAGCTTATAGGAATAAATAATCATTTGCAAAGAAAAGATAAGATAACATAAGACATATGTCCTTCATTGTTAATCCCTTCAAATCACCATTCCTAATTTTCTTTTTAATGCCTATAGATATAAATAGATATAAAGATAATAGATCCCCTCACCCCTCTTAGGATGAAAACAACCCACTTTCTAACCATTAATCACAATGTTAAACTCAATAATAGATACACAATGCATTATCCAATTAACTCATTTTCTTGCAAAGTCATATTTAAGTAGAATTCATTTTAAGAGAGTTTACTCAATCCTATCATAAACCTCACTCATATCTCTTTTTAAAGTAGAAAAAATATCCTTCCCTTTCTTTTTATGTTTCAAAAAATGAAACACTTCATATGCCATTACCACATTATGTGAATCATGCACCTCGAAATGAATACAATTTTTTCTTTAGAAATAAGCTCACCAAGGACAAGTTTTAATCTATTTAGCTTAACTTTAAAAATGATTTTATCACAAAATTGAAAAGACTAATTAGCCAATATTGAGATGCCTCTTGGAGGATGGGGATTTTGATTTATAGCATTTATATGTTTGGTATTTCTTGCTAAGCAATATATTACACACACAATACATGCATATATATACATATATGTATGACTAGAAAAAAAATAAATAGGTAAAAGTGGAGCTTCTATTGAATATTTACTATCAGCGCAAATAAAGTTCATATAATTATACAAAAACATTATCTGCCATAAGCTTACGATAGAGTGCTACAACAATCAAACTCATTATTATTATTATTATTATTATCAATTTTGTATCGACAAGGACCGTGCCACAAACGTACACTTATGTGAATAAGGCGCAGTCATTTTTTGAGCGGAAGGGATTCGATATTTTCCAAAACCAGCAGCCACGAAATTGCTTGTTTCCTTTGGCAACAGCAAACCAACGCCGGCTTTGTTGAAAACAAGGGTAGTTTCGGTAATTCAGCTCCCCTACGTTTAAGCCTGCTATGGATTGGATGACACAAGGTGACTTCACTCTTACAAGGCCGCACGGGAACTCATTAGAACTCAAATTATTCAGCTTTACAAAAAGTCCATATTGCCCTTCACGCCGTCCACTAATTTCTCTTCTTTCCAACGAGATAGAACGGAAAAGAATCTCTTGGTCAAGTGAATTTAATATAATTTCATGTCCTACGGCTACGGCTACAGCCACCGTTCATTTTTCATTTGTCAAAATTGCACAGGATTGTAAACCAGAAACAATAATCTTACTCTTTTGTTGTTTTTTTTTTTTTTTTCCTGTTTGAGAAAATAGTAAATGAAATAAGAAAAGGGAAAAATCGGAGATTCTTACTTCATGGACAAATAATTGATAGTATTATCGAATTTGAATTAACCAATTCCAATCCAATTCAGTTTTATCCTTTCTATTTATAAAATTAGTTTGATCATTCTTTTGATTCACACTCTAACAGTCATCCTACATCAACCTGATTTACTTAACTTATCCAACACTATTTTTATAGAACCAAATCGGATTTCTCAAGCTTAAGTTTACAGTTTTCTTTTTTCCAAAGATTATACCAATCAAAAATAGAAAATTATTAACTTTCAAATCGTAAGATTATGAATAATTTTTATTATTTTATAAAAAAAATATAAACTATATACTAACCTGGATTTGATTGCGATACGACCTTAGTTTGACTCCTCCAATCCTTAACCATAACTAATAATGGTTTTTATTTTTTTTAATAATAAAAAGAAAAACAATGGAAGAGTTTTCGATGGTAACATAACATACAAAGCAATGAGTCCAACGTTTGGGAGAAGTAGAAAGGAATAACGTTTAGGTTTTAACAGCTTCGGTTATTCCCACACAACTAAACATGTTATCAGATGCATTTAGCTTTGGGGTTTTCCCCCTTGGAAAAAACCTTAACCTTTTCGCAATCTTCCCAAATCAACTCCTTAACGTATATTAAAATGGCGTCAAAGGAGGTGGAGTTTGAGTCTGGTTTACGCCAAATATGTCGTCCTATTCTCTCTCTCTCTCTCAAGTCATTCATAGTCATAGACCAATTCCTTCCAGCACTCCCCCATTCCTATAAAAAGCATCAACACAGCACTTTCCCTCTCAAATTACACCTACTCTTCGACACCTTTTTCTTCCCCCCTCCCTTTCTTTATTCTCATCATTACGTTTTACACAAAATCCATACAACTCCCACACACTACTACCACTCTTTTTCATCACTTTGCCTTTGTTATGTTATGTAGTATTATTATTGTTGAGGAGGTACAAAGGACGGGACAGGACGGAAACAGGACAGCACCCTTAGGCATAGGCAAAACAAAACTTGAAACTGAACTTAAAAGTAGTAGTTTTGAATTGGATTGGAAAACTAAATATTGCAAGGAGATTATATACCTAATTGAGGCTTACCCTTTGTTGTGTTGAAGTATCAGTTGTGTAGGGAGAAAGAGATGGAGAAGGTTTGTTTTGTTAAGAATGGTGTGCTAAGATTACCTCCAGGATTTCGTTTCCATCCTACAGATGAAGAGCTTGTGGTTCAATACCTAAGGAGAAAGGCCTATGCTTGTCCTTTGCCAGCTTCCATAATTCCTGAAGTTGAAGTTTGCAAGTCTGATCCTTGGGATTTGCCAGGTTAGTTAGTTAGTTCGCATATAAATAAAATTATGTACCATGTAAAAGTATATTGGTATGAATCGGAAACTCGAGATAGGAAAGGGTTAGTTTCTGAATATATATATATATATATAAGTGAATGATTTGATTCGTTGGTTTTTCAGGGGATTTGGAACAAGAGAGATACTTTTTCAGCACTAGGGAAGCCAAGTATCCTAATGGAAACAGGTCCAACAGAGCAACTGCTACTGGGTATTGGAAGGCAACTGGAATAGACCGACAAATCGTTACTTCCAAAGGCAATCAAGTTGTGGGAATGAAGAAGACTCTTGTCTTTTACAGAGGAAAGCCTCCAAATGGGGCTAAGACTGATTGGATCATGCACGAATACCGTCTTGCCAATTCCGAATTGGGAGCAAGGAATTCCTCACAGAAAATGAACCTGAACCAAGTGAGTTATTTATCAGTCCGTCCATTTGATTCGTTTCATTTTTCATTGCTTCTGTAGCGAGTCCCTTGGCAAAATTTTCACAAAAAAGAGATGGCAACATTGATTCATTTTCAATTTCTTGCTTATTATGAACCAAAAATGGGTCTCAATTTCGTTTCATTTTCAATTTCTTGCAGAATCCAATGGTACCAATGGAAAATTGGGTCTTGTGCCGCATATTTTTGAAGAAGAGGAGTATTAAGAACGACGATGATGATAACAACAACAGCAACAGCAACAACAGCAACAACAACAACAACAGCAACAATCAGAATATGCCAGCCTGCAGCAACAAGGAGGCACACGGGGTTAGGGCCAACAGGCCAGTTTTCTATGAATTCTTGACTAGAAATAGGACTGATCTAAATCTTGCTCCAACTTCATCCTCCTCCGGCTCAAGTGGAATAACAGAAGTCAACTGTCATGAATCCGATGACCACGAAGAAAGTAGCACCAGTCTCCGCTTCAATGGAAGGAAACCATAACCTCGTAATACCTACTTCCACTAGTTGTTGTACCACCTAGTTCTTGGAGGAGTCCATAAAATGTTGGGTCAGTCCGGTTTTTCCACTTCTCCTATCTTTGGCCTGTGTTTTATCAGTCATGGATAGAGATTATCAGAAGAATGGAAGAACTACAAGGAAAACAAAAACCGGCATTAACTGTTGCTAACATAGAGAAGTTGCAATGTTAGCTGATGGTACCAACTCCATGTATGAATACCGCAAATTATCAGTTTTTAGTGGTATATCAATCTTTTTTCAGAATATGAACTTTGTTTCCTCCACACGCATGAATTTAATTTTCTTCTGTTCCAACTTGCCAATCCTCGGATTCGAGTTAATACCAAATTTTAGTGGTACTGACAAGTTTACTAGAATTATTCAAATGAGTGTAATTCTGGTAGTTGAAACCATCACCACTAAATGCGTAATCCTTGTTTTGTAAGTAAGGACTCTGTTGAAGCAAACATTTAGAGAAAGTTTGTCCATTGAAATTAATTAAGTTTTTCAATCAGCCAAACTAATGGTATTTGCTCTGAAAACGAAATCTAGAAAATACTACACAATGGAAGCAAGTATGAGAATCCTCTAAGAAAAGAAAAGTTAATTTTTAAGGGAATCAAGTGAAAGTAAAAGAAAAGAAAAGAAATATCAGAAAGGGAGATATATAAGTTTTAACTTTGCAAAAGGAAAATTCAATAGCATGAGCATATAAGATCTTTTAGCAAAATAAGCATAAGATGTGGTTCTCTCCTTTGTGTGAACCATGGGGTTCTTGTAAAGGAGAGAACTTAATTCCGATGGAATCTTCAAGATTTTGAAACAATCTTCATGTACACTCAAGATCTATAATATTGAAAATTATCTAAGAATCTGGTTCAAAGGTACAGACATTCTTGAATCAATTCTAAGGTATTACATCCAATTGTCATTTTAATCAAATCTAATGTAAGAAAAAAACAGAAGAATCAGGTAACATGTGGTGAGCATACAGGGAACAGGGTTAACTAACAAGTTGGGCAGCATTAAAAAATTGGTTATGGTCCCCAACACGGAAAGTAGCATTAAACAACCTTATGTCCTCAATCATACTATTACTTGTTTATGTTTTACTAGTTCCTTTGACAAGTATATATATATTTCATGGTTCATCCAATGACAAAACTCCATGTCATCAAGGAGTTTGGTTTGGCATATGACTGTAATCCACACGCACATCATTTTCTTATTTAATACTTCTCTATATACTCCTTCCATTCATTATTTAGTGTATAAGATAACCGAACTTATACTACAAAATGAAACCTATGTTATCTTTTTATGTATTATCAAAATCTCAAAACTAACTAACAATATTCTTCAAGTTGGAATCCTAATAGCAGAGATTAGAGGAGTGTCTCCTCCACTATCTTCCAACTTTATTCCAACTATTACTCAACTTTGACCTTAGTAGGAATTTCTTTCCAACGGAATAAAATATTGTTGCTGCTTTATGGCCCAAATTTTTAATGAATTATGCCCCATTATTTTCAAACGAGCAAAGTGTCTTATATAAACTTGAAAAATGCTAAGGACATTAGGAAATGACCATTCCGTTTGATGCTAGATGCCACACAATTGCACTATCAAATCGTCTATATAGGAATCGCAACTGGACGCTGGTTGGGCCTTGGTGCCAATTCCAAAATATAAGGAATAATTGTATATTAGAGGATGAATGCTGAGGTTCAAATTCAATACAGAACGAAAGATTTTAATAACATAAAGAAAAGATAAATCTTATTAGAAGTAATATAAATAGAGGATATGGTTATGTTGATATTATAAATTATTAGATTGGATATTTCATATGTCATATTAATAAAATATAATATAACAGCTGTTTTCTATTTCAATCAATTTTATTTAATGTCACTTTCTCTTTATATTATTAAAATCTATCGTTTTCTCTTGTATAATTCTCTCCCATTCCGATAACTTATACTAATAAAAATTACAAGTAAGCTCTAGTTCAGCTCAAACCCATGATGGAATTGAAACAAAAAGGGTCTCCTAGGCAAATATTAGCTTATCATAATCATACTTGAAGCAATAATACTATAAGAAAATGGGACAATAAGCTGATAAGTTAGGTTGCAAATAGACTCACTTCAACCCCAAAAGCAGAGAGATGAATTTTAAAAAGGGTGGGCCAACAGGCAGTTGTCTGAATCCAAAGTGGTTGCCGGGGACATCCAAGGACGGCATATGAAAACTAACGCTAAAAATCGATAAGTTGGTTTGTCCATAATTGAGTTATTTGCCATGCCATAACTGGAAGGCCCCAAAGAACCAACATTTTCTTCCCCATTAGAATAATGTTATACGGAAAAAGATAAGGGGAAAGAGTCGCCGACCAAAGTTTCTTGCGAAAATGGTTTATGTAATAATTATGGAAATGATATCATATTATCATTCTCACAAGAAGGCTAATGTTGGAGTTGGTTCACGTCACCTTGCAATTTGTTTTTGCCGCTTGTGTTTATATTTCCTCATCACTGACGGAATTGCTGACTGGGCCTATTAGGTTTCTTGGTCAATCACGTAGACAGCCCGTCATGTGACGTGGGGCCCACTATGCTTAGGGTTCCTGATTAGTTTCAAATCAAATCCCGAGAAGGGGCAACGAAATGAAATCCCATTTCTCTACTCTTTTACTTGCTGTGAAATTAAGGGTGGAAGTCCCGACACCATACGACAAATCGAAGCACCTAAACTTGCGAGGGAACATATCAAAAAAAAAGAAGAAGGAGCCGATAGCATAATTTGTGATATGGTTATAAATTTGATATGAAAAAAATCAATACAAAGCACGATAATCTATTAAAGCATATTAACAATCATAATTTGGTTCATGTTTAACTCACAAACTTGTTTATAAATCTATTTATTAAATAGATTATAAGTTTGACTGGTTGATATTTCCTCCACTTACATAAACCCATTTGCCACCCGTTTAACACATAACATTTTTATCTTTTCTTTAATCAAGGGTTTGTGACTTATAGCATGAGTTTTTGAATTTTCTTTTCACGTTTGGCAATGCAGGTTTACGCTCCATTCTTCAGTTGTAATTTCAACTTCATCTACAGACATCAATGGCAAGTTAAGTTACCTTTTTTCCTTTGCAATGTTAAGAAGTCTCAATTAATTTTTATGTTTCCTATATATTTAATTTTACATGGGGTGTTATTTTTAGAACTTAAGGTTGATGACCGTCTATTGATGATCTTTTATTAATAATATATGATACTTACCTAGTTTATCGGAAAAAAGTAAATAAATAAAGCCCATATAAATAATTTATTAAGTTGCTTTAAATGATAAATAATGAAACAACATAGATGTCTTCTATGATAAATGTTAAAACAACATAAAAGATAAAAGAAAATGCAAATAACCTTCCTAAACTTTAATTTAAATACAAATTGATCTCTTAAACTTTTAACGTGTGGTTTTTTATCCCTAAACTTTTATAAATTAACAAATAATCTTTATAGGTTGAGAATCACTTCTTTAAACTTTGATTTTAATGTGTAAATACTCCTTAAACTTTAATTTTGGTGTGCAAATACCCCCATAGTTTAAAAGGTTATTTATATACTAAAATCAAAGTTTAAGGGGTTATTATCAACTTATGAGGATTGTTTACACACTAAAATCAAAGTTTAAGAGGTTTAAAGGTTATTTATACATCAAAATTAAAATTTAAAAGGTTATTTTCAACTCATGAAAGTTGTTTACATACTAAAATTAAAGTTTAAGGGGTTATTCTCAATCTATGAGGGTTGTTTATCAACTTATGAAAGTTTAGAAACAAAAAATCATACTTTGAAAGTTCAGAAAGTCAATTCAAACTTAAGTAAAAGTTTAAGGGGGTTATTTGCAATTTTCCCTAAAAGATAAATCAATAAGTCTTGAAGTTTTTCTATAATATCACTTGTTAATATTCTAGAACAAACTACCTGTTGCCAACTTGTACCTTTTATCAACTTTTAGGGCATATTGAGTGTTGAAAAATAAAATGAGTGCAAATGAAGCATATATGAAGGACATGACATCAAGGAATGTGGTAAAGTTTGAAACTAACAGTTGGAATTTTGTGTGATTTGGCCAATTGCTGTTACATTAGAACCACAATATAAACTTAATTTCATTTATTAAAGGATTTATGGTAATGACTCAAATGAATTTTTAAAAATTAGAAGAGCATTGTTTTCTCTTTTTGATAAATGTCTCGAGAAGGATGGCATGAGTTTAGATCTAAATATTGATAGTTGTAAGTTAAGAGCTCATGATTCTATTAATAGTGAACGGGGAATTGATTTTTAGGTAACTTTATGTCTCTATAAATATATATGTTAGATTTAAATTTATTTCATATGATATGATGCTTATAATGTTTTGTTTTATCTAAGATTTCAATTCCTTAAAAACATGCAAAAACTTAGGGAAGCCAACAAATTTGCATTAGATATATATTTAGATCATGAATGCCATATGATGGTTAAATTAGGTATATTGAGTTATTAGAAACCTAATCAATTTTGATATCATCAAGTTACAAAAACGAAATGTGACATCTTAAGTATATTAATATCCATGTTGGTGTGAACTATGACCAAGAACATATAAGACCAGTCATTGGATGGCTCCAAGCTTACAGAAAGCTCGAAAAATGGTTAATAGGGAAAGTTACGAAAAGAGTGATAAAGATGAATGGAACAGTAAGCAAAAACTTACGAATAGTTCTAGAGGATATGACACACCAAAAGAACTTTCGAGGACTCATGGCACAATTCGATATGACGCACGAATTGATCCAATGAGGTTACTCGCCACCTAACCTTGCATAAGGGAAATGACAAGAGTAATGCCAAGGGTAAACAAGCAGTGTTTACGCAAGAAAGAAAGTACAAGTGTATTGAAGGTACTCTAATCTATTACAGCTACAAGTACAAAAGTATTTATACTCATGAGTTAGGGCAGCTTGCCCAAAAGAAAAAAGACAATAAGGACATTTCCTAAAGAAGCAATGTACATGACACAAGAGGGTAAAAATGAATATACACGAAAATTAATCATTAGTGCTACAGATTCTTTGTACGATACTATATGCGTGGTGATGTTGCATTAGCAAGGTTGTCAAGGGATGCGGATAAAAAGTATAGACGAGTAGGCTTGTCCGAGTAGGAATGGCCTAGTCAGTCCAGATTCTCTGTCTCTCGACCTTTCGACAAAGATGATACCGAGTGATTGGTCGGCTCAGCATTAGAGTAGTCATCAACTTGGCATAACACAAAATAAAGGGCAGTCATTCGGTACGACATTAAAGCTGACTCGGTAAGTAAATACTCAACCTCGATAGGTAAGTACTCAACCTTGGTAGGGGTTGGTTGGAACATAAAGATTCATCGTGCCAGCCCCTCTAGTCTTCAAGCTCGACCATAGGTCAAAGGTCTCGTAACTTGATTCTCATCACTCTCTCCGAGTTGTTTTGGATTTGGGATCAAATCCGAATGGTGTTCACTAAATTCTCCATCAGGATGATATGAATTGAGGTCAGCAATGTTGAAGGCGTCAGAAACCTCATAATTTTCAGGCAATTCCAAATTGTAAGTGTTGTCACTAATTTTCTGGAGGATTCTAAAAGGCCCTTCTGTTCTTGTAAATAATTTGTTCTTCCTCTTATTCGGGAATAGTTCCTTGCTTAGGTGTAACCATACCAAGTCTCCCAGCTGAAATTGTTTAACTAACCTATCCTTAGTCCTTTTTCGCATTCTTTTGGAAGCTTAGTTGATAAGCCGAGTGACTTTGTCATAGATGTGCTAAAGAGATTGTGCTCTAGCCGAGGCGTTAGGGTTCTCTTGCGCGAGTGTTGGTACAAGGGCGTAGTCGAGGAGCAACTTAGGATTGAATCCATAGACCACCTTGAAGGGAGTCTGCTTAATGGTATCATGTACGGTCTAATTATAAGCGAATTCAACCACTAGCAGGCAGACGTCCCAATCAGCTAAGTTTTTGCCTACTGCAGCTTGGAGCAGTGACTCCAAAATACGATTAACCACCTCTATTTGGCCGTCAATTTAGGGGTGACATGAGGGATTGAAGAGTAATTTAGTTCCTAGTTGATGCCATAAGGTCCTTTAGAAATGGCTTAAGAACTTTAGGTCCCTATCGAAGACTACACTCCTTGGCATGCTGTATATTCACATGATCTCCTGTAAGAAAAGAGAAGTAATAGCTGGAGCGTCGTTAGTTTTGGTGCAGGGCACGAAATGTGCCATCTTACTAAATCGATCTACGACGACCATTACAGAATCTTTGCTTCGAGCAGTTTGCAACAGTCTGAGAACAAAGTCCATACTTAGTTTAGTCCACAACCTCGTAGGATCAGGTAAGGGCATTACTTTTCCTTGTTTGGCTCGGCACTTGGCCTTTTTGCACACTGTACAACTTGATGCACATCTCTTCGCATTTTCAGCTAAAAAAATCTGTCATTCAATAGTTCACAGGTCCTCCTTTCTCCAAAGTGTCCAGAGAGCCCTCCGCTGTAGGCTTCCTTGACTAATAATTCCCGTAGGGAATAAGTCGGCACGTACAATCTCCCTCTTCGGGATAGATAGCCATCCTCCACATAACACTCGTCCACTGTCCTTCCTTCTACGCATCGCGAAATTATTGGTCCAAAGTATAAATCCCCAGAGTACTGTTCTTTACACTCACAAAACTAAACAACCTGATCTGAAGATTTGATAAGAGTGCATGCTTCCTTGAAAGAGCATCTGCTTCCTTGAAAGAGCATCTGCAACTACATTGCTCTTTCCTTGCTTGTACCTTATCACAAAATTAAACTCCTCGAGGAATTCAACCTATCTTGCCTGTTGCTTTGACAACTTGGTCTGACTTCGGAGGTACCTCAGTGATTCATGGTCAATATATATGACAAATTCTCTCTGCAGTAAGTAATGTTGCCACACTTGCATTGCTTGGATTAGTGTCAAAAGTTCCTTATCATATATGGAGTAATTCAGCTATGGTCTTTAGAGCTTCTCACTATAGAAGGTAATTGGTTAACCTTCCTACATCAGGACAACGCTTATTCTAACACTCGATGCATCACATTCCAACTAAAATTTTTTATTAAAATCAGGTAGTATTAACACCAAGGTGGTGGTCAATTTTTCTTTTATGTCAATAAAGCTCCTCTTCTCCCTTTCTCTCCATTAAAAGTAGGTGCTCTTCTTTGTTATCTTGGTAAGTGGTATAGTAATGGTATTAAAGTTCATGATAAACCTTCTGTAAAACGAAGCTAGTTCATGGAAACTTCTTACATCTACACAAGTAGTAGGAGTTAGCCACTCGACAATTGCTTTGATCTTCTCATCATTGACTTGCAAGTCTCATCCACTGACTACATACTATAAGAATACCACTTCCTCTTAGCAAAAGCAACATTTCTTCAAGTTGCCAAATAGTCTCTCGACACGAAGGATATCCAAAACTGCTCTGAGATGTTTACAGTGACTCAGCATATTGGTATTGTAGACCAGGATGTCATCAAAGTACACCATGAGACACTTCCTGATGAGATGTCTCAGCATATGGTTTATAAGTCTCATGAAAGTACCCGAGGCATTGAACAAGTTGAAAGGCATGACCATCCACTAGTAAAGTCCATGTTGAGTCTTGAACGCAGTCTTCCACTCATCTCTTAATCTCTTACGGATTTGATGGTAGCTAAACTTGAGATCAATCTTGTTGAAAATCTTGGCTTCACTTAGTTCTTCCAACATGTCTTCTAGCCTCGGGATCGGATACCTATATTTAATCATGATTTTGTTCACAGCTCGACTATCAACACACATCTACTAGGTTCCATCCTTCTTTGGCACTAGAAGTGTAGGTATGACACAAGGGCTGAGACTCTCTCTCACATAACCTCTCTCTAGCAACTCATTGACTTGACGTTGGAGTTTAAAAGCCTATTCGGGATTCATCCGATAAGCTGGCTTATTCGGCAGTGCAACTCTAGGTACTAAGTCAATGCAATACTCTATGCCTCGAATTAAGAGCAACCCTTCAGATAACTGTTCTGGGAACAAGTTAGCATAGTCATCTAACAACCCTTTGATTTCCTAGGGAAGCTCATCCTGCTCCTTCATTTCCAATAGTCACCTGACTAACAGTAAGGTCGACTCATCAGCATTGATGGCTTCTCGGAACTCGACTCTACTCATCACCAGAGCTTTCTTCAATCTGCGAGCGAGTTTCATCTGTAGCTTGTAAACTTCTCTCGGTAGCATCGAATTCAGTGTGATCTTTCGGTCATCCTTTTCTAACATATACATGTTCCTATAACTGTCATGTATAACTCTCTTATTAAACAATCATAGCCTGCCCAACAATATGTAGGAAGTGTACATAGGTAACAAGTCACAAAGGATCTAGTCAAAGTAATTCCCTATAGTGATTGGTAGCAGTATTTGTCGAGTGACATGTAATGCTCCTTTCTCATTGAACCAGTGCAACTTGTACAGCCTAAGATGTGCAACAGTTGGCAACTTCGGTTTTGAAATAAGATCAGCCGATGCTACATTAGTGCAACTTCCACTATCCACAATGAGAGCATACATTCGATCATTCACCTTGCAGGTGGTATGAAATAAGTCTCTTCCTGCTCCTCCTCTCATGAGGGTTCCATATTCATAGTACACTAGACAACCATGAGTAATTGATCTAAGTCCTCAAGAAACGCGTCTTCCTCAATCAGTTCTTTCTTAGCATTTTCTTTCTCGATAAGAACCTCCTCTTCCTCGGGTTTCTCATCCGTACTCTGTACTTCTACTTTCAGGATGTCTTCCTTAATGACCATCATCCTTCCATTCGGTCACTAAGTAGCCATATGTCCAAACCCTTGATACTTAAAGCACTTAATCTAGCTGGTCTTCTCGTCAGACCCTTGCCTCTTCTCATACGTTTGGGTTGACACTACATCTTTGAGTCGGCCTTTATGCTCGACTCTAACATTAACTCTTTTACTCGGTTCGATACTAGACTGAAGTTAGTGACTTGCCTGTCCTAATTGGCTAGTTGGCATTCTATTCGTTACTTCTTTGCCTCTTTACTTGCTAGACAATTCTAATAGCTTCATCCATAGTGTCAAATCATTGGAGCTTCATAATGTCTCAGATGTCTCCTCTCATTCCAGTAATAAACCTTGAGACTGTTTAGGATGGTGGTTCCTCCACTTTGCATCTTATCATAAGCATTTGGAATTCCTGAACATACTCATCAATAGCTTGGCCTCCTTGTCTCAACTCCTAAAGCCAAGTGAAAGTATCTTGGAGATACGTTTTCAGCACGAATTTGTTTCTAAGCACTCTCTTCATCTTAAGCTAGGTGTTAATCTCTCGATAGTTTTCTCTTCTTCTCATGGCCTAAAAATTCTTCCACCACATGGTGGTATACTCGGAGAATTCAATAATAGCAATCCTTACTTTCTCATAATCCTCATATTGATAATAATCAAATACACAATTCACCTTCTCTTCTCAATCCAGATATTCGTTAGCATTCCTAGATCCATTGAAACTCAGAATCCGAAGCTTCACATGGTCGAATGCTCCAGGGACTCGTATACATTCCTCTTCAAAATACTCCTCTTCTTCCTCATTAAGCTCTCTCAGGTCTATCCTTCGCCTTACTCGTCCGTCAACTCCTTTACCTCAAACTGGTCGAGTTAGGTTTTGACCTTTAACAATTTGAGCAGCTTATGGAGTATTTTGCGTGGCCTTAGTAGGTCAGCAAGACAATACATAAACAGCTCAGGTCAGATCTACTAAAAGATTAGCTACCTCATCAAGTCTCTCGTCAATGCTTTTGGGAGTTCCTTGAGATTGTTGTTTACGGTGAACAACTCTACTGTCATGACCAACACTAACATTCATACTTAGGTTTGTCATTTTTCCTTATAGAATCAAATCCAAACAAACACTTCAGAAAGTGAACAACCAAAAACACAGCAGTCAAATGAATAAAGTAACTAACTTTGCTCCACATACACAAAATAGAGCACAACAGAACTTTTAGAAGAACTAACTATATTTTACATAAAACCTTCACTCTCATACCAAGATGGTGCAAACTGTGACCAAGAATAGATAAGGCTTGTCAATGGATAGGTCCAAGCTTGTAGAAAGCTCGAAAAAGGGTTAATAGGGAAAGGTACGAAAAGAGTGACAAAGACGAATGGAATGGTAAGCAAAAACCTATGAACAATTCCAAAGAATATAACACACTAAAGGAACTTCCGAGGACTTACGGCATAATTCAATATGACGTACAAATTGGTCCAATGAGACTACTCGCTACCTAACCTTGCTTAAGGGAAAAGATAAGAGTGATGCTGAGGGTAAACAAGCAGTGTTTATGTAAAGAAGAAAATACTCAAGTATATTGAAGGTAATCTAATCTGTTATAGCTACAAGTACAAAGGTATTTATACCTATGAGTTAGGGCAACTTGCCCAAAAGGGAAAAAGACAATAAAGACATTTCCTAAAGAAACAATGTACATAATACAAGAGGGTAAAAATGAATATACAAGGAAATCAATCATTAGTGCAACAAATTCTCCATACGATACTATATATATGGCGATGCTACATTGGCAAGGTTGTTAAGGAATACGGACAAAAAGTACGGACGAGTGGGCTTGTTCAAATAGGAATGGCCCAATTAGTCTAGATTCTCTATCTCTCGGCTTCTTAGCAAGGATGATGCTGAGTAATTGGTCGGCTCATCATTAAAGTAGTCATCAACTCAACATAACACAAAACAAAGGGCGATCATTCCGTACGGTATTAAAGGTGACTTGGTAAGTAAGTACTCGGCCTCGACAGGGGTTAGTTGAAACATAAGGATTCGTCGTGCCAGCCCCTCTAGTCTTCGAGCTCGGTTGCAAGTCAAAGGTCCCATAGCTTGATTCTCATCACATGTAATTTGGAATTCAAATTTAGTATTAGAGATCAAATCCTTGATCAATACCTCAGCTCATTAAAGTAAGAAACAATGGAAGCTTTTTTATGTATAAGTGATTGGAGTTATGGAGAATGTAGTAAACTTAATTATTTTTGTAAATATTTTAACATCATTTATCTCTCATTATTGATACTATTTTCTAATATGCAGGTTCTTTCTCTAAAAGAACCGACTAAGATTCTGATTAATTTGGAAATTACTATTAATAGTAATATCACATCGAGCCATGACTCAACTTAATACCATTACATTTTGTAGCCAATCAATGTTTAAATTTGCTATATCTTATTAGATTTTACTTTATTAAACTTTTGTTAGGTTGTAATTTTACGTTTAAGACTATGTCATTTTTTATTTATAATGTTAATTTCATCTCGTCTTTTTCCCTATACACTTATAACTATTTTATAGATTTGGTTATTACTATTTAATCAATGAATAGGTCTAACTTGAACATGAAATATGTTTATTAAATGAGTAGGATTATAGATTTAGGTTTTTGTACATGACTAATAAACAAATCGTGTTACAAGTTGAGGCTTTCAAGACATAAACCTATCTAAACATAGACCTCAGGCATGATGGTTTAACATGAATTGCCTATCCTAATTATTGTTCCTTAGCATAATGACAAACTGGGAAGGGGATAGGTCATAAGCTACCAATTAACTATTCTTGATGGTCAATTTTAGACATAGGCCCCTAAGCTTGGACCGACCTCCTTTGCTCATAGGTTAAGCTCCCTAACCCTTAAGCTAACCTTCCTTAGTCTTAGGTAAAGCTCTCTAATGCCTAAGTTGACCTCTCTTAAGCTGGTTCTGATAGGGATCATGGACTAATCACGCATTCTCGAGCTTATGGGCTTGCCCAGTTGGCTTGGTGAACTGTTCAAGGTAAGTTGAGTGCCGAAGAGCAATGCATTTCTCGGTTCAACTTGCCAAGCTACTTTGCTCTCTACGTCATTTAAGAAACTACCGAGGTAATCAGCCAACATGTCGAGCCAACCCCTCTATAACAAACCCCAGTCCAAGCATCAAATCAGGATATAACCAACCTCACCAATGCTAAAGCTAAGCTAACAACTGTCGAGAGCTGATCATCTAAGGCCGACCCGAAAATGAGTTACCCCCTAGGTCAACCCCAATCCAGTCCCAACTGTCTGAGTTACTAAACTGCCAATGCCAACCTTAACTGATCAGAATTTGCCCATACTTGGATAACAGGGTCATAGGGACAACAGAATTAGTAAATCGCATACGTACTGTCCTTTCTGACATCTGTACCATCCCTTTCTAACATCTGTACTGTCCTTTTCTGATAAAGGACATTCTTTTTTGCATGATTACAATGATATTTCTATAAATTATTCTCTTTTTTTCTTTAGCTAGTAGGAATTCTTTTCTGTAATTTCCTGTAACCTAGGACTTACCCTAATTGGGTACTATAAACACTTGTAAATTGTAATAGCCGTAAGGACAACATATAGAGGATACACTGAACTTTTACACTCTTTCAAGCTAAGTGTTCTTCTACTTATTCTTGAGCTACCTTATCTAGCCCATTAAGCATGAACTAGTAGCGAGTGATCTCTAGTTGTACTTATGCATCATATTAAGTGTGACCCGAGCTCGTGTGAAACGTTGGTGCGTTATATCCATCATCAGTGCGCAGAAACCCCTACCTAACCTTCGACTCTCATTTATCCTTTGGACCATCTCGCGGTTCAGACTCACTCCTTGTTTACATATGATATTGGGCTTATATGTTCGTCTACGAACCTATATCATCTTGGTATTATAGCCTAGATTATGTTCGAAGGCTACCTTTTACTACCTTTTCTCTAAGTAATTTGCTATTGGTTTTGTGTGTTCAAGGTTTCTATTAACACTAGTAGTTTGGTAGGTGAATAGTGTTGAAGACACTTGGTGCTCTAATTTCCCTTATTTCTTATATGAAAAAATAGAGTAGTTATTGGCTTATTCACTGTACGTAGTTGTGGGAGCATTAGTTACTATTCTGCTGTTGTTATTCGTAAAAAGGACTCTTAGTGGTATTTTTAAACATCAATTTTGTGAGTTAAACCAACAATGTCATATTCAAGTATTCAAAGAACTCTAGGAAACCAAAAAAGTGGTGCTCGACATAGTCAAGGGCAAGAAGGAAGCTTCATACCTCAATCAATAGGTAACCGCTTGATGAGTCTCCAAGGTCAGACACATGGAGAAGCACCACAATGAAGCAAGCCGAAAACAAACAAGGAAAAAGCTAGCAAAGTCTAAGTAGCTACCAAATGGATATAACATGCCACTCATTCCTACTCAACCTACAGTCCGTCGGATATGACACGCCAGTTCAAACTGAAGGGTTACTTGCCACTACTCTTTACTAAAGGGAATTGATAAAAGCTGAATAATAATGAGAACACTAAAGTTGCTCAATGTAAATAATTCTGTATTGATTAGTCTATCTCTACATATAAGAAAGTAAGGATTTATATACCCTTCTTCTAAGGTTACTTTACATGTATGAAAAGACTAAAAGGTATTCTATAATTAAGTTACATAAAATATACTAAAAGGGGTAAAAGAGATAAACAAGATTTAATATGCAAAAGAAAGAATCATTCTGGAATATTATGTCAAAAGACACGTGTCGCTTGGTGGTTGGATGAGAGAAATATGATACAAGGTAGGTGGAAGAAAAATAATGTTTGCAGTCCTGAAGAGGCAACCTGATCTGGATCAAGTTAGAGGTAAATCAATCCTGTAGAGAAGTTAACTATATTGGCGTTAGATGTCTACACTCGGTCCGACAGCTCGGTTCGAATAGTCTTGGGCTATCTTCTAGAATAAAGCATCATTGTTGGGTAGGAGCAAATATGACACATGTGAGGATCTAATAGTCAAGTTAGCAAGAGATCAGTTTGGAATAACAATCCCTGTCTTAGTTTTGGTTTCAAGCTAGTGTTTTCTTTATGTTAGGGCTATTTACTTTGTTGATTGGAGTCGTAGGAATTCCTTTTAATCAAGAAGGAGCTGAAAAGAAAAATTTCGAATTTAAAGAATTGGAGTCCTTTAGCTCAGCTATGAGTGATTGGTCCAGGGGGCAAATACCTATCATCTACTTGGGGGTCGAAAAGATTTTCTCTCAAATCTAGATTGGTTTTTGCTTCTTCTTTTGGGGCACACACGAGGTCTTCTTCTGCTGGTTGGTGAAGGATCAAATTGAACAGATTGAAGGTGGAAAAAACACCATAATCATCAGGCAACTCAATCTAGTAAGCATCATGGTTGATCTTCTTCAAGACCTTGAATAGACCATCAGCTTGAGGAGATAGCTTGTTCTATCTCAAGTGTGGGAATCGTTCTTGGCTAAAGTGTATCCATGCCAAGTCTCTTAGGTGAAAAGAAACAGTTCGGTAGCCTCGGTTACTAATTCCTTATTGCCTATAATTGAATTTGGCGATCTTCCTGGTTACAAATTAGTATAGCTCATGCAATTCTTGAGATCGGTCAACTCCGTATTGACTCTCTTTAGTAGCTGTTGGGGTGCCAATCATATCTAAGGGAATAGCGGGGTTAAGGCCATAGACGACCTTGAATGGGGTTTTCTCAATAGTGTTATCGATAGTTCGGTTGTATGCAAACTTTACAACTAGTAGGCACAGATCCCAATCCCTTAAGTTCTTTCTTACGATAACTCTAAGCAAATTGCCTAACATCCTGTTTACCACTTCAGTCTAGCCATCCATCTAAGGGTGGCTACTAGAGCTGAATACAAGTTTAGCTCCAAGTCTTCTCTAAAGAGTCTTCCAAAATAACTAAAAAAATTTTGTATCTCGATCTGAAACAATAGTCCTTGGTACCCCATGTAGTCAGACAACCTCCTGTAAAAATAAATCAGCAATATATAAAGCATCGTTAGTCCAATGGCACGAAATGAAGTGTGCCATCTTACTGAAGCAGTCCATTACAGTAAAAATAGAATCTTTCCCTCTGGATGTCTAGGGCAACCTTAAGACAAAGTCCATGCTAAGGTCGGCCTAAGGTAAGGTTGGTGTTGGCAGTGGCATATATTCTCTATGGGGTTCTCTCTTCCTCTTAACTCGCTTGTACACTTCACAACTACTAACTACTTTATGGACATCCTTGGCCACTGGCTAGTAAAAGTTCTCCTTCAGTAGACTAGCGGTCTTGGTTTCCCCAAAGTGACCTGATAATCAGTCGCTTTAAGCTTCCTTGATCAATAGCTCACGCGTGGAATAATTTGGTATGTACAACCTTTAGTCCTTGAACATATAGCCTTCTTTAAGATAATACCCTTTAATAGCAATTCCATCCTTGCACTGTTCTAGAATAAGGCCAAAATGAGGATCATGAGCATACTATTCAGTAATGAGTGAGAATCCTAATAATTTTGCCTACAAAGTAGTCAACAAGGTTTGCCGTCGTGATAGAGCGTTGGCGACCACATTTGTGCTTTCCGTCTTATGCTGAATGATGTACGAGAACCCTTCCATAAACTCCAACTACTTAGCTTACCTTTTAGAAAGCTTGTTCTGACTTCCTAAATACTTCAAAGACTCATGGTCCAAATAAATAACAAACTCTCGTAGTAACAAATAGCGTTACTAAATAGTAAGGGCTCGGTAAAGAGAGTACAACTCTTTCTCGTATATAGAATAGTTCAAGGCAAGACCAGTAAGCTTCTCGCTATGATAGATGACGGGTTGTTGCTCCTGCATTAGGATAATACCAATTCCTACCCCCAATGTGTTGCATTCCAATTCGAAAGGTGTGTCAAAATTTAGTAATGAAGGGATAAGCATCAAGGTGAGTGTCTCCTTAATCTCCTTAAAGCTTTTCTCAACTCGATCATTTTACGTGAATTTTTCATTCTTCTTTGTCAGGTCGGTCAAGGAGGCAAGTATGGTACTGAAGTTTTTGATAAATTGCCTATAAAAAGAAGCTAGACTATGAAAACTTCGAATCTTAGTGACATTTTTTTATATCAGCCACTTAAGAACTACTCAGATCTTCTCCTCATCTGGCCAGAGTCCTTCCCCTAGCACTATAAACCCTAAGAAAATCACCTCTTTTTGGCAGAACGTACACTTCTTCACATTCCCATACAACTTCTCAGTTCGCAAAATGTCAAATACTTCGCAAAGATGTTGAACATGGTCATTCAGGTCAGCATTGTATACTAATATATCATCAAAGTACACGACTACACATCTTCCAATTAGAGGGCGTATTGCATGGTTCATCAACCTCATGAATGTGCTCGACACATTAGTAAGTCCGAACGGCATAACTAACCATTTGCAGAGTCCATGCCTAGTCTTGAAGATAGTTTTCCACTCATTGTCTAACCTCAAGCGAATTTGGTGGTAGCCACTTTGCAGATCAATATTCGAAAATATCTTGGCTCCATGAAGCTCATCTAACATGTCATCGAGCCTCGATATCAAGTATCTATACTTAACAATAATTCAGTTGATTGCTTGGCTGTTAATGCACATGCACCATGTTCCATCTTTTTTAGGGATAAGCAAAGCTGGTATAGCACAAGGGCTCATGCTCTCTCTTACATATCTCCACTCTATGAGTTTGTCTACCTGTCTTTTCAGCTCAGCAACCTGCTCAGGGTTCATTCTATATGTAGGTTGGTTTGGCAAGGCGACACCTAGTTGTAGATTAATACAATGCTCAATGCTTTAGATTGGAGGTAGTCCTCTAAGTAGATCTTCAGGTAACAGATCGGAAAACTCATTTAGCAAGCTTCGGATTTCATCAGGGATATCTTCCAAATCTCTCATTTCCAACAAATCTTCTGATCAACAAGAACATAGGTTCTTCAGCCTTTTCAGCAACTCGGATCTCTTTTGGGCTCGAAGCTGTTTTAGGCTCATTACTAAGGCATTCTTCTTACTAGCTTAAGTAAGCTGATCATGGGTTTCATTTACTTGGGACGGGGTCATGGGTTACAACACAATCTTCCTTTCATCTTTAACAAAGGCATAGGTGTTCTTATACCTATTACGAGTAACACATTAGTCGAACAACCAAGGTCACCCAAGCAATAGATGTGAAGCTCCCATGGGAACGACATCGTACACTACTTCGTCCTTCTACACACCTCCCAACACTAAATGGTACGGTCATTTGTTTAGTTTCATGCAAAGCACCCTTATCATGACCCAACGCAACTTGCAAGGTTAGGGATGCTTTAAGGTCGGCAGACCCAACCTCTACTCAAAGCACTGTACAACAACATTAGTACAACTTTCCCCATCCATAATGATCGTGCATAATTAGCCTGTAACGATATACTTGGTATGGAATAGATTCTCTCTCTAATCCTTCTCAGAGTTCGACAAAGAACTCAGTACTCATCTCAGGACTAGGGTCATCACTTCTCCCTAGTTAGCATAGACATAGGTCTCCTCTTCCTCTTCAACTTTGGGTTTTCCAATATCCTCTTCTTTCTCGAGCTCACTCTCGTCAATACTATCTACTATATCTCCTTGGAGCACTATGATGCATTAGCTCGGATACGCAACAACCATATGTTCAAAGCCCAAGCATTTAAAACATTTCACTTCACTAGTCTTCCATCCGGAGGTCTATCCTTTCTTATATATCTTTGGGGTCAGCCTAACCTCTACTCTACCCGGTTGACCAACTCAGCCCTGCTGGGTTGCTCGGCTGTCATCAAATTAGTCATTCTTATCCTCGGCCCTAGATGGCCTCCTCACTCTGCTTGAACAAGTTGGTGCAGAGTTAGTAGTCGGGAGAATGTAGGCCTAGGTCGGTTTGGAGCACTTTTCCTTTGCTTTTCGATCCTCTATGCTATCTTTATCGCTTCTCTCAAGGTATAAAACCTCTGCACCTCTACAATGTGGTGAATTTCATATTAGATGTAACGACCCGACCGGAACTCCTTCCACCGAGGTATTGTCCGCTTTGGCATGAAACACCACACGATTTTGTCCCTTGGTGCAGCTGCTTCCCAGGAGGTCACCCATCCTGAGATTGCTCCAGCATGAGCACGCTTAACTCCGGAGTTTCGACGTACTCCGAGTCGCTACACCAAAAGGCGCCTCGATGATTAGAGTTCCTCTCTCCAGGCATGTAAGGGGTATTACAATCCACCCCCCCTTACAGAACTGACGCCCTCATCAGTTTCGTTACACAGGTTCAAGACAACCACCAGGCAAGGCCACGCCCTTCCGGCTGGTGGAATGCTCTGATATCATTCTGTAACGACCCGGCCGGAACTCCTTCTACCGAGGTATTGTCCGCTTTGGCATGAAACGCTGCACAATTTTGTCCCTTGGTGCAGCTGCTTCCCAGGAGGTCACCCATCCTGAGATTGCTCCAGCATGAGCACGCTTAACTCCGGAGTTTCGACGTACTCCGAGTCGCTACACCAAAAGGCACCTCGAAGATTAGAGTTCCTCTCTCCAAGCATGTAAGGGGTATTACATTAGAGTCCATAGATGAACCTCGATATGATGCGAGCCTCAACTTCTTCTAGGTTAACCTGAATCATAAGCATTTGGAACTCTTTGACATAGTCATTAACATATTAGCTTCCCTAACGAAGCTCCTACAACATTGCAAACATATCTTGCAAGTAGGTCTCAAGTACAAATCTACCTCTTAATAACCTTTTCATCTCATCTTAAGTTTTAACACCTCGCCTTCCATCTCTTGTTTTGGCAATATTCAAATTTTTCCACCACATAGTAGCATACCCAGTAAACTCCAATACAGCAAATTGGACTTTGACAACATCTATATACCAATAACATTTAAACACCTTTTCTACCTTCTCTTCCTACTCTAAGTATTTGTCTGCATTTCCGCTTCTACTAAAGGGTGAAATTTGAACCTAAACATTGTCTAGTCCTTGAGGAGGTCAACGTCCTCATCCCTGTACTAAGTAATAGTCAACTTCCTCTTCTTCCTCCCTAAACTCTTCAACATCCAACTCCTCAATCTTCTAACTCCAATCTTCGTCTAGCGGCTCGGTTTACTACTCCTCTAGTTTGTTGCGATCAAACTGGGCAATTGGTTCGGTTACCTTAGTCATAGTGTCTCTCAGAGGTATTTTCTTGTGGATTATGGTGATGTATATCTTGGGGTTGTTGTTTGTTAACTTGCATTACTATAACTAGACTCTTAATAAAGTTTGTAAGTCTGTCAAGTTTGTCATCAACTAACCTTGGGGTATTACTACCATTATGACCACAACCCAGTTGAGTACTACTACTCTAGTCACTAATGACACCCTGAACACTCGAATCTGACATGGTATGGTACTTCTCGAACAAATTAACACTCGTTAACAACTTTAATACCTAATAATCACTTGAACAGAATAGAACAGAAACGAGCTTACTTTGTTTTCATAATGAAAAATAAAGTAAGAATAGAGTAATAATGAAACTACACTTACTTACCCTTACACATACTGTCGTAGCTACAGAAGGAACACAGTAGCCACTAATAGTAACGTGAACCCAAACTTCACTGTAACTTCACACACTCCCCCACAGAATTATGCTCTAATACTAGCGAAGTGATGCGTCTTCGGAGTCGGATATACAGAGAAGCACCACAACGAAGTAAGTCGAAAACAAACAGGGAAAAAGCTAGTAAAGTCTGGATAGCTACCAAATGGATATAACACAACACTCAATCCTATTCGGCCTACAATCCATTGAATATGACACACCGGTTTGAATTGAAAGGTCACTCACCACTACTCTTTGCTAAAGGGAATATATAAAAGCCAAATGATAACAAAAACACTAAGGTTACTTAAAGTGAGTAACTCTGTATTGATTAGTCGATCTCTACATACAAGAAAGTGGGGGTTTATATACCCATTCACTGGGATTACTTTACATATATGAAAAGACTTAAGGGTATTCTATAATTAGGTTACATAAAACATACTAAAATGGGTAAGAGAGACAAAGAATATTCAGTATGAAAAAGAAAAAATCATTCTAGAATATTGTGTCAAAAAACACATGTTGCTTAATGGATAGATGAGGGTAATATGATACAAAGTAAGCAAAAGCAGAATAACGTTTACAATCCTAGAAGGGGGAGAAGGGTAGGGGGGCCCAACCTAATCTAGATCGGGTAGGGGGGCCCATTGATCAGTCTTGTAGAGAAGTTGGCTATATTGGCGTCAAATATCTATGGTTGGTCCGGCAGCTTAGCTTAGATAGTCTTGGGCTGTCTTCTGGAATAAGACATCATTGTTGGGTAAGAGCAAATCTAACACATGTGAGGATCTGATAGTCAGGTTGGCAGGAGATCAATTCGAAATAGGAATCCTTGCCTTGACTTTAGTTTTGAGCTAATATTCTCCACACGAGTCCTTAGAGTCCTTAGAGTCCTCTAGTTCAGCTACGAGTGATTGGTCAGGGGGCAAATTCCTATCACCGCTTGAATAAGCTTACCGACTTGATAGCTGGTTTGGTAACTATTATCCAAGAAGATAGACAATGGGCTGGAAATAGCCTAATTAGAGGACGTGAGCAGCAAGAGCGAGACAATGGTCAGTTTAGCCAAGCTAATGTTCGATTACCCTAAATTGAAGGAATGGATAGAGTTGCTAGGTGTAAGCTAACACTTGAAGGAATTAAAGAAGAAGAGGAAGGGGATGACAAAGCGGAGAAGTACCATGAGCTTGAAGAAAGGAATATACGAGCCCTTACGGTTGAAGGGTTAAGGATACATATTCCAAGCTTTTCTAGAAGTAGAGATGTTGAAGATTACCTAAATTGGGTAGACAAAATTGAGAAGTAATTTGAATGCTACGAAGTGCCTGATAATGTAAATGTTAGATTTACTGTGCTGGAGTTCACTAGTTACACCACCTTATGGTGGAAAAACTTACAAGCCACCTGATGAAGGGAAGGGGAACTAGAAATTAAGAGTTGGGATGAGATGAAGAGGGTCATGAGGAGAAGGTTTGTACTAAGCCACTATTTGCAAAATGCTTTCAAAAGGTTGCAAGAACTGACACAAGGAGGATCGACTGTTGAAGCTTATGTCATCAAGGAATTCCAAATGTTGATGATCCAATGCAAAGTCAATGAGCTAGAAGACTGAATTGTATCCCGATTCATCAGTGGGTTAAAATACGAGATCAAAGATATCCTAAAAACCATGGATAGTCAGACACTTGACAATGCAATCCGAACCGCTCAAAGGATAAAAAGGCACCAAATAGGAAGGTTTCAACTACCAGTCAGCTGACCTAGTAGTAACCGAACTGTTTCAAGCAAACCCATGCAAACGAAACCAAGTAAGATTGATGAGATTTGACTTGCACAAACTACCTAAATAGAGGGGAAGGAAGTCCAGAGGAAGCTTGAGAAAGGCCAAAGTTTGAGGAAGAAGACGAATGAGATCAAGTGTTTCAAATGCCAAGGATTTAGACACACGATCGCTCGGTGCTCGAATAGAAGAACTATGGCGATCTGAGGCAAGGTGCCGACTGTCAAAGTAGATAATACTGATGAGGAAGCAGACAAGCTAAAAGAGAACGGACAAGCATGAGGAAGGAATTATCTATAGTAAGGAAGACAACTTTATGCCTACCACTCTAGTGTTAAGGAAGACAATAAGTATCAGTCTTATTCCTAAAGATGAATAGAGAGAAAATCTCTTCCACATTAGATGCAAGGTAAATGAGTCACTGTGTACCTTGATCATTGACAGTGAGAGTTACCCCAATGTAGCCTCTGCATTTATGGTTTAGCAATTGAAATTGCCAACCAAGCCCCACCCAAAACCTTATAAGCTTCATTAGCTTAATGATAAGGGAGCTTACAGGTGAACAAATAGGTGTCTGTGTCGATCTGTATTAGCAAATACCAAGATGAAGTACTCTATGATGTGTTACCCATGAGTGCATCCCATATTCTACTTGGACGACCATAGATGTTCAATTGAGCTGTGGTATATGATAGAAGGAAGAATATATGTTCTGTATAGCATGAAGGCGGAAGGATGAAATTGAGTCTTATGACTGCCGAGCAAGTAAAGGTAATGCAGTCCCAACTTAGCTAAACCTTGAAGAAAGAAGCTTTGGTGATAACTTGAGCCGAGCTAAAAAAAGAAATGACCAATCTATTTGTTAGTTCGAAGGATACTAGAGATGAGGTCCGAGGAGAGGGAGTAACCCGCCGAGGTGAAAACATTATTGGAAGAGTTTGCCGATCTATTCCTAGAAGAGCTACTAGAAGGACTACCTCCCATCCAAGGCATCAAACATACAATTGACTTACAGCTAGGAGCCATACTACTGAACAAGCTTGCTAATAGGTTGAACCCTGAATAGGCCGTCGAGCTGCAAAAGCAAGTAAATGAGTTGTTGATGAAGGGGTATGTGTGCGAGTCCCTTAACCCCTATGCCATACCAAGCTTATTGGTGTCGAATAAAGATGGGTCTTGGAGAATATGTGTAGACAGTCAATCAATCAATCGATTCACCATCAAATATAGGTATCCTATACCCAAGCTTGATGACATGTTGGACAAATTAAGCGGAGCAAGAGTGTTCTTCAAGATTGACCTTAAATCCGGATGTCATCAAATCCGAATGCACAAAAGTGATGAGTGGAAGACTGTATTTAAAATACGCCATGGATTATAAGAATGTCTTGTAATGTCGTCTAAATTGTCTAACGCGCCGAGCACATTTATGAGCTTGATGAATCATATGCTTCGAGTCTTATTAGGAAAGTTTTCCATAGTTTATTTTGACGACATCTTAGTGTATAGTCCCAACCTAGAGACTCACCAGCAACATCTCCGAAGAGTGTTTGCAAAACTCCAAGTTGAACAGCTATACACCAATCCGAAGAAGTGTGACTTTTGCCAACCCGAAATGATATTCTTGGGGTTTGTTGTAAGTGGTGGTGGTATATAAGTTAATGGAGAGAAGATTAGAGTGGTCATCGAATGGTCAGTACCGACCACTTCGGCCAATGTGAGGAGTTTTCACGGCTTGGCATCATTCTATTGCTAGTTTATAAGAAATTTTAGTACGATGGTAACCTTACTCACTGAACTCTCAAAGAAGAATGTTGAATTCGGATGAAGAGAGAAGGAGCGGATGAGTTTCAAGGAGGTGAAAGAGAGGTTGACTACAGCCTCCGTCTTAGCTCTACCGAGCTTTGATAAAGTTTCTGAAGTAAAGTGTGATGCATTCGAACTAGGCATAGGTACTGTACTAATGCAAGAAGGCCAACCTATTACTTACTTCAGCGAGAAACTTCAACGAGCTACACTCAACTATTCTATCTATAACAAGGAGTTTTACTCCTTAATCCGAGCCCTAACGATATGGTAATACTATCTGTTACCTAAGGAATTTATGATCTAAATCAACCATGAGTCCTTAAGATATCTAAAGAGCCAATGAAGTTGTCTTGAAGATAAGCCAAATGGGTCGAGATCATGAAGGGATTTTCTTATGTCGTGAAATATAAGAATAGGAAGAACAACGTAGTGGCTAATGCCCTATCGAGACAAGATACCCTTCTGATCAAACTGTAAACAAGGCTACTTAGTTTTTCAAGAATAAAGAATTTATATGTTGAGGATCTATACTTTGGTCTTATTTATGCCCAGTGTAAGGAGAGACGGACCCTGGATGACAATCACAGGGAGGACAGATACTTTTTCAGAAAGAAGAGATTATGTATCTAAACCTATTCTATAAGAGAATTGCTAATGCGCAAGGCGCATGGGGATGGATTAACAAAACACTTTGGCCAATGTCGAACCTATGAGGTACTCTCATCCAAATTCTTTTAGCCAAGGATGAAGAGAGATGTCCAATCCATACTAGAAAGGTATGTAACCTGCTGAAAAGTTAAGAGTTGTATTAAGGACATTACCTACCTTTGCCCATCCCAACCAAACCTTGGTTTAAGCTAAGTATGGACTTCATGTTGAGGTTACTGAGGACTTCCCAAGGGAAGGACTCTGTCATGGTGGTCATAGATTAATTTAGCAAGATGACACATTTTGTACCTTGTTCCAAAATTGACGACGCTTAGGCTATCTCTTCTCTTTTCTTTTCTTGCAGGAAATAATCAAGCTTCATAGGGTTCCTAGGACCATTATTTTAGACCAAGATCCGAAGTTCATGAGCCACTTTTGAAGGAAACTATTGAGGTGAATGAGAACTAAGTTATCATACAGCATGTCCTACTATCCACAAACCAATAGATAAACTGAGGTTATCAATAGAACAATAGGAACTTTGCTACGGGTTACTATCAAATGGAACATGGATGATCAGGATTTATGCTTGCCAATCATTGAATTTGCTTACAACAGGATAGCCTACAACGTAATGAACAAGTCTCCTTTGAGGTAGCCTATGGGTTTAACCTTGAGCTTTCGATAGATCAAGTTCCCATGCCGAGACCCAATGATGACCTGCCAGTTGTAGAAAGGTTTGAGGCCATTGGAACTATGCACCAAAAGGTGGTAAAGTAATTAAGCCGAGTTGTTGCCAAGCTTGAGAGGAGAGGCTGAGGATGGAAAAAGAGATAATTCTAACCAGGTGATTTGGTTTAGACTTACCTTAACAAGGAATGATTCTTGAATTTAAGGAAGAGCAAGTTGTCTCCTAGGATGGACGAACCTTTCAAGGTACCTGAAATGATCAATCCTAATGCCTACCAAATTGAACTACCTAAGGAATATGGAGTCTTAGACTCCTTCAACATTGCTAATCTCTAACCGTACCTTCCCGAAGACAAGTAATCCGAGGCCAAGCCAAATTTGATCCTAAATCTCAAATAGCCTGGAGGGGACGATAGGGATTACGAACCAATCATAGGCTCCCAAGCTCATGCACTTACCCATTTGGCTCGACGAGCTGTTTGAGGTAAGCTAAGCATCGAGAAGCAATGCATTTCTCAATTCAACTTGCTAAGCTACTTCGCTCTTTATGTCATTCAGGAAGCTATCGAGGTCATCATCCAACATACCAAGCCAACCCCTCTATAATAGACCCCAGTCTATGCATCAAATCAAGATATAGCCAACCTCACTAGTATCGAGGCCAAGTCAATAACTGTTAAGCGCTTATCATCTAAGGCCAACCCGAAAATGAGTTGCCCCCTGAGTCAACTCTGATCCAATCCCAACTATTTAAGCTACTGAACTGTTGACGTCGACCTTACTTGATCGAAATTCACCCCTACTTGAATAACAGTGTCATGAGGACCACAAAATTAGCAAATTGCGTGCGCACTGTCCTTTTTGACATCCATACTGTCCTTTTATGATAAAGGACATTCTTTTTTGCATGATTGCATTGACACCCCTATAAATTATTCCATTTTTTCCTCAACTAGTAAGGATCTTTTTCTGTAATTTCCTGTAACCTAGGACTTACCCTAATTAAGTACTATAAATACTTACAAATTGTAATAGCCATAAGGACAACATACAAAGAATATACTAACTTTTACACTCTCTCAAGCTAAATGTTCTTTTGCTTATTCTTGAGCTACTCTTGTCTAGTCTATTAAGTATGGACTAGTAGCGAATGACCTCCGATCATACTTGTATGTCATATCAAGTGTAACCCAAGCTTGTGTAAGGCGTTGGTGTGTCATATCCATCGTTAATGCATGAGAATCCCTACTCAACCTTTAACCCTCATTTATCCTTCGATCCATGTTGTGGTCCAAACTCACCCCTTAGATATGCGTGGTATTGAGCTCTTGTGTTCATCTATGAACCCGTATTAGGTTCTCTTAGAATGGTCCCAAGAAGAGTAAATATAGTCTCTTTGTTCCATTAGTTATGAACCCTTTAGTATAACTTAACAATGCTCATATGTCTTGTGACAGAAACCCACATGCCCATCTATACAGTCCTTATAGTGCGTTAAACGTGACATAATGAATAAAGCTCCCCTATAAAGGTTCACATAGCTTGCCTATATGGTGCCCCCTAAAGTATTAAATATGACAAGACAAGCACTGGGCCCAAAGTAACATACCCTAGTTGCACCAAAAGATCTTATCAACCCCAACATCCCAAAACCTAAGACAAGATGTCTTAGGTTACAGGCTATGAGTCAATTAAAGCTTGACATCCTAACCATAGATATTTCAATCCTTCTCCTCTTGAAGGTACATGAGCCAACATAATCTAACATACTCTCTATTGGAATCATCTCTTACCCTCCTATCGTTCCCACTTCTTAATAGTAACTTAAGCATTGGAGTAACTCCCCTAGATAACCTCTTGACTATTCTACTCACCTTGTCTATTTCATAGGTTACTCTTGCTTGGCCCTAAGGACTCCTCAAGCTCAAAACCCTTTATCTTATAAGACCATTGTACTCTCTTAAAGGCTTATTGATTTAGTTACTCTATTGGCTAAAACCTATAGACGGTAATTGCTATCGACCACCCAATCACTAACATTAACATGTAAATAAACGAAGTATTTAGAGGCTAGAATTTGATACTTCCATTATCATGGTAGGCACTCACAAGACTATAACACCATGTTAATTATACTATTGCATTTCAAATACCAATTTACACATCTTTTGAGTAATGATAAGCATACCATGTAACTTCATAAGACTACTTTCAATATGGCTATTTTTTTGTGTCTAATAGCCATATTTATTTTTATCTTCAATCTTTTTCTAAACTTAGTGATAAAGACACTATCCCCTTTATTTTGGAAGATAAGTATATAAAAGACAAAACAAATAGCAAATTATAACAAAGCTCAACTCAAATATAATTGAGACATTCTACATTCAAGTAATGATTAATAAAAATGCTATGCAATGTGTTTAACATAGGTATAACCCATACATGACAATACTTTTACTCCTCACATCTTGAGTCATCAATATTTAATGCTTCTCTATCAACTAAAGTGACATCTAATTAAAACCTACACTTTTACTTAGTCCATGCAGTCCTCATGCCTTGAAATATCCAAATAGGTTTTAGCATTAACTTTCCAAAGTTATGAGAATGTCCTTGGACTATTTTGTTCACTTACCAACTTTATACTAAAATCTATGATTTCACTCATAATTACAATGGTTTGATCTTGAGATAGTCACTTATTCACTCTTTTTTTTTTTTTTATAAATAACTCAAATTCATATGGAAAAATGTGCATGCATGATTAAGGCCCATATGTAGTAAAATTCACAATTCCAACCCTAAAAATTCCAACAATTTACAAATCAAACTCAATAAACTTTATATACAAGTAATGAATCTTCAATTGCATGTTAAAATACCTAAGAGAACTCCACTTTGTTGGATTGAAATAGGCCTAAAAAGCTTTAGAACAACTTAAAAAAGAGCTAAATTGTCCTTAAACCAAGCTAGAACTAAGCTTCTAAGCTGGTTTCTCTACTTTTCCCCTTTACAAAAAAACAACCAATGGGTGTTGTTCTACTTAATTAAGTTCTAGAGGATGGTGTGTGGTGTCTTGGTTAGGGTTGGTGTTTTTCTTATAGAGATGATACTTTGTAACAACTAGGTATAAAAGTTGATGTTGCTTCTTTAGTCTAGATCCTTCCACATTCCATGATTAGGTTTAATGAATCGTTGGCGACAAGTAAAACTTCCATGGAATCTTTACTCATTTACGTAGGTGGCAAGTTTATGGTAATTATGTAGTACATTTTGGGTTTTCGTTGGGCTAATCTAATTCCACGCTAGTTTGTTTTGGTGTTTCATTAATGTTATCTAAATTTTGAGTGCATTCAAGCCTTTGATCAAATATTTCTCATTTTAAGCTTGCAACTTGTCAAAAACTCATCTATACAATTTGTATGATCACTAGTTTAAATTTTAAGCTGAAAAACATGGAATCTATATAAATATAATAATTAACTTTGAATAATAGATATATATATATAAGTAATTTTCCAAGCATAAGTATGTCAACAAAACTGATTGTTTCATGGAAAACTTATAAATTTTTAATTTGTAATTTTTAAATGATACAAAACTGTATTCTCAAGTAAGGGAAAGGACAAGCCAAATAAGCCTTACTAAGCCTTGTTGGGGTTGATAGGCATCAATTACTATACACTTTTTAGAGATATTTAGGCATAAATTGATCATAATTGAGTTCATTTCTTGAGTTCTTAGTACTTAATTGTGTAACATATTAATTTCAAATGAGTCAAGAATAAGGAGATGATATTTATGCAAGACGAAATGACGAGGAAACAAAATTCTATAAGAACAATGAGATTTAAATCCAACACGCTCGTGATGAAAGAAAAATTTAGAGGGAAGATTGCCACATATTTAATCACGGGTGTTACCAAAGAAGATTTGAGTGCCCAATGTTTGTCACTCCCTCTATCATGAGCTGGACCAACGGTGAAATTGTTATCCATATATTTATCATAATCGTGATAGCATATCAAAAAGATTATCACTCCTTCTATCACAAGCATGAGAAAATAAAATATGGCAACAAGGTGATCACATTCCACATTACGGTCATAATAGATGAAGATGATTCTTTTCCAAAACTATCACAACCCAAATCATGGACATGATAGGAGTGAACACAACTGTTCCTCTTTAAGTTTTTTATACAAACTGGTGTGTTTAACTGGTTTAAAACTTATTAGGCATCTTGAAATGGTGTATTTGAACCTTTCGATAAGGAGAATTTAAATGCACTTGAAAAATTCAAATACGCATCATCAGATTCATCTTTTAGACAATCTAGACCTTGGTTTTAAGGATTAATCACAAACACATCTATTCATCTATCTTTGTACTCATTACACTTTCTATTTTTCTGTACAATTATTAAGTGTTACATCGTATACTTTTCCCAAAATTATTCGAGAGAGATGATGAGAATTTATTGTTTGTGCATTGTAAAGACTTCTATAATTGATCTAAAAAAAAGGTTTTATTCTTCTACTTATCTTATGTTGTATTCTTTCTTATTTCTTCGTTTTGTTGATATGTGTCGTTATCTTACCATGTGTAAGTAGTAATTTAGGGCTTGTTACATCACTTTAGTATGAACGGTTGTTTAAGTTAGTAATATCTCGATTTCTCGTTAATTTTATTGAATTAAACTTAATAAATTTAAGTATGATGTAGTGCATAACATTAACTTAGAACGGATTTCGATGGAATACATTGAGAGATAATTTTATTGAATAGACCTAATTCATTGGAGCAACTTATTCCTAATAATAAAAATATTATTAAGAAAGTTATTGCATTCTTAAGGAATTTAATGAATTATCATAATGTTAATATGATTCTAGTTGACTATTAATTCAAAAGAGATTTTAATAGACACAATTAAGGTCAGGAGTAATACTTACAAACTATTAACTCCCTACAAATAACAATCATTAAGATAAAATTAAGGATGACATCATGCTATGTAGAAAAGCAAGCTCGCAAGTTAAGTGTGGTATTGTTAATTGTTTTTGTAGTCATTGTGTTGATGAAATTTGTGTGTGAATTAGTGCAGTTTAGTTAGTAAATTTGACGTTTTAATACTTAATCAATTAATAAATTGGATTGCTAGATAATAGAAGATTAATTAGTACTAGTATTTATATCTATTCTCATTGGAGACAACCCTATACCTATCCGTACTAGTAAACGATAAATATACTTACCTATTGAACTGAGTTAAAGATAAAATATAGGTTTATAAATTTTAAAACTCAGTAGCTCTAATTGAAGGCAATTGAGGGCTCGGATCGGCAAGCTTAGTAAGAAACTATAACTCATTAATCAATACTCAACAAGCTTAATTAAGGGTAGAAAAATTTTTAGTCTAATGACCCGTTTAGTTCACTAAGTGCAGTAGACTCGTAATAGGATTGCTATTTATTAGGAATGAAGTATGGAATAGCTTTTGACATTGTTTAGTTGGACAAAAAACATTTATAAAAAAAAAAACAAACTAGTCATATAACGTAAATTATTATATTGCCCTCTCATCTTCTTTCCTTCTTCTATATCTTTACAAACTATCTCTCTCTCTCTCTCTCCATTTTTTCTCTCTTATCGAGTCCCTCTCTTTCTCTTATATGGTGGTGCATGGTGTATGGTGTGTAGATCGTGTGGTTTATGGTGTGTGCATCATGTAGTGAAAGGTTCATGGGATTGCAATGGTTTATGGTGCAAAGGTCATGTGGTGCATGGTTAATGGATTTGTGGTGATGGTGCATGGCTTTGTAATGGTGATGCATGGTTCATTGGTGCATGAGTAGGTCTATGGTGTGGTGCATGGTTCATGGTGGGTAGTGGTTTGTTGTAGGATGAAGAATATGGAAGGATAATTAAAAGAGAAAGGTGATGAATAACTTCTCATATGTTCGAGTTATGAATAGCTATTCATTACTTTCAGTAATAGTTATACATCATGGAATCGCTATTACAAAGCTAAAATTCAACTAAATATTATAATAGCAATTCCATAAAGAATAACGGAGGAGGAATGAAATTGCTGCTAAACCAAAATAAAAATAAGCTCAGCTGAGGTCCACTCAATGATTCAATGATGACCTCTACATCCAAGTGGAATTAGGCATCCACAAGAAATCGGAGCACTACACGCAAATGGGGTAGGAGTTGATTTGGAATTATCAAAGCCTTGAAGATAGGGAATGTGGTCGTAATGTTGCGATATAACTTGTACGTTGACTGATTCTCAAACCAACCACTCTGAAGGCCGTTTGTTCGGACAAAATCAGAGTTTATGGGGGTTGCTTATGATCCCTGCAACAACGACGTCCCCATTTATATTTTATTTAATAATAATGCGAGAGAGTGATCGATTATGATGCTAACAAATAGAGAAACTTCATTAAAATTAATCAAATAAATGAGCGATGTTTCAGAAATAATAAAAAAATTCCCCAATAACTTGCATAAAAGTTTCGTATGTCATGCACGATCTCCCCTCCTCTTCACCTATTCAATGAAGGGATCCGATATGTATATATATAAAATAATATATCCACAACTGAAGGGTACTATCTAATAAATCAATAATGTAAATTGTAATACTATATATTAGGCTCTTAAACTCTTTGTACAGTGATTCATATATCTAAAGGCAATGGTTTCAACTATTATCGTGAAAGGAAAAACGATTCATGTGAAGTTACAGGTTGCAGGCAATATAAGTTGGCTAAGGACACGTTTGGACTACATAATTGATAAATCAAGTGTAGGACCATAATCAGACTAAATCCCATATGACCTGTATAGTTGTCACTACGACATCTAACATGGAGTGGAAAACATTAGTTACATCCGGCATACGCAATCCAGCTACATACAAGGACTTAACACTTCCGGACAAGAAAAATACCAACCATTCGTATCCCTACTCCTATTGAACTCTACATGGTTTTTCAATTGTTGCGTTTCCTACGCTGCATCTAATGTCGCCTCAATTCGAGTTTCATGAAGGGTAAGCTCGGTCAGAGACAGCTAAGGGGGAATAGCATGGTAACTACCAGCTTGGGTGTCAAAAGACACAAAACAGCAAGCAAGAGTTTCACATGTTAGTACCTAGAAGGCATCTTGACAACGACAACCAACAACCCTTTAACCAATCAAATGGTTAGCTGGTTTATGAGAAATATGAAGTGATCTCTAATGGGGATTAACCAGCCGGGCTTCACAAGTTATCATGGTGACATAATAACAGCCCCATCCATAATGTTCTTGTGATCCTTCAATGCCCCATAATGTTCTTCTGATCCATCAAATGTCAAAATCAACCTTTCAACTTCGAAAGATGCTGAGAAGGAACTTTCAAACATCCTTTCGGCTGGTGATCCTGTTTGTTTCCCCTTAGCTCCTCATTTTATCTGGCTATTATTATGGACCACTATTCCAAGAGATAAGATTCAGCCCAAATATAAACACTGCTCACAACAGGAACAGCAGAAGCATCGTGGGGGACTCTCGAATTGTATATATCTCGGAGAAAGAGAGGGAGAGAGAAGAGAGACTGGCCCCCTCACAAAACCATCCACAACTATTTATTTGGATAAGCATCCAAAACTTAATATTCCTACTGAATTGATAAAACACTGATAAGGAACCATGAAATTGTGACAGTAACAACCGATTTCCTGCAATCCATGAGTATCAAAAAGTTCTTTTGAGAACATTTTACTGCTAATTGTTCTGAGGGGGAAAAAGAAACTATATAGCTAGTAAGTACTTTGAATAGAAAAGAGCTTTTCCTTTTGTAATAAAAAAAAATTTTAAAAAATAAAAGAGAGAGAAATTTTTTCCCTATAAAATGAGAGTTCACATACGTGCATTCTACATATACTTTGCTGGCATCTACTTATAGTAATAACATCCCTTTCCAAACAATGACATAACACAGGTACATCTATACTACTGAAGAAATAGTGGAAGTTCCATTCTCCAGTTAATCATCAAGGGAGAAAACCTTGAATGTCTTAAACCATGTGTGACAAATGAAATCATAAATTAAAAACTCAAGAGCAGTTGACTAAAAATGGACACTTTTCTTCATGTTTCTCAACAAATAAGGTGCCATATTACAACTGGAGTATCCCCGATCTATCAGCTCCCTACAGTTTGGAAAAGGTCATCTTTTTTCCCCCGCAAAGAGGCCATATATCAGCAGTACTAACAATCTTACTTAGTTTAACTGCCAGATTTGCTACTTTCTGCCTCTAACTTCACCCCACAACTGAGCTTAGAAGATTCTGATGGTGGCGGTTCTGCACAAGCCTTTAATACAGCCTCATTCTGCATTCATGATGCATTTTTTATGAGTTGACATTAAAGAAAAGGGCATGTGATCCACATATTAAGATGGCATATTTCCACATAACAGGATAGTATATATTGCTCAGCAATGATTTTCCACCTAGATATTAGGTAAAAAAAAATACAAATGGAGCACCAGAAAAGCCAAGAACCTCAAAAACACATAGAAACAACATCTGATATTGGCTATGACTGAAAACATGAAATACAAATATGACATAAAAGGTGCTGCAAGAAGAATATACCTAACTTGATTAACAACAGAACACAGAAAAGTATTTGATGAGGAGTGACTCATGCATCATTTCTTAGGTTGGAAATTATCTTTAGATGTTCCCATGAACTTCATGACGATATATTCCCATCAGCTTTGGCTCAATTGTATGTGCTCCCATAAACTTTAAATTCTAGCAACTAACCCATGAATTTGCTTACCATTAGAAATTAGTTTTCTTCTTTTCTTCTCATGCTCAAACAGCTTATAGTATCATATCCTTCCTCTCCTCTGTTGTTTTGGGGGGAGGAGGGGGGTAGGGTGGAAGCTTTTATTTTAGCTGAAAAAAATATATTGTGCAAATTTTCCTTCATGCAAGGATTTTGTTCAACTGTAAAGCACACCAAGGGTTTCTTAAGGAGAAAAGTTATAATAAGTCAATTCAAGCACATGAACTGTATCACATTAACTGGATTCTTTCTTCATCGATTGCCACCATGATCACATAATGAATTGTTGGTTATTTTATATGATATAAGAAATTTTGTGGGGTTCAATTGGCAAAGTTCAAAGTTTATGGTGAATATTGCTCTAACCCCTAATCGAGTGTTCACTTGGGGGGAATGGTGATTCCATCTCCCCCCCCTCCCCATTCCCTATACAGTCTTTATTGCTGTGTTTACTCGAGGGAATGAATATTCCTTAGGAATTATGATTCTTAAAAATTCAAAATCACCATTCTCTACCCAAGCTCATGAATTGCAATTCTGAGTTATAAATTTATTTTTATCCCTAAAACATCCTTACACAAACCTGCAAATGACACATTTTACTCTTATCCTTCCCTCCTATCTTCTTCATCATCATATCCATAGAAAACCTAGCTCCTCAACTCTTCCCTCTTGTCCCATACTTCTCATCATCATCAAAGGAGAAACCACCGCTTTGTCTCTCTCTCTCACATACTCGAAGAATATCGAAGCACAAGTTGTGACGAAAGTGATACCACTACTCCTTCTGATCAAAGTTATTTTTGCACAAATTGAGACTAAAGTTTAGACTTTTCTCAAAGATCTTGACTCCTACAATCGACAAGTACTACGACTTTCTTTCAAGTCAACCTAAAATGAATAAAATCCTAGAGAGAAGTTTGACAATGTTTGATTTGAGCTAGAGAGAGAGTTGGATTTTTAATTTTTTGGTGGAGTTTCTTTAATTTCTTCTGCTATTGCCTTGTTGGGATAAAAAAATCATAATGCCTAAGGAGGCAATGACAGAAGCAACGAGTCTGCAATGGAGTTTTGGGTTGTTTAGAGGTTAAAGTTGAAGGAGGAGTTGTTTTCCATGGAGTGGACAATGGGTTATTGGAAAGAAAGAGAAAGAAAGAGAAAACAAAGAAAAAGAGGGAAAAAACACAGATTGAGGTCAGAAAAAAGAGAGAAAAAGAAAGGAAGAAGAAAAGGGTAATTTTCTCTTTGAGTCTTATTACAGGTTGATTCCATATTTGCAATTTTTATTTAACTAAACAATGTAATATTCATTCTCCCTTTATTCCATTCTCAATGAATTCAAATTCCAACCCCCCTTAAATCCATTAAGTGAAATAAACAGACTGTAAAGGTTACGCATGAATATTGCTAGAGCAAAAGTTTTATAGGGTATACTGTGATCAGTCCAGGAGTTCTAATGGTATAAAACCATATAAATTCAAAGATGAAACTATAAACATACACCTTTTTGGGTAAGTAGATGCATTAATAATTGGTTTAGATGGTTGGTAAACCTGTTTACACTGACATAAAACAGCAATTACAGTTCCTACAAAGGTAAGTTATCAGCAATCACAATTTCTTTAGTATAGTGCATCATATATTAACATATAGCTGTTTCGAAAACCACTAACAAGAGTAAATCTTTCCAACATGGCTTTATCACATCACAATAGCTTTGAGCCAAAAAATTATTCATTTATTTATTTATTTTTTATTTCAGTATATGTGTTTTTCATCCCCTGTCACGATGACAACCTTCTGCAATAAGGCACATTGCATCAATTCTTTCAAAGCCAACTTAAAATGTTCCGAGAAAAAAAAAAATGTCTATAAGTTTAACCCATAAGCTCACATGACAGAGCTCGTATATATGCCATGTTAGCTAAGACCATGTTCGCTTTGATACAAGCTAACTCCTTACTTAAGCTTAATAGGAAGATGGAGATTACATCATGTCAAAATTGCAGAAATACTCATCATACAAAGAGATCTTAAACCAAGTAAATTTTGCTTCCCAATATACCTGTCTCAAAAATCTATTATCTTGGAAAATGCTAGGCACTTTCATAAATGATCTATGCCACTGGCTCTCATTTTAACAATCGTATTGTTTAAGATGCAATCATGTGGAACAAAATAAATGAAGGATCTTTAGGGCATTAAAAAGATGTGAGAAGCTGAGAGGAGGAGATAATCATCAAACCAAGGGCTACACCCTCTTCACTCATTTATCAAAAACTCCAAGTGGCAAATACGGATAACAATCATAATCAAATTAAAAATGAACAAGGATTGTTGTTCACACAGAAAAGCTGCAGGCCACAAAGTAGTTGCTAAAAAAAAAAAGAACAGGTAAAAAAAAAAGCCACCAAATAATGCTGGCAAACTTTTCTATCTTAGAAGATAGAAGAAATCACACTCAAGGCTTTGTGTGGCAAAGCTCCAATCAAATAATGAATGACCACTATTTTCCTTGCATTAGGAATAGGGACAACAGATACATTTCATTAACCTTAGCCCAAGACAAAATCTCCCAATCTACTACATTCTTGGTGACTTCTCATTATTCAACCATTCAGAACTAAAACCATATCAACTTAGAAACATATATAATCAAAGCAGTGATAACTAAGATAAGGCACCTTCCCTTTCACACAAACATTTCTTCGTAAATCCTCCACAGTTTTGCAATATCGTTAACCAGTTCTGTACGAAAATCACAACCATAGCTACTACAATTATTTGGCTCCATCTACTTTAAACCTACCTTCATCCACTCCTATCAAAGCTAGTATGGTTGAAAGTCCATCAAAATCAATCACGCACAGGAAGTCTATTGAATAATTCCCCATGCCTCAACCATCAAAACTGAAAATTCTAACCAGACCGAGCTAGAAGTGCCTAGTGGTGGACCAAAGAAAACTCTGAATAACATGGCAACCATCAAACACCCTACTCCTAAAGTCGCACATTCACTTGTTGCATCAATACTTACTCCCATTACAAGAATACAGTAAAAGCTCAGCATAGGCAATTCAAGTCTCAATTGCTTGTTCTGA
This sequence comes from Lumnitzera littorea, assembly GCA_024138015.1. Taxonomy (NCBI): domain Eukaryota; kingdom Viridiplantae; phylum Streptophyta; class Magnoliopsida; order Myrtales; family Combretaceae; genus Lumnitzera; species Lumnitzera littorea. Next base: position 12,402,014 of record JAMXBB010000005.1, read on the forward strand.
GTGGTACAGATTCAAACTACTCAAGACACCCCAGCTTTTATAACATCCATAATTCATCTGCAACCGATTTTACTTAAAAATTCTCCACCAAGTAGCCGAGTTGCCTACCTGATCCCCACATTAAATCTACTTTACAGAAAACCTAATATCACCAGTGGAGCAACAATTCTTCGTTTAATATATACAATACATGAATCTTGCTAAGTGGCGCTCACATACTAACCAATTTTCCCAGTTATAAGCAATCATGCTATGAATGCCGTGGTAAATAACAGTGAAGGGTTTAAAAAAGAACCGAGATAAACCCTAGTGAAGAGAGAGAGAGAGAGAGAGAGAGAGAGAGAGAGAATAGACCTGCCAAACGCGAAGGAGACGTTTCTTGGCATTGGCTTTACGGGTAGTGGTGAGCTTTATACGCTTCCAAACAAGCCCCCCGGAATCGTGCTTCTTCACAATCTCCAAAACCCTTGTACCCCAAAACCCCATCTCTCCCTGTCACTCACTCTCTCTCTCTCTCTCTCTGTGATTGAATGCAGATGACCGAAAGGCACGCCTCGGGCTTTTCAGTTTGGCGCTGAAAGGCCTAAGGTGTCATTTGCATTCTTCTATTACTCCGGTCCACGACACACACAGCCCATTCAATAAATCGAGTTTTAACTTTGAAATCATATGGCGACCTCATTCGATGCCTTTTTATATAAAAATACATTAAAATAAAAAAAAGTCCAAAACGTGTTAAAGATCTTATCGATAGAAGTTAATATGACACTGATAAACTTACAAAAATATATATATATATATATTATAAGAGTATATCAAGGTATTATATAATATAATCATTCCGATATTTAAGTTAGTAAAACATTTTAAAGAATATGAGTATTTAAAAGCAATAAGTAAATTTAATGTACAAAATATCAAGCAATTTACTATTAAGTAATGATATTATATTTTTAGAGGAGTGACGTTGACAATTGGAGAACAATTAGTGAGTAAAGCTACTTTCATAAGTACTGGAGATTGAATTTGAGATATCTAACATATCACAAATATGTAAAAAGTGGTTACTTAACTTAGTCTCCTAATCTTATTCAAAATTTTCTAACCGTTAGAGACTTGTTATAACTAGATAGACCAAACTCTAAGCTTGGGCCCAAAGCAACTCGAGGTGAGGAATGAGCCTGATAAGATCGAGACGGACTCGAGAGGTTTATAACCAAAAGGCCTATCAACACTAGTGTTTTCACTTTTCTCCACTTTGTTAATTTTTAAAACGTCCTTTTATATGTTGCTTTAATTTTCTCTTCAAAATATATGGGCATGTTCTATAAAAACAAATTAACTTAAGAATTTAACATTAATTTAGATTTTGAGTGCTCTATGAATAATTCAAACAAAAATTTATATATGGAACTTTGAAGTAGCTACATCCATAAGATCCTTGACACCAACTCTAAGGAGAAGAGCCTGCTTTAATAAGGTGCTTTTTGAGGTGGTTATGCAATGGCAAGAGGTCCTTAGCTAAAGACCTACTTTTTGAGCACTTAACACTTCTTTTGTTTTTTTGGTTTGGTTTTATTTTAAACTTATATGTTGTCAGTTCAGTAAATAATATAAATAAATCTTTGAATACCTTTATTTAAGAAACATAAGAATAAAGTGAAAGGGTTTTAAGAAAGAGAGACATTGAAATGTTGATATGGCACTAAGGACCTTAATTGGGTCCTTAACATTAATGGTGCTATGAGGTTAATGCACCATATGTGCTCATTCTAAGCAAAAAGTTAATCGTAAAAATATTTTAGAGAGCTTACTCTGCATTGTCTTTATTTAGTTTGCTTTTTGTTAATTATGCTTCTAGATTGCTTGATAATGTTTTGTAATTTCCTTTCATCTAATAAACTTTCAATACAGGCCAAAAAAAAAAAAAGAAAAGAAAAGAAAAAGAAAAGGATTAGAATATAGAAGAAAATCAAAAGTTAAGAGAATTTGGAGTTAGATTAGATGAGGATAATTACGAGAAAGAGAATGATGGCAACCGATAAGACTAATGGTGGAGCAAAACTAGTGGTCAACTATGAAAGACAAATAGATGGGAGTATATGCCATGTAAGAGACTGAAGTAAATACTGTTGATAACAAAATTTTGCTCATCAATATTGCTGAGCACCTTAGCTGTTGAGTTGTCGATCATTACCATTTTTAGTTGAGGTCTTTGTTGGCTTGATTCATCTAATGGGCTTAAAGGCCCAACCTGCTTATATGTCTGGCTTAAATTTGAAAAGTGATGTAGACAATTATAACCTTGTACGATCTTACTACATAATTGCCCATTACTTCTGTTCTTTAGACATTTGTTTAATTAACAAGCCGTCACGTTGTCCATAACCAATGATTATCCATTATTATAAATATTTGATATACACCTATAAATAAGGGGAAGAAAATATTATAAAAACTCTCTTACACTCTTAAAGATTCTAAGCTTTCTTATTCACTTACTTTTTTTACCCAAACACTCACTTACTTAAGCATTAGAGTGGTTATGCTAAACTAGCCTTGGCATCACTTTTAGCCTTTCATTCTTACTTTTGCAAGACCAAAGTTTCACACCAAAATTGGTCGACAACATTTGATGCCGTTTGTTTTCAAATGTCCACCCATATGGTAAAGACAAGAATAACAAAGAGTGTAGGTACTGGTTCTTCTCCTCAACACCTTCAGGGGATAGGTAGGTATACTTATGAACAACATTTAGCTAGATTAGAGCAGCTTTGTGCCAATTTAGTCAAAGAGAATTAGGAACTCAATAAGAAAAATGACGAGATTTTAAGTCTTCCTCGTAAAGGTAGTTGGCCAAACCAGAACTAAGGGAATGGTGATAACAATACTAAGGATTCTAACGATTTGTTTTATTCTCCTAAATTACCCAAGAAGTAGGTTGAGATGACACTTGGAACTTCGACCCCTACTCTTTTGAAGGGTGACAAAGGAAGACAACCACAACAGGTGCACCATGTGGGACCATCACATGTCAACACTCCTGTCTTAACTAGTAGACAATTTTAGATAAAGAGGAGCCCTTTTGCTCCTGAAATATTAGAAGAAGTAATATCACAACACATTAAATTGCTGCAATTCAAAACATATGATGGAACAAGGACTTGGAGGATCATCTTAAATACTACTGCACCTTCACTAAGCTGTATAACTTGAGTGATGTCATGGCTTGTCAAGCATTCCCTTCAACCTTCAAGAATGTAGCAAGTACATAGTTTAAACATTTGAAGCTGAACACAATTTTATGTTTTGAGGACCTCATAGAAGTGTTCTTGCAGCATTTCCTTACAAATAAGCTCCTTATTAAGGATTCATCTATTCTTAACACCATAAAGCAAAGATCAGATGAGTCTATTAAAGACTGCTTGGCTCAGTTTATGGCTGAGACAGTCTAAATCCCAAAATTAAATATGATCGTTGCTCTTAACGCGATGATTAACATAGTCAAACTACACGGGGACTTCTTTAAGTCTCTAGCAAAAAACTTTTGCTAAGTTTAAGGCGAAGGCTATGTCTTATATTTGATAGGAGGACAACATCAAAGTTCAGCATGAGGCTAATCAGAATAGAGGAGACCAAAAGAATGATAAAAAGAAAAATGTGAAAGATCAACTTAGTACATGTGATGATTAATTTCCGAAAAGGAGCAGTGGCAAAAGGAAGAGGCCATGCATCTTAACCTATTCTATTCATACTCAACTCAACTGTCCAGTCATGAATATATTGATGGAAGTACATAACCAAATAGGGGGTACTGTAGTAGCTAAAAAGAATGAGAGGAAATCTATTATGCAAGAATTCTAACAAATATCGCAATTTTCATCTCAATAAAGGCTACAACACTGATGAGTGTATTTAACTCAAAAACAATGTAGACACTCCATCTTTGCTACCTTATAATTTTAGAATAAATCAAAAAAGGATCTTAACTAAAAAAAAATTAAAAAAAAAATGTTCAAAGAATCTAAGTCAAGTTAGTTAGTCATTTCGGGTTGAGTTAAGTAATAGTCAAAAGTGTACATATGATTTAATAAATTTAAAGTCTTCAAAATTTTTTAGCTTCATTGAAAAAATATCACAATAAAATATTTAAATGGATTTTTAACCAATTTAAAAATATTTTAATTGGATTAATTAAAATAAGGCTCTATGTCCATTAAATTTGGGGTTAGTGATAAAATATATTTAACATGCATTTTAGGTTACATTAAAATGCAATAACAAGTTAGGTTATGTTGGTTCTAGAATAGAAAGCCTAAATTAAAGTGGGCCTAATAAGAAGAGATCGAATAAAAATATGTTGCAACATAAGATGAGTAAAAGCTTAGCTCAGTTGGCTAGGTGCTTGGGCATATAATTAGAAGATCATGGGTTCAAATATACTCTAATGCAATCAAAGCGTTTTTTTTATTTTATTTCTAGGTTACGTGACCATATTTACCCCCTTCCCTAAATTTTCCAAGAAAAGCTTAGAAAGGGTAGGAAAATCAATTGAGTTTCTAGAACTCGAATCCAACAATGAACTTTATCAAATCTTTAGTGTTTTAAAATGGATTTAATAAAATCATAACTAAATGATTGGTGAAAATCATAAATCCAATAACAATGTTATAAAATCAGATAAATTGGAGGTTTGGAAAAGATTCAAATCTAAGTTGAATCTCATCTAGGGGGATTTGGAATGATTGAAGATGGATTGGAAGATTCAATTGTAAATCTTATAAAGGAGTAATTCGACACTTCAAGGGAAGAGCATACATAGATCACCGATCACAAACGTTTGCACTAACATCAAACCAGCACCAAGCCTATGACTACTTACCCCTGATCACCATTACTATAATTTGCAGCAGCAAACTTAATCTTTACAACCGTCCACCACCCACTTGACTCTACGTCACAACCCCCCATTCATGCACAACTCCCTCTTATCCTTGCTCAAACACTACATACACAGACTCTAATATAGCCACTGAATCGCAAGACCCAATCACCACATTCCTAACTTCACCAAACCTTGACCTCGATTGCCATTACTACAATTTGCAACAGCAAACCTGATCTTCACAATCGTTTATAGCCCAAAAACTATGACAACTCCACATTTTCGACCATTCAACCATTATATTCTAACCAAACCCACTCTTCACCACCCACTTGACTCTATGCTACAACCTCCCATTCATGCACAACTCCCTCTCATTCTTGCTCAAACACTACACACACAAACTCCAATACACCCACTAAACCGTAAGACCCAATCACCACATTCCTAACTTCACCAACCCTCAACCTACTGTGCTTTACAACCCACAACAATAGTAGCACTTGACATTAGCACATCCCCATCATCTCCTCTCTCACATACCTCATCAACCACCATAGCAAAACCACAACCAACTATGTTCTCTCTCTCACCCACAGTTTGTATCACATAACCTCCTTAAGTCAACCCAAGATCAATAACCCCAACAAATGCTTGCGACTCAAACCCTTCATCCATTACTCACAACAGACCTTACCCAAACACACCAATTACCTCCATAGCCAATGACCAAACCTTACATCCATTAGCTAACAACTGTAGCACCTCACCTACTTGCGACACCACAAAACAACCTTCTCCTTTGTCGACCGTCCTTATGCCAATTATTACACCCTAAACAAGAGAGTAGCAGTAGCCTCGCCATAATAGGAATCAGGCTATTGGACCTTTAACTTGCAGTCGAGCCCGAGGACTAAATGGATTCGTGAGACGAATCTTCCTGCTCCAGTTGACTCTTACCGAAGCCAAGTTACTCCTTAATGTCAATTAACTCTCTATACTGTGTCGAGTGATTACACAACTCTTGAAAATTATGTGCCGACTGGAGGAATGCCCTAATAACAGCCAAACTCTGTACACCAACTCTGTCTTGTTTGACCTAAATACTTGCTCGACATCATTACTGTCGAGAGGCTAAAAGACTTGTCCCACATGAATGCTCAGCCACTCTTGTTAGGATGAGCCCACATCTGCTCGGTACCCCTTGCTCAGTCGCCCAAACAAATTGTACCATTTTGTTTGCATCTTCTAACAGCGCCACCAATGTATTGTTGCTACGTATCCAGGACCATATGGAGAATCTGCTACACTAATAATTCTTATTCTTGAATATTCATTTTTACCCATTTGTATTCTTTATACATTATTTCTTTGGGATAATACCTTTTTTTTTTTCTTTTCCATTTTTAAGTAAGATGCCCTAATTTCTCAAGTATAAATAATCTTTTTACAAGTAGCCAAAAACATCAGATTATCATTAATACACTAGATATTTTTCTTTTGTAAACATTGTTTGTTTACTCTCATTTCACTTGTATCATAACCCTTAAGCAAAACTAGGTGGTGAGTAACCTCACCGAACCAACTCATGTATCATATCGAGTTGTGCCATAAGTCTTCAAAAGTTCCATTGGTACGTTATATCCTTTGAAGCTGTTTATGGGTTTTGCTTACTTTTCCCTCATTTCTATCCTTTTCACGTGTTTCCCATCTCCCTTTTCAAGCTTTGGGCAAGCTTGAACCTGTTACTCCCCGAAGCCATAAAGTCACAACAATTCCACCGTATAAACTAACTTATGACAGTAATTGACCTCACAGTCCCTATTATAGATATAATTTACACAAGGTGTCTATGACTCCTTGTTTGAAGTAAATAACTCAATTAAGAATTAAGCTAGAATTTACATAAAAGCTAGAATCTTAAGTCATATATATATATGACTTAAGATTGATCAGTTCATAACCTAGAAATACTAACAAGACCTTAAAGAACTTGATCATTTAGCTGATTGATCCTCACTCCCCATAGCTTCAAAAGAGAACTGACATCGGGATAATTATAATGCAGCATATTAGTCAAAAGTTAGAACTTATGAGAGAATCTATATAGGTACGAGCAACTACAACTCGATAAGTTAAATTGGAGACTTATGAATTTATAACAAACATAAATAGGGTCATTAAACAATTAGTTATATGTAATGCAATAAGCAAGTGCCATCATATAATGTGGTCTGGTCTGTTGTGAAATTAGAGTAATTTCACTCACTCTAATCAAAGTTGAGGAGTTTTCAGGTTTATGTAATAGCTCACAACCAAACCCAGGTTTGTGTAATGGAGACATAACACCCCTAGAGACATCACTCCCCTCGAGACTATCCTTTGAACTAATGTCCCCATCCTTACTACGACCTCCTCTCCTGTCACTTAGTTCAGCTAAGGACGAGAAAAAGACCATTACACTATCCTGCACTATCTTTTTTGAAGGTGTCAGTGTTTGGTTAGAAAACCCTAATGATCCCTTAAAGGGTTGCAATGCACGTCAAATTAAGGTATTTAGGTCGGTTATGATTAGGTACGATTTAGGATGATTAAACAATTTCATACCATTCCATTCACATCAATCACCAAACATAACACAAAATACAGTACGAAGTTAGATACCCAAGCACATGCGTATATAACTACTTACAAACACAGTCAAATACAATTCTAAGTTTTCGAGTATTTTACAATAGTACTCCAAAATACAATGAAGTATTAAACTCAACTTACTTGGTATCCTTGATTTGCTTAATCACTTATTGCAAGTTGACTCGTCTTCGTATCCTATAATATAAATACGCCTTTAGTATTTATATCTTAATTATATATATATATATGATTTAACTCAATTCTTCATATATACATATTATTTATTACTAATTCATCCTAGGTTAGTTTAAGGTTCTGTTTCCAAATCTAATTTCGATTTAGGTTCTAAATAGGTTTTAATATACGTAAATCCTAAAAATGCGATCCGAACCTCAATGTGAAATTAATCACATTGGGCTCAAGTATCTTAATTATCACTTCTGGTCCTAAATCAGTATTATATTCTACTCGGTATACTTTAATCCTTTTTAGTGTATCAAATTTACTCTCGATGTGAGAAAGTTTTATATTTTTCATATAATTACCTAAATTTATGTTTTGTACCAAATTTAATATATTTTGCTATTATTATTATATTATCCATTTTAACCTATTATTTTATAGTTATTATAATTTCAATTTCACATTTTCTTAAAATTACATATTTAATTACATAATACCCCTAATAATCACATCTAACACCCTAAATACCACAATTATCATACCACATCAGATTTGAACACCTTAAAACACCTAATTATATACTAAATTAGTAATTATTCAATTAACTATTAATTAAACCCCAAAAATTCCTAATTATATACATTTTTAAAGGCCTAAAAATCACTTAAAAATTTTGAAATTTAATTTCTAAAAAAGGGCTTCGTAATATTGTTTTATATCACCTAAGTAGTCTACAAAAAAAAAAAAATTGAGCTCAAAATTATATTCCTAAGGTTGTTTAATTCTAAATTGAAAGATGCTCAATTTTGTACGGTTTCTTAAGCACCATATATTTCTAAATGTAATTAAATCTAACCAATATTTTTCCCTAAATCTACATACAATAAAACATTAGAATAAGAAAATTCATAATTTTCTAGATAAAATTAATAATTTTAATAAACTACACAAAATCATGCTAGAATTGAACTCGCTTAGCCGTTGAGATTCCGACCACCAACGGCGGCCCTAGGTGTGTCGGCTAGTCCAAGTGGTAGGTGTGGGGTGTGGTGGTGGCAACGATTCGATTCTAATTAGTGGTGAGTTGTGGGTTCAATCCAATTGCCCGAACTACATAGATTTTTTGTAATTTTTTAAAAAACTCTAATTCACTCTTGTTTTGGTTTCCTATATTTTTCCTACACTACAAACTACCCAAATGAGCTTTTGAAAAAAATTGGCTATTTATAGAGCTCTTGGGGAATTTTGATACATTAATTTGAGTTGGCAAATGCCTTATCCACTTCTAATTTAACTTTCTAAGTGGGTTAATTTAATTGATTGAATTCTTTTCTTTCTTCCTTGACCTTGCATGACCTAAATCTAGATCATTCTCCACTTTTCTGATTTTTTTCTTATTTTTCCTTGATTTTTTTATAATTTTCTTTAATTATTTGGCATTTTTCAAGCATTTTAAGTAATTTCACGTATTTTTACATATACGTAAATACATATAGAGTACAAGTAAATACTTTTAAATATTATTAATATTATTCTATGATTTTTAACGTGTATATAATTTATCTCTAACTACTCGTTAGTTATCAAAACTCGTTTTATGCATTTCCGATAGCTAACGGGTAATATACTTAAAATCTGATATTATAATATTCTATTATTCTATTACTTATTTTCCTAAATTTAAACTTAAAGGATAACTTTTACTAATATTTCTAACTTTGTTTTATAATTTAGGCTCGATCGAATCTTTTAACCAATCGTTCTAAACTTTATGTACTAAATCAAATCCTACGGTTACAAGGCTTACAGAACTCATCCCTGTGACCGGCTTTATTTGTTCTTGGCTATGGTGTGCATCACGTTTTGTAAACTAACCTAAGCTAGAAGTTAACCACTTAGCTGCTAATATAGGTATAGCTTACATAAGACATTTAGCACTTCCTTGCCTTGAGCCATCCAATTTTGAGTCTAATAGATATTAACTTATGATATAATTTTCCATAAATAGCTTCAATAAATAAACTTATGACTCAAATAATCAAGAAAATTAAGTTTTACAAATCATTTAGAGTATAAAATCTCAATTTCAATAAAAAAGTTCTAAGAGTAAGTTGATTTGAGAAAACCAAGCAATTAGAAAAGAATTTACAAAAGATCACAAGTTAATAGACAGTATTCGTAATTGAAAACTAGAGGGTCACTAGTAGAGACCCTTTTAATTTCTGTACAAGTTAAAAAAAATCCAATAAATAATTAAGAACACAGTCCATGAGTCTTGAATCTCACTTCGCAACCTCGTTCTCTAGTTTTCTAGAACTTGGTATAATATTGGTGATTCTATTGAAAACCTATAAAATAGCTATATAGGAGTGAGCTACAACTTGCTCAGTAAGTGAGACGGAGACAGTAACACATATCGATCATTAAGCAATCAGGCTTTTGAAGCAAGATTAATTAGATGCAATGTATATTCAAGAAAATACCATTATACGATGTTAATCAGTCGTTGTGAGCACAAAGAAATTGCTTCGGCTCTAATCCAAGTTTTGAGGAGTTTTACGCCGCACACTTCACAAATTGGTCACCAAATTGGAGCTTGTGCAATGAAAAAACATGCTCCATATGAGACTACCTTTAAACCATAGTCCCCAATCTTGCCACAATCTCTTCTCTTATCACTTAGTTTGACTAAGAGTGGGAAAATGACCATTTCTACTATCCTCATCAAAGGGTCCTTGTTTGGCCTGAAAATCCTAATCGTTTCCCCCAATGGGTTATGATGCAACTCAGGCTAATAGTTAGGTCGAGTTTGTATTAGATTACTTTTGGGGTAATCAAGTAATTTCATACAATCCACAATGGGTAATACCATGAAACAACTAATACATATAATTTAGCACTCCATAACAACAGTATAATATTTAAACACATTCGCCACATACATATAAGCTAACAACTTATAATCACAAATAAGATACATACTAAGATCTTCAAGTATTCTTAAACAATACTCCAAAGTACAGTGAAATATTGATCCCACTTACTTGGAACTTAGTTGCTTACCAACTTGGTTGTTCATTTATCCCATTTTTAAGAATTCCTTATAAATTTAGTCAATTTGTTATATTAGTAACTACATAAGACATGGAAAACCATTTACTTGCTCATTCCTTAGAAATTAAGTTGATTTGTAACTAAATTCATAAGTGAAGTTGCTATTAATATAGGGAATTAGAGTTATTTCGTCAAGGAGATATACCTCTAATACCCTTTGAGCTATCCTTAGAGTCAAAATGTCCTTAAAATATTTATTGGAGAAACTTTTGAGATATCCTCTAAACCTCATAATCATTGAAGTTCACTACAGATTTAGCTTTTGCATCAATCTTTGAGATTTGGTAAATCGCAAAGATTTTTAATAAACATTGTTTGAGCTAAATTACTCTTGAAGTTCTAAACCTGGAAGCATCTAAGTTATTATCTAAGCCATATCGAAGTTAAAAGTTTTAACGAAATTACCCTTTAAATCATCCTCTAAGTCTGATAACTACCCAAGATTTTCTACAAATTACCTTTTGAAACAACTTTTGAGTATTCACATGTTTTTAATCACTCCAAATATTATTATGAGTTACCTTCTGACTAAGTTGTTGCATTCTCTAGAATTTAAATTTCTTCACAGAAATCCTCTGAGACATTATCTGAGTTCACAGTTTCATAATTTCAAGGAATCTACCATCTGAAATTTCCTCTAAGACCCACAACTTCAAAGCTTCTACAAATACTCTCTTTGACTTAGTCTCTAAGATTCCCTTGTTTTATCATTCACTCATACTTTTGCCTCTAATTCAGCTTCTTAGTGAATATTTGCTGGAACATATGCTCCCTAATTTCCTCTAAGATATCCTTTGACTCTATTAGCTATAGAGTTTTAATAAAATCATCCTTTGAACAGTCTTTTGAATCCCCTATTCTTATATTTTATTCATAAGTTTTACTTCTGACTTATCCTCTAAGTATCATTTTAATGAAAAACTCATTCACAAAATCCTCTAAGGTATCATCTACCCTTAATCAATGTCCTTAATTAACTAATTTACTCACTTTCTTTCCATGTTATTATTATAGAATCCATTTAGAACAGTAAATCTGCACTTCAAACAACTTTCCTCAGCTTCATTACTTCCACATTTCCATTTGATCACATCATCACTCACCAATTTCCCTAAATCCCCTATCATTAAATTACTCATATAAGTGACTTATACTTGATTTTATTACTTCTCTCAATAGAATCACTTCTAATAACACCCAATTACTACAAAATACTTCAATAATTAATGGAGCTTAGAATTTAATTGAGGTCTTTAAGAAAGATATAATAATTTTTTTACCAAAATCACCATTTTAATCATGATTTAAGGATAAAAAATTCAATAAAATTATAGAAATTAGTTTTGTGAAAAATTTATTCATAGTAATTTAGTATAAATATAGGATAGTTTACATAAAAATTTTAAAGTTAAAACTACATCGTTAGATCTATTTATTTTAATATTGAAAATTGTTTAGTTTTGTCGATTTCTTAAGCATATATACTATAACTATTAATTTTTTACAAAATAATATTTTTTCTAAATTCTACACATGAATTATTTAGGAATAATTTTTTTTCATAATTTTCTAAGCAATTCTTATATTTTTACGAAATTATATAAAACTAGACTAGAATTAGACCTCACTGAAAACCTAAGCTCCGGCCACCAATGGTGGCCACTTGCTTGTTGACCGACTTAGGCGTAGGCCACTCCTTACTGTAGTAGGGTTGGTTCATGTCCAGCAATAGCTTCAACCTACGAACTCCCAAATACTCAGATCCATGCCTAATTCTTAAATAATTTTTCAAGTTTATTTTTTCAATCCTCTAAACTCAAAATTATTTTTCCTAGATCTTACTATAATTGTAGAATATTCATGTAGTGGTTTCCAGAATTTTTTAGAGCATTTGGATGTGTTTTGTGAATTTTCTCTCTCCTCCCTTCACAAATTTCACTTAAAATCCAATGGAAATTTTGCATGTACACTCGATTTAATCCCTAAACACCTGTCATATAATGTTCCACATGCCCTCTTACTTAATCCCAACTGCCCATTGATTTTCTATAGTCTTTTCTTAATTTATTATAATTTTCCATTACTTACTTTAGCTTAAATGTTATTATTAGGGTATTTTTAACAGATATAGCTATACGTATATACTTAAAAATTACACATGACACATGTGTATATCTTATGTATGTTATTTTATGTCCCATATAAATTTTATTACATATACAATTTATCTCTAAGAGTTTACAATTTAACTAGACTTATTTTACTCAATTACAACGAGTAATACGTAATATAGTTAAATTGTATTATTTTAGCTATATTATTATTATTTTATTATATTTTTAATATTCAGGTTTGCGGGGTCTCCTCTTCTAATGTCTTAAACCTATACATAAATTTTTAGGTTAATCGGGTTAGTTTTATTGATATCCTAAATTTACCCACTCAATCCCTAATTGTTGAGTACGGGGCTTACATTTCGATCCCCCCTTTAGAAAAGTTTTGTCTTCAAAATTTCAATTATCCATCTTAGTTATTCCATATCTATAAACCTCAATCTTCATTCAAATATTTTTATCAAAATAATATGATCTATCATTACCCTTATCTCCAAATAATCATGTCTCAATTTTGTGAATTTATTTGTTAAGTACTTGAATGAGTTACTCTTCCACTTGTATAATCCTCTTATAAGTCTATCATCTTGGTTGTCAATCAGTTTGGTTGAAGGTTATCTCCTTATAGTACTTTCACGTACTATACATTTTGATCTCTTGATTTTTTGAAATTCACCTATTTAGTAATCGTATAAATAATTCCTTTTTTGCCTAATCCTATTGTAAGTCTATTATTTCAACTCTAATGTTGTAGTTGCATTCTCCAAACATTTAAATATTGTCACCATATAACATCCTTTTGAAATCTCTAAATCTTCCAAGCCTGTGATACTCAAGTATGATAATTATGATTTATTTTTTTATCCTTAATATATTTTGAACTTTTACTTCTAACATCCTTCAACTTAGTTCCAAATACTAGTGTATATCTTAACTCTTATCTCCACTTCCCATCACGCTTCATTAACTTTTGAACTCAATTATCTAGTGTATTAAGAGATTGCTTCCCTGCTTTTATCACTTTAGTTGGATTCCTTCTTGAGTTTATATTGTCTTCTCAATTAAGAGCTTGATATTTCATACATTAGCACTTATGATTGCAAAGTCGAGGTTGGTAAATATCAATCCTTTCATAAACTTATACTCGAATGGGATAAAGGCTAACTTGATAAACAAATATAATTTAATTGACATAATTAACACGATAGCGGAGTGACAAGGACATGGACCAATTTCCAACTTTTAACTGACATAACATGTGTAATTCGACTCGAAGACAAATGGGTTATCAAAAATGGTACAAGACTTATAACAAACAAAGGGTGTAATAGGAGAGATAAGAATCACATATTTGCCATCATCTTCTTGCTTATTCATATATACCCAATTTTTTACCATTATCTTCTAATTCAATACATTTACTTATCTCTTATTTGCTTTTGTGATCAACATGTAGTAGGCAACTTTAATGATCATTCCACAATTTATACCTATTATACTACAAGTATTTCATCAATTTACTTTAAACATGCATACTAATGTATTCACTATAACATTCTTTTACTATCTTATTACTTTTATATTCCTATACCTAACTCCATTTATCTTTTGCTTGATCCTAATTCTATATATTCATCAAAATCCTCTTTGTATTACTTCCAAATTATAGCTCTCACAATTTCCTCTTCTCATTATTTTCTTGATTTAGTAAGTTTCTTGTTATATTCTTCAATTTATCTTCTTAATGAAATTTACTTTCATTTAAATTGCTCTTTGATATAACTTGTCTCTTCTCATGAACAGATTGATCCGAGTCTTTAATTATAATTTAACTTTATCCTTTGCTCCTTATTACCAACTATATGATTTCCTCAAGCATATAGTTGCAGTACATATATTACTATTCCTATCTGTCCATAGGATATGATAAATATAAGCTCTATGATAAGAAGCCTTTCTCTTTTCTAACTTAAAATGCATATCGGTTACTTTCCCAGATATATTCATATCTTAATCCTAAATAAGAGAGAATTTGTCTTTGGTATCTGTTTCGATCTTGATCCATTCATTTCTATTACTTTATATGTCATTTTTCGTGTTACCCTGGTAATGCTTTCCTTAAGTTTATCTCATAAGTTTGTCACTCTATTAGTCTTCCAAAACGTTTTCATTTTACTTCTTATCATGTTCTAGCTTCCATCTTCTTAGTTAAAGTTAGGTGCGTCTCCTTCTATTGTTTGCTAACTCTAAATGTCTTCATTTTAGCTTAATCTAGACTATTTAATATTGCATTTAAGTCAATTTCTTCTATTTCGTCCTAAGTATTGAGTCACCTTGACAATTTTAAGAAGGTTAGTGGTCTCTTAAAATTATGGCTCTTGATGTTAGTCTTTATTGTACTTTTCTCAAGGTATTCACTTATTCACGTGTTTCAACATTATGACTCTTCCTTGTTGAATCAAAGTCATGTAGTCCTTAATAATATATCCTCTACCAATGTGTACTATACTAATCATATCCTCTATATTCATAATAACAATGGTATATCTCCTGCAATATCCCAGTCCTTACTTATAAGAAACAATAATAGATCTATACCTATAATATCATATTATTTATGTTCAATCTTGTAATCTAACATTACTTTCAATTTGGCAGTTTTATAATGTCTTTCAAATAAAAAGTGAATATAAAAGGTCAATTGCCATGATTCATGTTTAAATGCTTATTTCAATAGTTGATAGATTTAAGTTAATCTCTATATGCATTTCAAACTCATAGTCTACTTGATATCATTCAAAATCGTACATTTGTTATCTCCATAACTTTCAAATTTCAATTTCCATAACCTATGAGTATATATAAGAATTTTATCCTTATAGCAGAAATAGATCTATATCAAGACTTAGTTTTATCTCGTAGAAAAATCATATTAAGGATGAATTGTATACAATAAAGAACTACATGTAGTCTTCCATACATATTGAAATATCACTTTTTTTTTTCTTTTCCCCTAATACATTACCTACACATACTATTTCGATCAACTATTTCTAAGCTAATACTAAGAGAACTAATATACATTAAAGAATACCAAATATATCAACATAATAAGAGATCATTTCATAAATCTGACCTTAAAAATGTTATTTATGAGTATAAATACGCAGCAAAAATCCCCATTCAATCGACACTCTCACATATATAGTATGCGACGTATGACTATGGGCAAAATCCATCGTACAAATGGTCAAGTTTTTGAAAACACCAAAAACCACCACCATTCGTAGTGGCATCGATCCTACACCTCTATTCTCCATTCTAAAACACACCAAAATGTCATTTCCCGCTTGAAAAAGGACTTATAATTGCCTGAATCGCACTTCACTAAATCACCTACTCCATCTCCTTGCATACGACCCAATCTAAAATTGAGACCTAAACCAAATTCGACTTGTGTCACCTTACCCAATCTAGACACCTTTAATCCATGCCTTACTCCCCATTAGGTCTAGTCTTCATTTTTTTTTTTCAATTATTATATATTTTTATTTTTTTTTTCCTTTTGTCTTTGTTTTTTTAACCCACTAAATTAAAAAGAAAAAAAAAAGTCAATGTACTTAGGAAGTTTTATTTAAGTAAAAAAAAAAACAATTTTGGCACTTAGAAAAGTCATTTTTTAAATAAAATTATATAAGAAACCCTTTTCTAAAATTAAAGTTTTTAGATTTTTTAAAAATATATTGACATAAAAATAGGGCGCTTTCTGGTATCTATTTTTTTAAATGTAAAATAAATGGATTAAAAACGTAAACTTGGTAGATTTTTAAAATTAAAATAAATTAATACACTAAAGTTTTTGGAATGAATTACGAACATTTGATCCCGACTAATGGTCATGTAAGCACTTATGGGGCAACGTAAAGTTTGCAAAAATTTTGTTTTTCTCATTTTTATAAATTATATCTCAAATTCCTTTTTTTTTTTTTTGTAAACTAAACATAATTTCCTTTATTTATTTATGAATGAGCTTTATAAAAAAAAAAAAGGTAATGTCAAAAATTAAACCTAATTTCGAAAAATTCAAAGTAGCACCTATTGGGATTTGATAAGGTAGCCACTAAATTCAGAAATCTTTGGTTTTATTAAAATTAATTTTATCGAAGACTGATAGTTAAGTTGTAAATAATCTACCTAATTAGTTACAACTTATTTCTTTTCTCAATCACGATCAGGTGGTGACTCTAAGCAATTTTCAATTTAAAAGGAAAACCAGAATTTTCCTTATTCTTTAGTCGAAGGTTAATATTAAATGTGTTAGGGTTTAATATTAACTAAAATAAAGAAAATAAAATAAAAATAAAGAAACTAAAATTTTAGGCTAGACAAATGCAATTGAGGATGCAATTCAATGAGGATATTTGAGCAAGTTCCTTGCCCATGACGTTGAGAATATTGAATTGTCGACCCAAAGATGATAAGATAAGTAAGAGAATGCAACACAGCCTCCTCAAGCCAGAAGGGATGCGAGAGATAGAAGTAATAACAAAGCATCGACTAGTGTGATAAACACTATTGTTGGTAAACCTTCCGCTTTTGGCTGATCAAGCTCAACTAACGCCATATAGTATGTTTATAATATGCAAGGCAAGAAAGTTAAGGTTGATAATTCCATCTCTTTCATAGAGGAGGATTTCAAAGGCGTACAAAGACCCTACGATGATGCATTGATAATTAGTATGAGAATTGCCATCTTAGAGGTTAAAAAGATCTTGGTTGACACTGAAAGGTCAGCAAACATTATTTTTTAACACACCTTTGATCAAATGAAGCCAAAGATTAAAGTACAATTGAGATCTTATAATTATGATATGTGTGCTTTTAATAATCAACTCGTACAGGTTACTAAAGTTATTTTTCTTCCTATTTATATCGAAGACGACGAGCATATTATAGAAGACAAGGTGGACTTTCTTGTTGTCAAATGTTGGTCACCTTATAATATGATTATGGGTTGACTATGCCAACATTTGTTCAGCATAGTTCCTTTAACTGCACATCTCAAGGCAAAATTCCCTACTTCCACTGGAGTCGGAATATGTAAGGAAGATCAGCAATCAGCTAAATCCTTATATTTGAGAGCGTTGCATCGTGAAGAAGTCTTTTAAATAGAGATCGATCTAGATAAGAAGTCTATCGGCATTAAGAATGCTAAAGAAGAATTAGAGGAAGTCCCGTTAGGGAATGATCTTGAAAGAACAACGAAGATAAGGAGACCATTGTTGTAAATATCTGTTAAAGTTTAATTAAATTTCTATAGGATAACATCGATGTCTTCACTTGGTCTCCTTCGAACGTGTCGGGCATCCTTAGAGAAGTAATGACGCATAAGCTATAGATTGATTTGAATGCAAAGGTAGTTTAGCAAAAGACAAGGCATTTTGCCCCTAAACAGTAGGTGGCCATGGAAGAGGAGGTTTAAAAGCTACTGAAGGTAGAATTCATTAATGAAGAGCTTTATCCAACTTGGTTAGCTAATTGTTTACTAGTCAAGAAGTCAAACGGCAAGTAGCGCATATATATAGACTTTACGGATTTGAATAAGACCTATCCTAAAGATTGCTTTCCCTTGTAAAGAATAGATTAGATGGTTGACTTAACTACTGAGCATGCCTTTCTCTCTTTCAGGGATAGGTTTTGTGGTTACAATCAAATTAAGATAGAAAAAGATGACGAGGTTCACATATCCTTTGTCACAAATTTTGGGACATATTATTATACAGTGATGCCCATTGGGCTTAAAAATATTGGCGCGACCTATAAGAGGCTTGTGACCAAAATGTTTAGGCCTTAAATTCACCGAAAGTCAAGATTTATGTTGATGATATGATAGTAACAAGTAAAGCAAAAAGTTGGCACCTTGCCAATTGATAAATGTGCAAAAATTGTACTTTTATGGTAAATTTTGCTTAAAAATTAGTAAATACATATTTTGGATCGATTGTGTACATATTGGGAAAAAGGATTGATGATTTAAGCTTTAAATGGTTAATGCACCTCTACAATACTGAGCTCCATCTCAGCTGCAGAAGCAATTGGCATTCCAACGCAAGCCAAGAAGACCAACATAAGAACTGATATAATTAGATAAAAGCTGAGTTGAGCAGCCCATGTCTGAATAGAACAAACCAACAACTGCAGTTCGTGCAGCTCCATACAATAACTAAGCACCAATTATACGTTCCAAGCAATGGAATAGTAGCTGCAACATGATACAGCAGCTGTTCTAGCTTCAGACAAGGAGAATTGAGCTTCTGACTTCAACAATAGAGCAATTCATCTTTTAAAAAAAATGCAACAAGCCATGGACTTTAATTTTAGCCTTCCAACACTCCATTGATCCGTACATGAGCAACCCCTTTTGGACTTGAGCACATTATGGACAGCTGCCTGTAATTGTGCTTCACATGAACAAATCTGAGCTAATTACAGTAGATGCAATTCTCACAATAGGAGTGAAGTCAGAACATGTCCAGGCCATAACTTTAAGTCAAGAGCTAAATTTTCATAATAAGGACTTTGTTTTTATTTATAAAGTGTGAATGGAGTTCGAGCCAAGTAGAAGCTAAGACCAACCCGACGGTTGGAGCTCAATTAGGAGACTGCACAACATGTCTAGAGAAGCAAGCACTTGGATAGCAGCCCCATTCACTCTATAGCATCAGAATACAGTCCCGAATAGGAAGTAACAGTCAATGTCGAGCAGAGCCTCTTGAAGATCAAGCTCCAAACAAACAGACTTGAGCACCTAAGCCAACAACTAGCAGCTAGCATGAACTCTGTGTTCATTTTTTTTCTTTTTTTTTTTTAACTGAGATAAGTTAGAAGAATTTCATTGTCACATTTTTTTCTTATTGTAGGTTGTGTACTATGGTTTTCAACAGCTGGACTTAGTTGAATAAGAGCAGAACATAGTCCTAAACAGAGCAGTTCCCTGTACGCGATAGCAGTTGCAAACTCCAAGACCAAGAGCCACTTGAATGCAACAGGAACTTCAATTCCAAAGCAGCAACCGAGAGCAACTCCAAGCATCTGAGTTCTAAGCTATCGGCAGCAGCTCCTCACATCTACACTTGATAGCCGAGGAGCTCCATTAAGTTGCAGCAGGGACTTCAGATCAAATGGACCAGCAGCTAAAACATGTTACTATTTAACTAATTCGGCTACAGGCCAAATGATTAAAAGTTCTTCAATTGATTCAGCAGCAAGTATTAGAGTCCATTTACTTCACAAGCTAAATCAGTCAATGATGAGTAGCAAAACCCAGTTGTTATCCTCAATGTGCAAGGAAATTCATTTCAATTTTTTTTTATTTATTGCAGGCCATGGATTTCCATAATGACCGGCAACTCCAACCAAAACACGAATAGCAAGGCAGTAGAGAAGCTTTCCGAATAACTAAAGCAACTCCATAAGTCCAACAGCTATTTACTTGGACTCAACAGCAGCTTCACGCAACAAAAAAATAGTAGTAGCCGCAACATTTCGATTGGAACACTCCAATGCCGAGATAAAACTAAACAGTAGTAACCACACTTTGCAATTCCAAGCACCGAGCAACTGCAGCAACTTCGAGCATCTCGAGTGAAGCAAGAATGAGCTGAACATCAACACCGTAGCAGCTTCTCGAATGAAAATGAATTTCAGCCAAGCCCTTGGACGTTTCCAACCAGACCAATCCCCAAGAATCATGACAAGCACCAAGCCAAAGCACTCCAATATATGTTGAAACAGCAACCAAGCTACTCCCTGCGGCAAAGCACCAATAAGCCGAGACCAACAGCAGCAATTGATCTGAGCAAATGGCACTCTAACTACTGGATCAAGCGCCCAAATGGCGCTCTTCAACGTCAGCTGCAAACCCCACGCAATAAGACACGACCAGCAGCTCCTTCTACGTGATAGCCAAATGCCAGTCCACACCACAACAGCCGAGAAGCTCCACTCAACAGCAGCAAGTCCACTTCGAGTTCAGCAGCTCCAACCAACAACTGAGCTGAAATAGAGGCCGAGAGCAACAGCTGAATGAGCAGCTCTCCGCGTGAACAACAGCGCAGCCATAACCAATCCGAGCAGCCCCTTGAAGCTAAGACACAGACAGCAGCAGCTCTTGGTAGACGATAATCCAAGCAACTCCACACGACCAACCGGATCAAGCGCGCCAATAACACTCACATAACAGTGGAACTCCTATTAGTATTGCATGTTCATTCATTCATGGAGAAGCTGTTTTCGCAACTAAAAAGACTATATGTGATGTTGAAGCCACACGTGGGATGAAGGTCCTTCAATTCTCGGTTATTCTAGAGGACTCGGAAACTTATAAACGACTATTGGACTAATGCCTCATTAGAAGTCCACGTGGAGCTGGTACAAGCAAAAAAGAACCTAAAGTAGAGGCCCATTGTCAATTATTTAATAGCCCACTCATGCTGTGAAGGAAGAAAGATTGGGAGAGAGAACATTCATGTGCAGGAGAGGAATTTTGGAAGTACAAGAGCTGATCTGGGAAATAAAAATATAGGCCTACGTGTAGAATCCAGGCCCTTGGCCAAAAAGGACGGCTGACAAGAGAATAAAAAGGGAGAGTCCAAAGCGGGAAAAAAAAAAAAAAAAGTAGCAGAGAATAGAATACACTGGCTTAGACGATCGAAGAGAGTAGCTCACGAATAGAGAAAAGACAGACAGTACGCTGGGGATAGTTTTTACTCGAGAATATTGAAGAATGGAAAATTTATTTTTGTTTTATTAATTTTATTATGTTTTATTTAATTTTAGGGTACTAAATTATTTTATTCTAACTCACTAAAAATAAAAGAATTTTCGAGTACCAAATATATTAAGATATATCGATTTTATATTAGATATCGGATTTAAATATACCAATTAAAATGTTTTATTTTCCTTGTTATTTAATTTTTATATATTTTGATTTATTTGAATATAACAATGAGATATTGTGTTTAATATATTATTTAGTTTTATATTGATGAATTTAATAGATTGATGTGTTTTATAATTTATTCCAATATCAATATTGAGTAATTGGGTATTCTATTATTAACTTTGCCGTCTAGTTATTTAGTGTCTAATCATCATTTTTTAGCTAAATAAAGTTATAAAACATTCAGGAAGGTTTCGATAACTAGTAATGAATATAACTTGAATTTCTGAAAAGTTTCGTCATAGGAATATGCGAGTTTTAATTAAATTTATGAATTCATGCACTTAATAAGGTTGGAAATATGGTTTGGGTTTTCAGAATACACTCAAATCATATTTCTAACTAGAATAGTGATTTTGGAGTGAGCGGACCACTATTTACTTGATAGTTATTGATAGATCGTTTTACTGGTGAATTTATACTATAATTAGAATTCTGCTACTTTAGGAAGTGGGCAAGTTCTAAATCTCGTTTAGTCAATTTCGAATATTGATTTAAGATATCACATTGATTTAAATGAGAATAGATTTGTGATTCCTAATTTCATCCCTTTTTATCTCTTAGACCTAGGACCTTTATAGTGTAGCTAGGACATTCAATTTAATTTCATTTTGTTAATTAGTTTTTACTCTCTTTTAGTTTAATTATCAATAGTTGAACTTAAGGAAAAGCTCAAGTGATTTAGTATTTAATACCTAACTCCTTGTGTAATACGACCTTGAGTCACCGTTTATACTACTTCCACAACTCGATATACTTGTCGATTCACACGCACACTTTTAGTAAGTCACCGATCTTATGAAGACGTTCGATACCTTGAAGAGATATAATATGAAGCTTAACCCGCAAAAGTGTGTTTTTGGTGTTACCTCTAGCAAGTTTTAGGGGTATATGGTCACTTAGCGCAGTATTGAGATAAATCGTAAGAAGATTGATGCAATTTAAAACATGAAGTCCCTTAACACCATTAAAGAAGTTCAAGAATTGCCTTGACGAATTGCTACCCTAAATAGATTTGTATTGAAAAGCACAGATAGGTGTGTGGGATTTTTCAGTGTTAAAGAACTTAAGGGGATTTCAGTGGAATAACAAGTGAAAGGCAGCATTTAACGAGTTAAAAGAATTTCTGGCATTACTGCCAGTACTCTCAACACCTATCCTTGAAGAAGACTTATTTTTATATTTATCAATTAGTAGCTGAGCTCTTTCATCTATCTTGGTTCGGATATAAAGCAAGGAGCATAGGTCGATTTATTATGTGATACATGTCTTGTAGGGCCCAAAATAGAGATATATAAAGATTGAGAAGTTTGTTTTAGTTGTAGTTCTCTCGGTAAGAAAATTAAAGCTATATTTCATAGCTCATCAAATAATTGTTCTTACTGATTAGCCTCTATGATAAGCCTTGCCTCAACTAGACTCCTCAGTAAGGATGATGAACTATGCTTTGAAGTTAAGTGCCTATGGTGTATAATATAAACCCAAGATGGCATTAAAGGCTTAAGTTTTAGCAGATTTTGTTGTAAAGTTCACCGGAGAGGAAGATAATATTGAGATGGCTGAGAAACCTACTTGGAATTTATATGTGGATGGTTCCTCTACCAAGGAAGGATGCAATGCAGGCTTTATTTTGCAAGGGCCTCATAATGTGAAAATTCAGTATGCATTGAAGTTTGGATTTC
Source organism: Lumnitzera littorea (assembly GCA_024138015.1). Taxonomy (NCBI): domain Eukaryota; kingdom Viridiplantae; phylum Streptophyta; class Magnoliopsida; order Myrtales; family Combretaceae; genus Lumnitzera; species Lumnitzera littorea. The sequence continues at coordinate 12,425,630 of JAMXBB010000005.1, forward strand.
TAACCAGTAATAATGAAGCTAAATATGAAGCCTTAATTGCTAAGCTTAAATCGGCAAAAAAAGTTGGAGCTGAGAAAGTCGAAGTTTTCTCTAATTTACAGTTGATTGTAAATTAAGTGAAAGAGAGCTATGCAACGAAGGAAGATGTGATGAGCAAGTACCTACTAATAGTACAAACGTTCATAGAGGAATTCCAATCTTTTACAATTGAGAAGATACCAAAGGTCAGGAACATTGCTAATAGGAATCAAGCTATTGAGCCTTTGACTCGCAGCCAAGCTCGAGGATTGGAGGGCCTAGCAAGGCTGATTCTCTTACTCCAGCCAACTTCTGCAGAAAGCCGAGTGCTTCTTTGCTAAGTTACCCTTTCTGCCGAGCCAAATGACTGCCCATCTCTCTGTAGTATACTAAGTTTCACTCGTGCTTGAGCCGACCAATAACTTAACATCTCCTTTGTCAAGAAGCTGAGATAGAGAGACTTCGGACTAAGCTACCCCTGTTTGGACAAGTAAGCTGACCATACTTTTTGTCTTTATCTTCCAACGGCATTACCAATATAGCATCGGTTACACTAATGATTGTTTTTCTTGAATATTCATTTTTATCCTTTTATAACTTATAAATTACTTCGTTAAGAAATGCCCTTTTTGTCTTTTCCCTTTTAGGCATGTTACCTTAAATTCTCATATATAAATACCCTTTGTACTTATAGCTGTAATCATCAGAGATTTGATTATCATTAATACACTAGAGTATTTCCTTCCCTACATAAATATTGTCTATTTACTCTCGGCATCACTTTTATCTTAACCCTTGAGCAAGGCTAGGTGGTAACCTCATTGGACCGATTTATGCGTCATATCTAATTGTGCCATGAGTCATCGGAAGTTCCATTAGTATATCATATCCATTGGGGTTGTTCGTAGCTTTTTGCTTACTTTTTTTTATTCACATTTATCCTTTCGCACAAGCCCCATCGTTTCCTTTTTCAAGCTTTTAGCAAGCTTGGACCCATTCAGCGACTAACCTTGTCTATTCTTGGTCATGGTCTATAATATCTTGGTATCATAGTGGAGGTTTTATTTGAGTTATGGTTTATGTTTGAAGTTCTATTCATACTCTGTTTTGTGTTTGTGAGACAAAGCAAGTTAACTGTGTTCGTTTGATTACTTTGTTTGTTAGCTATTCCATTTTCTGGTTTGTGGAAGTGTTTGCTATATCACCTATTTAAAGAATTTGAGCTTTAAATTTGATGAGAAAATGATTGACCTAAGTGTAAACATTGGTGCTAGAGATGACAATAGTAGAGTTGTCCATCATGGACGACAGCTTCAGGGAACCCTTAGGAGCACTGACGAGAGACTTGCTGAGGTGGCTAATCTCTTGGTAGATCTGGCCTGAGCTATTCATATGCTGACTTACCAATCGATTAAGACAGTGCAAAACACCCTACAAGCTGCTTAACCTATTAGAGGTCAAAACCTAACTCGAAAAGTTTGTAGTGGAGGAGTAAGCGGACGAGTAAGACGAAGGATAGACTTAAGAGAACTAGATGAAAAGGACGAAGAAGAGTATTTTGAAGAAAAGCAGGCTAAAGCCTCCAGAGCATTTGACCATGTAAAGCTTCGAACTTTGAGCTTCAATGGATCTAGGAATGTTAATGAATATTTAGAATGGGAAGAGAAAGCGGAGCATATTTTTTAATATTATCAGTACAGGGATTATGGGAAAGTGAGGACTACTGCTATTGAGTTCTTCGATTATGCCGCCATGTGGTGGAAGAATTTCCAAGCTATGAGGAGGGAAGAGAGCTACTAAGAGATTAATACTTAGTCTGAGATGAAGAGAATACTTAGAAACAGGTTTATGCTAGAAACTTATCTATAAGACACTTTTACTTAGCTTTAGGAGCTAAGATTAGGAGGCTGAACAGTGGACAAGTATGTTTAGGAATTTCAAATGCTCATGATCCAATGTAAAATGGAGCGCGAACAATCTTTAGATTCATCACGGGATTGAGAGGTGATATTCGGGACGTTGTAGAACTCCAACAATTCACCACAATAGATGAAGCCATCCGAATAGGTCAATGAATAAAGAGATAGAGAAGAAGCGGAGTACTTACCAAAATGCTGACTAGCTGACTTGAATAGGAAAGCCACCAAGCTCAATTAAGTATCGAGTTGACCTGAAAGGTCGATGTCTAAGCTAACTAGAAAGGTTAACCCAACAATGATGTGGTCTGGTAAGAAGATGAGCTAGATCAAGTGCTTTAAGTGCCAAAGGTTCGAACATATGGTCACTTAGTGCTCGAACTGAAGAACTATGGTGATTAAGGGAGACGTCACAAAGCTGGAGGTAGAGAGTACCGACGAGGAACCTGAGGAGGAAGAGATCACTATCGAGAAAGAGTTGATTAAAGAGGATATGTTTGCTGAGGACTTAGACTAGTTAATCATGGTAGTCTGATGCACAATGAACATGGAACCCTCACGCGAGGAGGAGTAGAGAGAGAATTTGTTTCATACCACTTGTAAGATGAATGGTCAGGTATCCCTCATTATGGATAGTGGTAGCTACACTAATGTGGCATCAGCCAACCTCATTACAAAATTGATGTTTCTAACTGTTATACATCTAAGGCCGCGCAAGTTACGCTGGTTGAGTGAGAAAGGAGCACTGCATGTCACTTAATAAGTACTATTGCAAATCACTATCGAAAATTACTTTAACTAGATTTTCTGCGACATACTACTCATGTATGCTTCCTATGTGTTGCTAGATAGACTATGGCTGTTTGACAAGAGAGTTATCCGTGATGGATATCAAAATACGTATACGTTAAAAAAGAATAGTAGGAAGATCACATTGAACTCGATGCCACCAAGTGAAGTTAATAAACTACAGGCCAAACTTGCTTATGGATAGAAGAAGACTTCGGTGATGAGTAGAGCCGAGCTCTAAGAGACCTTTATGGCTGATATGTCGACCTTCATATTGGTTAGGCACCTATTAGAGATGAAGGAGTGGGGTGAACTACCCTAGAAAATAAAAGAGTTACTGTACAAATATGCTAACCTGTTCCTAGAACAGTTACCTAAGGGGTTACCCACAAATTGAGGCATAAAATATTGAATTGACTTAATACTCGGCACTGTGCTGTTGAATAAGCTTGCCTATCGAATGAGTCTCGAACAGGCTTTTAAGCTTCAACGTTAAGTCAATAAGTTATTGGAGAGAGGATATGTTAAAAAAAAGTTTCAACCCTTGCACTGTACAGGCACTTCTAGTGTTGAAAAAAGATGGAACCTAGCAAATTTATGTAGATAGTTGAGCTGTGAATAAGCTCACAATCAAATATAGGTATCCCATTCCTAGATTGGAGGACATGTTGGATGAACTAAGTAAAGCTAAGATCTTCAGTAAAATTAATCTGAAATCTAGCTACCATTAGATTTACATGAGGTCGGGAGATGAGTGGAAAACTGCATTTAAAACTTGATATAGACTTTATGAGTAGATGGTCATGTTGTTTGGCTTATCAGATGCCTCGAGCACTTTCATGAGGCTGATGAACCATGTGTTAAGACATCTAATAGGAAAGTTTGCTATGGTGTACTTTGTCGACATCCTAGTCTATAGTATCGACATGCCGAGTCATTGTGAACATCTTTGAGTCGTATTAGATATCCTCTATGTCAAGAGATTATTCGACAACTTAAAGAAATGTTACTTTTGTTAGGAGGAAGTAGTATTCTTGTGCTATGTAGTAAGTAGAAGAGGCTTATGAGTAGACGATGAGAAGATCCGAGCAATCATCGAGTGGCCGACTCTTACTACTTGTGTCAACGTAAGAAGTTTCCATAGACTGGCTTCATTCTATAGATGATTCATTAGGAATTTCAACACTCTTGCCACACCACTTATGGAGCTAATGAAGAAAAACACCTACTTCCAATGGGGAGAAAGGGAGAAGAGGAGCTTTGCCGAGATAAAGGAGAGATTGACCTCTATCTCAGTATTAGTTCTACTTGACTTCAAGAAGATATTTGAGCTAAAATGCGACATGTTAAGCATTAGAATAGGCGCTGTCTTAATGTAGGAAGGCCAACTAATTGCCTTCTATAGTGAGAAGCTTAGAGGACCTTAGTCAAATTACTTTGTGTATGACAAAAGACTCTTGGCGGTAATCTGAGCACTACAAGAATAGCAGTACTATTTACTACCAAGAGAATTTATCATATATAGTAACCATGAGTCACTAAGGTGCCTTCGAAGTTAAACCAAGTTATCGAAGCGTTAGGCAAGATGGATTGAATTCCTTAAAGTATTCAATTTTGTAATAAAATACAAACAAGAAAAGAGCAATGTAGTTGCAGTTGCTCTCTTAAGAAGACATGAACTCCTGAGTGAACTGTAGACCCGATTATTTAGGTTTGCAAGCATCAAAGAGCAATACTTTAGGAATCCACAATTTGGACCTATATTTGCGCAATGTGTCGATGGAAGAACAGTGGATAAGTATCATGTGGAAGATGGTTACTTGTTTCGTGATGACTTGTTCATTGCAAGAACTACTAATCAAGGAAGCCCACAGTGGAGGACTGTTCGGATATTTTGGGGAGAAAAGGACATATGAGTTGCTGAGTAATCGATTCTTTTGGACCAAAATAAGGTGAGATGTGTACCGAGTCGTTGAAAGCTATGTTGTGTGCAAAAAGGCTAAGTGCCAAGCCAGAAAAGGAAAAGCAATGCTACTGCCTGTTCTAACGAAGCCATGGACTAAATTGAGTATGGACTTTGTTCTTAGACTATTACGAATTGCCTGAGGCAAAGATTCTATAATGGTTATCATGGATAGGTTCAACAAGATAGTATACTTTATGTCATGCTCTAAAACTAACGATACTTTGGCTATTGCTGCTCTTTTCTTGTAGGAGATTGTACGGTTATATGGCGTATCGAGAAGTGTAGTCTCCAACAAAGACTTGAAGTTCTTGAGCCATTTTTAAAGGACCTTGTGATGTTAGATGGAGACTAAACTACTATTTAGTACTTCCTGTCACCCCCAAACCGATAACTAAACAGAGGTGGTTAATCATATTTTGGGATCACTACTCCATGCTGCAGTGGGCAAGAACTTGGTTAATTAAGACGTCTGCTTACTGGTGGTCGAATTCACTTACGATCAGACAATGCATGACACTACTAAGTAGACTCTCTTCAAAGTGGTCTATGGTTTTAATCTCTAGTTGCCCCTTGATCACACCCTTGTACCTATGCCCATGTAAGAGGACCCTAACACGAGAGCTAAGGCATAATCCCTTCAGCACATCTACAATAAAATCACTTAGCACATCAACCAAGCTACTAAAAGAATGCAAGAGAAGGCTAAGGGTAGGATGGCTAAACACTTCCAGTAAGGAGGTATAGTATGGTTGCACCTTAACAAGAAACGATTCTTGAGCAAGAGGAAGAGCAAATTATCTACAAGAGATGAAAGGCGTTTTAGAATCCTCCAGAAGATTAATGATAATGCTTACAGATTAGAGTTGCCCGAAGACTATAAGGTTTCTAACACCTTCAACATTGTCGACCTCAATCCACATCACCCCAACGGAGAGCTGATCACCATTTGGATTTGATTCCAAATCTAAATCAACTAGAAGGAATGATAGGAATTCTGCTATTAAGCCTTTGACCTACAGCCGAGCCTGAGGACTAGAGGGCTTGGTAAGGTGGATTCTCTTACTCCAACTAACTTTTGTCAAGGCTGAGTACTTCTTTGTCGAGGTTGCCTATCACTTTATAGTACGCCGAGTTATAGATTACTCACTTGCGCCCTGAGCCAACCAATGACCTTGCATCTCCTTACCGAAAAGTCGAGATAGAGAGACTCTGGATTGACTAAGCCACCCGCTACTCGGACAAGCAAACTGACCATACTTTTTATCTACATCTTCTAACGACATCACCAATACAACATTGCCACATATATAGAATCATGTACAGAATTCATTACACTAATGATTGTTTTCCTTAAATATTCATTTTTACCCTTTTGTATTTTGTACATTACTTCCTTGGGAAATATTGATTTTGTCTTTGTCCCTTTTAAGCATGTTGCCTTAAATTCTCGAGTATAAATATCCTTTATACTTGTAGTTGTAATCATCAGAGTTTTGATTATCATTAATACACTAGAATATTTCCTTCCCTGTGTAAACACTACATGTTTACTTTCGGCATCACTCTTATCCTAAACCTTAAGCAAGGCTAGGTGACGAATAACCTTATTGGACCGATTCGTGCAATATATCAAATTGTGTTGTGAGTCATTGAAAGTTCTATTGGTGTGTTATATCCATTGGGGCTGTTTGTGGGTTTTTTCTTACTTTTTTTTTATTCACATTTATCCTTTCATAAATTCCTTATCATTTCCTTTTTGAAGCTTTTAATAAGTTTGGACCCATTCAACGACCGGCCTTATTTATTTTTGGAACAATTTATATAGACAAGCTTTCAAAATTGGCCTGTACGACACTTCTTGACCTGAATGACAAGCTTTTTATTAAATATCTCCCTAATAAAAGTCTAGAAACTATTGAGCAAAGTTATGAATTAATTCATTGCCTAAGAGAGAGGTCTTAGATAGATCCAATTATTGACTGTAAACACTCAATTTTTGTCTCCTTTATTTTATTTTTTCTTCAATTGGTCCTAAATTAGGAAAAACAAAAAAAAAAATGATGAAGGAATAAAAGGAAATCCAAAAAATAAAGAAATTTAGAAAAATAAAAAAAGAATTTTAGAAAAATAAAAAAAAAAAGCAAAAATAAGAAAAAGCACAAAAAAATAAGAAATTTGGAAAAATATCAAAAATAGGAAATTTAAAAAGAAGCACAAAAAGAAGAAATTTAGAAAATAAAATTTGAAAAAAAAATAGAAAATTGAAAAATCACAAAAAATTGAAAAAAAAAAAGGATTTTAGAAAATAACAATTTAATAAGATAGATTTTTAAATTTTAAAATAAGTTTACAAGTTGGACTATTGGGTTTGAGCCTAGATTTGAATCTAGTCTAGATTGACCTAGTCTATATGTACAATTTAATTGCACATGCAGACAAAACACATGCCAACAGCTTAACGGATAAGTACTTAGACATATGCATTAGATTCGATTAGAGGTCTTGGGTTTGAATCTTGGTGAAGGCATGCATAAGCCTTTTTATTTTTTATCGCATCAGGTATTGCCATGTGTTAGGATCTGATTGCGTCACGTGACATCTTTGGATTAGGTGATGTGCTGATGTGGCGCCACATAGCATGCCACATCAACTACTACTTGTCACTAAGTGACACGTAACAAGTTGGGATTAGTCGAGTTGGTTGACATAGCGTCACGTCAGCAATTTCCTTCTCTTTCTCTCGGTTTTCTCTCATTTTCTCCAGATTTTCCTTCTCTTTCCTAGTCAAGAATAAGCTCAACCCCCTCACTTTGGCCCTTGATTTTGTGCATTTTCCTTATTGAAGCACACCAATTAATGGTACGAATTCATCTTCCGCATGGCCTACTGTGAATTGGTACAAAAAACGCATCTAAATTCGGTCGATTACACATTCAAATCGAGCTTCAAAAGTTGGAAAAAAATTGAAATTTCAGGCATTGTCATTTAACCCAATCCGGGCTTTCCTAGTTTTTTGGGTTCAAATTAATGTATAAATAGGCTTGTTTCAGTAGACATGAGGACACAAGAGCTATTGAATCAACTCACAAGCTCTCTCTCTCCTCAAACCACTTTCTCTCTTTCTTCGAACCTCTCTCTCTAGCTACTTTCAACCAAACTCACCATTACAGTCGAGCTCCCTTAGACTTAAGGATCCAAACCCAACTACCCTTGCCCCTAGCCATGGCCTCTATTACCTTATTGAATCACCATCCCAAAACCCTAACCACCACGTTACTCCCCTCCTGAACCACTACCTTTGACCCTCTTTTGCCCAAATTAACCCTACAAACGCATTCCCCGCACTTCAAAAAACTTACCCTAGCCATCCACTCGAACCTAGCTGCCATTACGTGAACACCCTATGAACCGCCGCTACTATTATCTCCGACCACCACCAAAACACCTCCCAATGACCATAACATTGAACCTACCCTCCCTATTCCTAATCCAAAACACACAAAAAAATCTTTACCTACTCATTTTAGTAGCCAAATCAAGCCGAACTAACCCCAATAACTACTACTCCTTCAATTGGCGACCCGGATCCAGCTAACATGACCTGACCTAACCCGAATTTGTGACCGACCCACTCGTAGTCCAACCTACGTGCCTAACTCATTCGGAGTCTTGTGTTTATTTTTATTTTTATGTTTTTATTGATTATTTAGTTGTTGTTGTTGTTTATTTATTTATCTTTAATGTAAATGTAATAATAATATAAAAAAAAAAAGAGAAAAGGGAAAAAGAAAATGAAAAAAGGAAGAAAGAAAGAAAAAAAAAAGGGAAAACAAAAGTAGTCTTTTATTTATGTTTTTTTATTTATTTTAATAGGAAAAAGGAAAAACAATAAATAAGACAATATATAAATAGGTTAGTAAATAAAAATTGTTTTGACATTTAGAAAAATCAAGTTTTCAAAAAATAATAAAAAATAAATGGACCCTTTATAATTTAGGGTATTTTAGAATTTTTCAAAAATAAATAAAAAATCCAATTTAGGACCTTCTTTTTTAGAAATTTTCTCAAATAAATCAAATTAAATTAAAAACGTAAATCTAACGTATTTTCAAAATTAAAACAAAACCAACAAGCTAAAGTTTCACAAAAAGAATTACGTACATCTGATCCCGAATAGGAGGTACATAGACACCTAAGGTGCAACGATAAAAAACAAAAAACCTAATTTTCCTTTTTTTTTTTTAGTTTAGATTATTTGAATTATCCCATTTAGATAAAAATCAAGTCCTATTTTTTAAAAATTAAAAGGTGATTTTTAAGGTTAATATTAAATTTGGAAAGTTAATGATACCTGTAAGGGTTTAAAAAAACCTAAACTTGAATTCAGATCTTTAGTTTCTAAAACCATTTTCAAAATTGGTTTTTATCGAAAGACCAATGACTAAGTTATAATCAATCCATCCAATTGGTTATAACTTAACTTTTTTTTCCCGACTCTGGTCAGATGGTGACTCCAATACATATTCAAATTAAAAAACGGTTTTCTTTAAACCTTAATCGAGGGTCAATACAAAACCGGTAGGATTTAGTATTGATCAGTTTAAAAAAGACTTAATTTAAAAAGAACTGGGAGAGTGAAAAACCAAGCTTGACATTAACTATCTAAAAAATGGTGCTTTACTTGAAGATAAGAAAGAAGCTTGAAGGTTGATATATCAGGCGACAACTACACACTAATTGATGACTAGTTATACAAGCGTGGCTTTTCACAACCTTACCTTCAATGCCTTCAATTGATAGATGCTTTCTTTTTGAGTTGTATGGAAGTATTTATAGTAAACATGTGAAAGGTTAGACTTTGCATATCCATGCGTTGAGACTTGGTTATTATTGGTTAACTATGAAAGAGGATGTAAAATATGCTGTTTAGCAATGTCCACGAAGTAAAAAATATGAGGCAATGAGTCACGTGCCTTCCACTGAATTAACAGCTTGACTAGCCCCTGGCCATTTGCCTAATGTGGGCTAAACATGCTTGGACAATTTCTAAAGCTACGGCACAGCGCCTGTTCGTAATAGTTGCAGTAGACTATTTCACCAAATGGGTTGAGGTTAAAGTAGTGGTGAAGATTACCCAATAGAAGGTTAAACCTTTTGTTTTCAACTTTATCATATCAAGGTTTGGGGTTCCCTTTATGATTGTGACTAATAATAGGCCACAGTTTGATAAGGATAAATTTAGAGCTTTTTATGAAAAGCATGGTATCTGACTGAATTATACTTTAGTGGCTCATCCTCAAACCAGTGGATAAGTAGAAGCTGTCAACAAAACCAAAGGTAAATGGGTCGATGAATTGCCTAATGTTTCACGGGGGTATAAGACCATGCATAAGACTTTGATAGGAAAGATACCTTTCAGACTCGCGTTTAGATTAGAAGCAGTCTTGTCGATTGAGTTGGAGTTACCTAATTTGCAATTGTAGAGGTTTGATATTATGGTGAATCAAGTTGATCTAATAGCCAATTTGGATATAGTTAGGGAAATTAAAGACATTGCAAGAGCAAGAGTTACTACCTATTAACATAAGCCAGTAAGGTACTATAATCAGAAAGTGAAGAACAAAGTATTTTAGCTAGGAGAACTAGTTTACAAGAAGTTAGAGGCAATTGGCGTGTGAGACAATCAAGGGAAGCTCGACGTAAATTAAGAGGACCTAGTAAGGGTTCGGGAAGTCATAAGCGACAGGGCCTACAACTAGAAAGGCTGGATGGAAAGGTCATACCTCGCACATGGAACAACAAGAATCTCAAGCTGTATTTTGAATAGTTTTCTATCATCACCATTATGCTATGTTTGCATTTGCTTTTTCTTTTTCGAACAATGTAAGGAAATGGCCTACACCATGTTCAAATATGAAGTGTTTGTTTTAAGTTTATGAGCATCTCTCATTACCATCACTTTTATTCTTAATCTGTGTACGATTAATGTAGTTCTAGCTATAAAGCAAATGAACTAATACCTAATAAGTTCCAACCAACATTGGTTAATGAGCTTAGTACTAATCAATAAGTAATGCTAAATGTTCTTTAAAAAGGGTTTCTACCAATCAAGGTTAACGAACTCCAAGTAGCCTTCAATAGGCAACTTCGCGGTTAAAAAAATAAAGCTTAATGTGATGCGTCTCTAAGGTCGTACACATAAAGAAGCACCATAACGGACGGGAACCTTAAGAAAGTAAAAACGGGTTAGCAAATTCGGATAGCTACTAATCGGATATGACATACTGTTTGATCTTATTTGGCCTATAATTAGTCGAATATGACTTATCGATCCGAACTATAGGGTTATTCGCTACTACTCCTTGCTAAAAGGAATAAATAAGAGTTAAAGAATAAGCGAGAACACTAAGGTTGCTTAAGAAGGAAACTTGTGATAATTCAATAATGTAAGGTCATGTTGTTTGTGTACAAGTAAATGGGGTTTATTTACTACCCCTACTAAGGTTACAAGGCATACATGGAAAAGATAAAACGGTAATTTACAAATATAATACATGAGACATACTAAAAAGGGTAAAAAGGATAACAAATATTATGCATGGAAAAAGTAATGAATCCTTTTAGAATGTTGTGCCAAAAGACATGTATCAAGAGGCAACTGGGGGCTTGTAGCACACCTAACTTTACTTCTAAGGCTACTTGGCAGTTGTAGGATCTTGTTCGGACAAGGTTAAGAGGAAGTTAATAGTTAGAACTGATCTGGTCTAGCTCGAGTTAGAGCTCGAGTGCTAAAGGACATTCTAATCCTCTCAAGGTTGGGTGTCTTGATAGCCTAACTTGGGTAGAGTTTTAATGTTGGTTGGTTTGGGAGTTATCTAGATCACGATATGAGCTCTGCAATGGCCGTGATTGCTTGGCAGGTCGACACATTTGCTCGACAACTCGAAAATGGTGTTGGTCTTAACAAATGTTCAGCACTTAGGTCAACAGAAGTATAGAAGGTTAAGGTTGGGATAGGAATTCTTATTGTGAATAGGGTTTTGAGCTAGGATTCTTCATGTGAGTCCTTGTAGTCCTCTAGTTCGGCTTTGTGTGACTAGTCTGAGGAATTAATTCCTATCATCTGCTTGGGGGTCAGAAAGATTTGTTCTTAAATCTGAAGAGGTCTCTGGCTCTTGTTTTGTCATAACTTTTACTGGCTCTTTCTCTAGTAAGTGAGGAATTAAGTCGGATACATTAAGGGTGGATGAAACACTATCGTTCTCAAGTAACTCAATCCGGTAGACGTTGCGGTTAATCTTCTTTAAGACTTTAAATTTACCATCAACATATAGGGATAACTTGCTTCGTCTTAGGTACGGAAATCTCTCTTGATTAAGGTGAATCCATACTAAGTCACTTGGTTAGAAAGAAATAGCTCGGTAACCATCACTACCAATCTCTTACTGTTTTTAATTGAACTTAGCAATCTTCCTTGTCACAGATTGATGTAGTTCTTGTAATTCTTAGGCTCAGGTGACTCTAGATTGACTCTCTTTAGCAGCTGCGGGAGTATTAATCAAATCTAGGAGAATAGTGGGATTAAGGCCATAGACGACCTTGAAAGGAGTCTTCCCAGTAGTACTGTGAATAGTTTGGTTGTATGTGAACTCTACAATCAGTAAACACATATCCCATCTTTCAAATTCTTTCCTATGATAACTCGAAGTAAATTCCCTATTATCCTATTCATTACTTTAATTTGGCCATCGGCTTAAGGGTGTCTATTAGAGCTAAACACAAGTTTAGTTCCAAGTGTTTTCTAATGAGTCTTCTAAAAATAGCTTGATAATTTTGCATCTTGATCTAAGACAATGGTCTTTAGCACTTCATGCAGTCGAACAACTTGTAAAAACAAATCAACAATATATAAAGCATCGTTAGTTTGATGGTACGGAATGAAGTATGCCATTTTGCTAAAGTAGTCCATTATAACAAGGATCGAATCTTTTCCTCTAAATGTCCGAGGCAATCTTAGGACAAAGTCTATGTTAAGGTCGGCCCAAGGTAAGGTTGGTATAAGTAAGAGCATATACTCTCCATGTGGCTCTCTCTTTCCTTTGGGCTTTTTACACACTTCGTAACTTCCAACTACCTTATGAACATTTTTTGCCAAAGCAAGCTAGTAAAAGTTCTCTTTCAATAGATTAGCTATTTTAGTCTTTCCAAAATGACCAAATAATCTACCACTATGAGCTTCATTCACCAGCAACTCGCATGTAGAAAGCTCAGTATACACAGCCTTCTCTCTTTAAACAGATAGCCATCTTTGAGGTCATATCCTTTAATAGCAACTCCTTCTCTGTACTACACAAGAATAGGAGCAAAATAGGGGTCATGAGTATATTGCTCAGTGATAAGTGAAAATCCTAGTAATTTCATTTGCAGGGTGGTCAATAAGGTTTGCCGTTGTGATAAGGCATCCGTGACTATGTTGGCACTTCCTCTCTTGTGTCAAATCACATAAGAAAACCCTTCCATAAATTCTAGCCACTTTGCTTATCTTTTAGAAAGTTTGTTCTGACTCCCAAGATACTTCAAGGACTCATGATTAGTATAAATGATAAACTCTCGAGGTAATAGATGGTGTTGCCATACAGTAAAGGCTCAGAAAAGCGGGTATAACTCTTTCTCATATACAAAATAGTTCAGTATGACACCACTAAGCTTCTCGTTATGGTAAGCAATCGGTCATCATTCTTGCATCAAGACTGTATCAATGCCAATGCCTAACACATCTCATTCTAATTCAAACGGCTTATTAAAATTTGGTAAGGACAAGACATAAGCAATAGTAAGCTTCTCTTTAATTTTCCTAAAGCTTTGCTCAACTTGATCATTCCATTGAAACCCCTCACTCTTCTTTGTCAGCTCAATTAAGGGGGCTATAATTGTACTGAAGTTTTTAATGAATCTTTTATAGGAAGACTTCGTACTTCAATGATACTCTTCAGCGTCAACCACTCCAAGATAGCTTAGGCCTTCTCCTTATTAGCTTATATTCCATCTCCAGACACTACATAGCCTAGAAAGACAACTTCACTTTGTTAGAACATACATTTCTTTAGGTTTCCATACAACTTCTTGGCTTGTAAAATGTCAAAAACAGCTTAAAGATGTTGAACATGGTTGTTTAGGTTTGCACTGTACACTAATATGTTGTCAAAGTACATAACCACACAGCTTTTGTTCAAATGACACATCACATGGTTCATAAGCTGGATAAATGTGCTTGACACATTTGTAAGTTTGAATGATATAACTAACCACTTATAAAGACCATGCCTCATCTTGAAGGTAGTCTTCCATTCATCACTAAGCCTTATGTGAATTTAGTAGTAACCACTTCGCAAATTAATCTTTGAGAAAATCTCAATGCTGTAAAGCTCATCGAACATGTCATTGAGCCTCAATATTAAATATCTATACTTAATTGTAATACAATATATAGCTCAATTGTCGATGCACATGCACTACGAACCATCCTTCTTTAGGATAAGTAAAGCTGGTGCAGCACAAGGACTCATGCTCTCCTTCACATAACTTCGCTCTATCAACTCATTCACTTGCCTTTTTAGCTTTGTAGCTTGCTTGGGATTCATTCTATAAGTAGGTCGGTTTGGCACGGCTACGCATGGTTGTAGGTCAATACTATAGTCCGACATGGATGAATACATGACGTTTGGTATCGTATGAATTAAGGGGGTAGGTTCAAACCTTAGGACGGTTTTAAGGATAAATGATAGTTGAAGGTGGAGTAGGGGTCCTCATGCACCAATGGTGGATATGATACACTAACGCCTCACACGAGCTCTGGTCGTACTTAATATTACACACAAGTATAGCCATAAGTGACTTGCCACTAGTCCATGCTCAATAGGCTAGATAAGAGTAATCGACAGTAAGCAAGATATACTTAGCTCACGCAAGATGAAAAATGTTCTAATGTTGATTCTATTGACTGTTACGGCTATTACAATACATAAGTATTTGTAAGACCCAATTAAGGTAAGTCATAGGTTAGTGTAAATTACAAAAAGGATTCCTATTAGTAAAGGAAAAGGAATAATTTACAAGGGTAATGTTTTAAACAAGTAAAAAGAATATTCAATAATAGAAAATGACAATACGGATGTTAATAAAATCAATACGCATGTCAACTGTCCATTCTATCGTCCCAATGACACTATAGGCTGAATAGAGTAGGTTTTGAATAGGTTAGGTTGGGCTCAACAGCTCGGATGTTCAAGGCTGAAAAAGGGTCATTTTAGAAGGTGACTTATTGTCTAGTTGGCCTCAAGAGTTCGATTCCGAACAAGTGTTGGCTCAACCTCGACATGCATTGGGTTAGTAGTATACTAATTCGATAATTAGCCTTGGGCAAAGGTGCTGTGGAGGAGTTGGCTCAGTATACAAGTTAGTCACCTTAATAGCTTCTAGAATGATCTGGAGGGCAAAGTAACTCGGTAGGTCGGATTGGAGAATGCACCGCTCCTTGAATAGCTTGACAAACCATATGACCAAGTCCTTGAGCTCAATAGTACATAATCGATCCATGATCCTTATTAATTATAGTGATCTATGCCTCAAACTGAGGGTAGTCCTTTAGGTAACCCTTTAGAGAGCAGGTTAGAAAATTCATCAATCAATCAATCTTCGAATCTCATCAAGCACATCTTATAGATCTCTCATCTCCAACAGTCTCTTGATTGATAGAAACATAGGCCCATCCGCCTTTTTAGCAACTTAGAGCTCTCTTCGACTCATCACTAAAGCTTTTTTCTTGATAGCTTAGGTGAGCTGGTTATGAGTCTCATTAACTTAGGTTGATGTTGTGAGCTGTAGCATAATCTTCCTTCTATCCTTAACAAGAGCATAAGTATTCTTATATCCATCATGAATAACACATTGGTCGAACAACCACGGTCATCTAAGTAACAGATGTGAAGCTCCCATGGGGACGGCATCATACACTACTTTATGCATTCCCAACACTAAAAGGTATTGTTACTTATTCAGTGATGTACAGAGTACCCTTATCATGAAGCCAGTGTAGCTTGTAAGGTCGGGGGTACTTAGAGGTCAGTGTTCCTAACCTCTATACGAAGGATTGTGCAACAACGTTAGTACAACTCCTTGCATCTACATTAATGGTGCATAACTATCCTTTTATGGTACACTTAATGTGAAACAAATTTTCCCTTTAATCTTCCTTGGAGCTCGACAAGGAGCTCAGCGTTTGTCTCAATACCAGTATCATTACTTCTTCCTAGTTAGCATAGATAGAAGTCTCCTCTCCCTCCTCAACTTCAACTCTTCCAACATTCTCCTCCTTTAGCTTGCATTCGTAGATGCTATCGACTATATCTCCTCAGAGCACCATGGCACGCCGGTTCAGACACTCAGCAGCCATGTATCTAAAACCTAAACATTTGAAGCATTTCACTTTGCTTGTCTTTGGTCCAAAGGTTTGTCCTTTCTCATATGTCTTCACAGTCGGCCTATCTTCAAGTAAACTCTTTTGGCCTATTCGGCTATCATCAGCTCGGTCATGTTTTTCCTTGGCTCAGGATGGTCTCCTCTACTCAGAATGAGCAGGTCAGCGCGAAATAGGAGCTTAGGAAAAACTTGGCCCGAATATGCTCGGAGCATTTCCCCTTTGCTTTTTAACCTTCTACATTACCTTAATGGCCTCCTCTAGTGTATAGAATCTCTATACTTCCACAATATTGCAAATTTCATATTGAAGTCCATAGATGAAAATGAACACAATATGGGCTTCAAGCTCTTCCTTGACAGTTCGGATCATCAACATCTGAAATTCTCTCACAGTTATTAACATATTGATTTCCTTGACAAATCTCTTGCAACTTAGCAAAGGTGTCCTATAGATAAGTCTCGAGTACAAATCTCCCTCTCAATAATCTCTTCTTATGTTCTCATACTTCTCCTTCCATCTATTGCTCTAGCCACATTCAAATTCTTTCACTACATGGCAGCATATATAGTGAACTCCATTACAGTAAGTCATACCTTAACAACATCAATATACCCATAACAGTCAAATACTTTCTTTACGTTCTCCACTCACTCTAAATATTCATTTGTATCTTCACTTCCATTGAAGGGTAGGATTTGGACCTTGACATTTTCAAGTCCTTAAGGAGCTTAACGTCTTCGCTTTTGTGCTTAATAATATTTGACCTCTTCTTCTTCCCCTCCATACTCCTCTATATCTTCCTTATCAATATCCTCCTCAATATCCTTTAACTTTAGTTGTCATCTAGCAACTTGATTTGCAACTCCTCCAACTTGATGGGGTCGAACTGGGTAATTAGCTCAGCCACCTTAGCCATAACATCACCGAGGAATATTTTCAGGTGGTTACGATGAGGTACTCATTATGTTTGTTACCTAATGGTTTGCATTGCAATAACCAGAATCTCAATAAGATCAATGAGTGTGTCAAGCTTGTCATCAACTGACTCAGGAGAATTACTATCATTTTGATCATGGCTAACATAAGCACCACTACTTAAGTCTCCAATAACACCTTAAACACTTGAATCCAACAGTGTAATACTTCTCCAATAGGTTGATTGCATAATACACAACAAACACTTCTACTCACTACCTAAAACCGTACTAACACACTCTAACAACTTTATACCCAATACTTACTTGAATACAAGAGAAATGAACTTGCTCTGTTTTCGAAATGAAAAACAGAGTAGTAATTAGAAACTACACTTACCAATACATAAACCTTCACTTCACAGCCCACAATTGTGAACTTATCTCACTCAAACACACTAAAGCAGCTATGGTAAGAACACAACAGCTACTAACAACAAACATGAACCAAAACTTCATTACAACTTCATACACTTCCTTTCAGAACTGTGCTTTGATACTAGTAAAGCTGATGCGTTTCTAAGGTCATACACATAAAGAAGCACCACAATGGATGAGAATCTAAAGAAAGTAAAAAGGGGTTAGCAAATTTAAGTAGCTACCAATCGAATATGACACTTTAACTAATCCTACTCGACTTACAATTCGTGGGAAATGACTCATCAATCTAAACTATACGGTTACTCGCCACTACTCATTGCTAAAGGGAATAGATAAAAGTTAAAAGATAAATGAGAACACTAAGGTTGCTTAGGAAGAAAACTTATGATAATTCAATAATGTAAGGTCAAGTTGTTTGTGTACAAGTAAATGGGGTTTATATACTACCCCTATTAGGCTTACAAGGCATACATGGAAATGAAAAAAGGGTAATTTACAAATTAAATACATGAAACATATTAAAAGGAGTAAAAGGGACAAAGAATATTCTATATGGAAAAAGTAATGAATGCTTCTAGAATGTTGTATCAAAAGACAAGTGTCAAGAGGCGACTGGGGCCTTGTAGCATAGCTAAATTTACTTTTAAGGCTATTTGATAACTGTAAGGTCCTATTTAGATAAGGTCAAGAGGAAGTCAACAGTCAGAGCTAACTTAGTGTAGCTTAGGTTAGAGCTTAAGTACTAAAGGACATTCTAATCTTCTCTAGGTTAGGTGTCTCGGCAACCTAGCTTGGATAGAGGTCTAATGCTAGTCAATTCAGGAGCTGCCTGGAGTATGGTATGAGCTCGACAATGGACATGATTACTTAGCAGGTCAGCAAATCTACTCGATAATTCGAAAACGGTGTTGGTCCTAATGAAAGCTTGACACTTAGGTCAATAGAAGTGTAAAAGCTTAAGGTTGGGATAGGAATTCTCATCATAAATAGGATTTTAAGCTAATATTCTTCATATAAGTCCTTGCAATCCTCTAGCTCGGTTGGCTGTGACCAGTTTGAGGAGTTGATTCTTGTCATCACACTTAAAAGTTCAAGTCCTATACGGCTAACGAATGTTACTTCAATAAAAAGATGCAAAGTACAAATTGCGTATGAAATAAAACGGGCTAAGAATTAAAAGCATCAAACACAAAACAAAGGTTAATTACAACAAAAAGGTCAGCATCCTAATTATGAATAAAGTCCACAAAATATTGTAGAAACAAAGAATAAATTAATTGACTCCTTGAGATTTCGAGACATTTTTCATCTTAAATTAGGCATAATTACTATCTTGGTTAGCAAAGCTTGGGACCTTCCTAGAACTGATTTCTTTATTAGTACTGGGGGTCTTGTTTGAGGAGTTAGAGGTCTCTTTGCGAACATATGGGGTCTCCTTTAATGATAGTTCCTCGGCATCTGTAGGAACTTCAATGCTGGCTTGATTATTATTATCTTACTTTTGATTGTCAACCTTTACTTCCTTACTGACTTCGTCATCGCTACTGCGGGAATCATCATCATCAATGTTAGCAAAGTCAAGGCATGACAGTTCGTAGTCAAATTGAACCTTCAAAATTTCTACCCTTGCTAGTTGAACCCTTTGCAAGAATTTCTTCCGGAGTAGTTTTTCGTATTGCCAACTAGTAGTCACAATTGATAAAGCTTCCTCAACGAAAGGTTTCTTTTTCACAATCTCCTCTAACTCAGCGATGTGTGTCTGTTGTTTAGAATTCTTGATCTCTAAATTCTTAATCCAGACTCTCAATTTGTCCTCCTCCTTACTCATATTGGAAATTGTATTTCCAGGCCCCTAGTACTCCTCCTTTTTTCTTCTAGAGCTGCTCCTTAAGATTTTCAACCTCCTTGTAATATTCTTCATTTTTAGCCTTCAAGCTCGTGACTTCATTAGCTACAAAAGTATGTACTAACTTCCCTACAAAGAGGTCGCCTCTTAACCGTTTGGCTTGCATCTCAACCTTATTTCTAGCATTCTCAATCTCGACGGTTTGTGTTTAGAGGAGTTAAAAGCTTCCTCTATTTCTTGTAAAAATGTCACATCATGAATAATCGGTTAATAAGTACATGAAACAATAGATCATATGTACCTTTCCTTTTCATTCTTCAACATCATCCATGGCCATCAAAATATGGCTTGTGATCTGCAAAGTAATAAAGGTTTAATAGGTGAAATTGATATTTGAGCACTAAAGCAAACCACGATTACAAGAAAACTCACATCATATAATTTAGCAGCAATATGAGCTTTACTGCTTTGTCTTGAGGAAGAATGATCCCTTCCGATAAGGTTAGAGATTTGAATCATCCTCTAATGCCAAATTAGTGTCCAAAATTTTATAATTCTAGTACGGTCTGAAATATTTGCCCACCTCGCAGTTGGAAGTAAACTCAGTAAACTAATGTCAAGAGCCTTGTTCCTCAAAACCTCCTTTGTCTTATCATCCAAGCCCTTACTCTTCTTGAGTGAAGGTTGGTTAGTTAGTTCTTTCCCACTCCTCTTCTTAGGGCTTGGCATATAATTTGTCTGGTTTACCAAGCTGTCCATATCGGCATTATTGTCGGCAGTGAGTTCTCAACTAGCTTCTCCTAGTAGTTCCTTCCGAGAAGTATCCCTAACTGCAGGCAATACCTCAAGCTATGTAATCCCAACAACCTCCATTTGCTTAGTCAGTTGACACATATTGCCATAAGGAGTTTCTTTTTTCTACTTGTGGATGGTAAGTTCCTTGATGATCTGTTCCTTGGTCACTTTCTTTGGTTATGGTTTCCCTAACATTAGTGGTTGTTGTAATACCCCTGACATGGTAGGTAATTGAACTCTAAATCATCGAGACACCTTTTGGCATAATGACTCAAAGCATGTTGAAACTCTAAAGGTAAGCATGCTAGGGTTGGGTCAATCCTAAAATAAGTGACCTCCTAAGAAGTTGTTATACCAAAAGACAAAACCACAGGGTATTCCATGCCAAAGCGGACAATACCTTGGTGAGCGGAGTTCCAGCTAGGTCGTTACAAGTACCAACTTAGGATTGTCATGCCCTAAACGAGAGAAGTCGTAGCAGTCCTACCATATAAACTAACCTAAAATAGAAGTTGATTTTACAACTACTACTATAGATGCAGTTTATACAAGGCATACACGACTTAACCAACTTGAAGCATCAAGTCAAACACCTATTAGTAATCAAATTTGTGGTATAGCTTTTCAAAATACCTATTCATAACAACCTGTTGTTTGATAATGTACAATACTTATATAACATTCATATAGAGAGTTATGACCTACACTAGGAGCTTACAAAAGGCATAAGTCTTGAAGTTTATTGACGATAAGATAGGAAAATAATGGGCATCCCAAGGATTTCTAGTTAGTTTCCATAAAACAAAAAGCAAAGTCAAATGCCCAAATTCAGTGAATTTTCCTTTCCTCTCTTTCCTAACCAATTGTGCACTAACCTGGGGGTCGTGATATCTATACATTTTAAACTATCACTCGTCACCTACAAATGAGTCTATAAGAATACGAGTACAATTAGCTTAATAAGCAGGATAAAGACAGAAGAGTACCGTATAAATATAACCAATGTTATTAATTATAGTGAAATGTAATTCAATCAATCACTTGCAACATTGTATAATGTTATTCGGTCTATTGTGATATTAGAGAAATTACATTCGCTCTAACCCAGATTAAGGCAACTCAAGTCAGACCAAACCGAAGCTTGTACAATGGAGAACACCCTCCCCCCATGACTACCTTTGAACCATAGCCCCCACCCTCATTACGACCTTCTCACCTATCATTTAGTTCAACTAAGAATGGAGAAAGGACCATTTCGGTTATCTTCATCGAAGAGAGTTAGTATTTGGTTTGACACACACCTAATCATCTCTCTGACAGGTTGCTATGCATGTCTAGTTATGTTGGTGGTCAAATCTTCATTAGTTTCATTTAGGAGTAGACAAACTATATTACACAATGCAATGTTATGAAATCATACAAGACAACATGCTATAGAGTTCAACTCCTATCGCAAAACAGAATGTCAATCACACACATAACATATACACAAATAGTTGATTTACAACCACAAACAAAAGCACTCTCAAGCCTCCAAATACTTTGATATAGTATCTTAACATTAACAAGCAGTAAACCCACAATCCTAACTTACTTGTATTGATGTTCACTACAGAAGGTCTATACTATTGACGTTTTGCTCACTAGGAGATCCTATATGTATATCAAAATCTAGATTTAGTTTTCATAATGTTTACAAAAATGTTAGGGTTCGATCTATTATTTGTATTAAATTATATACATATATATATATTGGAGATATATTATTTTTCCTATGGGGTCAAGTATAGTTTTATTATAGCTTTCTTATATATGTTATATTAAGTTAGTAAGCATCAATAATATACATAGTTATATTATTACTTATAATTGTAAATATCTAATTTTACCCCCCTTTTACTTTTCAAAATAGGTTATAGGGTCCTAAATTAGGAAAAAAAAAATTAAAGAAAACCCCAAAAAATGAAGAAATTTAGAAAAATACAAAAAAAAAAGGAAAATAAGAAAAAATCGCAAAAATAAGAAATTTAGAAAAAAATACAAAAAATGAAAAAATTTAAGAAAACATATAAATTTGAAAATTTAGAAAATAGAAAAAAAAATGGAATTTAGAAAGTAATAAATTTTTACGTTACTTGGATAAAGTAGATTTTTAATTTAATTAGACTTAAAATAAAAAACCGTTGGACTTGGGCTTAGATTTAAATCTAGCTTAGGTTGAACTAGTCCATATGTACAATTAGACAAGGCATAGGTCAATGGCTTAACGATAAAACACATGAACATTGCCATTAAGATTAATTGGAGATCAAGGGTTTGAGACTCGCTACAGGCATAGAAATGCTTTTTTGTCCTTTACTTTTCAAACTCCTTATGTGGCCATGTGTCAAGCCATCATTAGGCCATGTGTCTAATTACTACACGTGGCACTTTATGATTAGTCGAGACAGCAAGCTTTCTTTCTCCCATTTTTTCCTCCCCTTTCCTTATTATTTCCTTTTCTCTCTTTCTTCAAAAAAGAAAAAAGACATAACATACAGAAGGCAGAGAGGAGGGGGGATTTTCAAAAGAAAGACACACGCACAGTATAGGGGAGGGGATTATTTAAAAAAAAAAACACACACACACACACATAAGTAAGGGGGACCCACAATAGGAATAGACCTCTCTTTCTCATCATCCAATCCCTTTCTCTCTCTACCTCTCTCTCTCTCGATCTATTCTCTCTCAACTTTCTTCCTCTCTAACTCACGCACACATCAAGCCTACGGCACACTACTCTTACTTATGGATACTGAACCCATAGAGACACATATGCACTAATGGCCCTCTCTCTCTCTCCGGCTACCTCCTTCAACTAACCCATCGTCGTCTGAACCACCGTATAACTCTCAAATCACGACCCATTCCCCAACCATACTGCACTGCAAATACATCACCACAACAGCGATGTAGCAGTAACAGCACCGATCACCAAACCAATGTTGCCAGGTAGCCCTTGTACACCAACAACCACCCACAAATCCGATTACCTCTCTCTCGTATTGTCCAAACTCCGATGCCTACACACACAGAACCCACATCGTCTGTTGTCTCTAGCGCCTAAAGCTGAGCACCCAACTTCATTCACTCCCAACTGAACCTAGAACTGAGCACTCTCTCGACCAACTGGAATCTACTACACATAACCCCAATCTGAAAGCCTTTCTATCCAATTCACTACACACCTCACCCTTTCGTACAGAGCCAACCCTAGCTATGGCCACAAGAACCTGATCTAAGATCAACCTCAATGCTACTATAACAAACACTGCCAACCACCATCGATGGTCGCTGTTGGCTACGGCACCTTTGCTATACCCCCCATTATCAATAGAATACCCATGAAAATGGGTTTACCCGTTTATAAAAATGCCTAAAACTACCCGTGATAGCCCTTATAAATTACTGTTAACCCTTTCTTCTTTGTTAGACCTACAACCCGAGTTCGACCCGTTTTGACCAGATTTAGATTCGGGTCCAAACCCGCGATCGAGACCTTACTCTATGCCTGACCCATACAAGCCCTTCAGTCTAACCCTTTGCTGCATTCTTTTTATTTATTTGTTTGTTATTTATTTATTTCTTTTATTTCTCTTGCTTATTTCATACTCTAATGTAATTGTATAAAAAAAAAGAAGAAGAAGAAAAAGAAAAAGAGAAAAACCGAAAAAAGGACAAATGAAAGAAAAGAAAAAGAAAGGAGAACAAGTATTTAGTTTAGTTTAATTTTTATTTATTTTCACGTTTTAACCAAAAATATAAAAATAGCAATAAAAAGTAAAGGAATAATAAAAATAATAAAATTCCTTTTGATACTTAGAAAATCAATTTTTTCCAAAAATAAATGGATTCTTTTTCCAAAATTAGGACCTTTTAGAATTTCCAAAATAAAACCTTAATATAGGACCTTTAGAAAAATTTTCTTTAAATAAAACAAAATAGATAAAAACGTAAACCCGACAAATTTTCAAAAATTAAAATTAATCAACCCACTGTATTTTCAGTAAACGAATTACGAAAGTTTGATCCTAAATAGCGGGTACATAAGTACCTATACATTAGTAAGGGACGACTTAAAATATGGAAGTTTTATTTTTTTTTTCCATTTTTGGACATTCGTGTAAATTGATTAATTTAGTCACATGTATCACAATTAGCTATTTTAGAAATTAAAAAGGGTATATTTGAAAAGCGAAGTTAAATTTGGGAAGTTAAAAAGTGGTACCTATTTAGGGTTTAATAAATTAGCCCCCGAATCTAGTTTTCAAAAAAACCGTTTTATAAATTGGTTATAACTTGACTCTTTTTTCTTGACTTCGGTCAGGTGGTGACTCAAATCTCTTTTTAAATTGAAAAATAAAATGGTTTTTTTTATACCCTAATCGATGATTGATATTAAATGGGTAAGGTTTAGTACTAATTGGTTTAAAGAAGACTTAATTTTATAAAATAACCAGGAGGTGAAAAACTAGACTCAACAATAATATATCTTTTTTATTATACCAAAATGTATATTTAATTAGTCAAGTTACATTTCAATCATAATAAGGTTATCGTGGTATGTAAATTTTCATAATACTATAGAAATACTTGTTTTATTTCATAGAATTATCCAATTTTAGTAAAAGCGGTATCATCGGATTCATACAAACTCAATAATACGTAATACAGGTTCTATTTCAAGAGAAGAATTTTATAGAATCTTTTTAATTCTATTACACTTATAAGTTCATATAATAAATACTATCATATTATTTTCATATTGTATAGATAGAATATATTCTATATAGTTTTCTAGTATAGCTTAGTAGAACATGTAGTATCTAGCCCTAAGATATGTATATCGAAGTCTAGGTCCTATAATATCACAAAATATGATATAAATTCATTCTGATCAAACTTGACCCGTATAAACATACATAGGATTTATTCAAATATTTATCATAATTTAGACTAATATTGTTAAAAAGTCCTTCGGTTAAGTAATTAATCTATTTAACCATGAAAATTCATGATAAATAGTTAAGATCACCAAATAATTCCACAAAAATTTCTATAAACTCAAAATATAAAACAAGAAATTTGACCAACCACTTGTTTCATGCTATCAAGTTTATTGCATATATATGTAAAATTACGTTTTTACCTTAAAATTATAATTAATTAAGCAAATAATGTTATTTTTATACAAAATTAATTCCTTTATGTCCTGACATCATTATGACCATCCAAAATTCATTAGATCCTAATTTCATCCATTATTTTCATAAAATCAATTTTATTTTAGAAATTGCTCTATTTTAGTCCTTTTTAGAGTAAAAAATACAATAAATAATAAAGATACATGAAATCAAAATTGGGCTATATAGCAATTAGCTAAATGTAATATGTATTTTACAGAAAAATTTTGAGTTCAAAACAATATCATTTAGTATATTTATTTTAGATTTGAAAATTTGAATGAATAGTAAATTTGTTAAGCAAATATATAAAATAAGTAAAATCTTATCAAAATAATTATACCACATAAACGTATATCTAAAATAACCTAGAAATAATTTTTTCATAATTTTCCTAAATAATTTAATATTTTTACAAAATATTTGAAAAAGAAGGCAAAAATTGAACTTACTTGTTTATTAGGGCTCCAACTATTATTGGCTGATGGGAGTGTGTTAAATAAGTAATGCGTAGGGTGGACTGGTGGTGGCTGGTGGGGTTTAAAAGCAAGTCATTAGGGGGTTGAGGAACCAAGCTAGGTTAGTTTTTTGCTCAATTTTTTCTATTTTTTTTATTTTCCTATAATTTTTCTAAATTTTTCCTTTAAGTGATTAGGGTTCCTAAATGCCTAATTTGATGTTTGGGTTCCTTTATATACTAATTTGGATTGACCACTTTTCCCCCTTATTTTTCCTTTTATTTTTCCCTCATTTTTTTCTCTAATATCTTAGCATGACATGTCGTTTTCTTATAAAATCCCCTTTTGATTTAGTATTAAAGAAGACCTAGAGTTGCCACACCTATTTCCTAAAATTACCTATGCATTTGGATATGTTTTGGTTGATTTTTAGGTGAAAAATGATTATTTTATGTATATTATATTACTATTTAGTAAATTTACTAATATTCGTGTATATATCCTAAATATATGTCACGTGTAATGTGTAATTATACTCATTTAACTATGTTTCATTTATGTCTTTTATTTTTAAGATATATTTTCTATTTTATTTTGCAAATTTATCACTTATTTAATATAAATTTTAGTTATGGGGTTAATTTACAAATATAATTATTATATATATCGAGTATATTCATAAAAATACATATATATTCATATAATATATTGTGCTATGTTATTTCCTTTTATAGCTTAAATAACTTATCTCTAAAGTCTAGTTGTGTTTTGAGCTTGGTTTTAAATAGTTATTACACATTTTTAGATAGAATATTAATAACTATACAATATTCTATTTGACAATTGTGTATATTAGTAAAAATCATCGAAACACTCAAAGGTTATTTGGTATAATAATTATTTAAGCTTAAGGATAATATATCACAATATGCTTACCTTAAGCGAAATCATGTTTGTAATATAATAACGTACATTATATTCTATATTATAATTATGTAAGGATAAATTATATACTATATTAGATTTTAACTTAAAATTATTATATTTGAAAGATACAGGTCAAAAGAACTATTTGTCTACATTTACCAAATTATGTACTTAGTTTGGGTAAATGTTAACTGATATGAATACTATTATCTAACAACAGGGTGTTTTAATTTAACATTTGAGCACAAGTGGAAATGTTGTGAATCAAAGGTCGCTAGAGGCTAAACCTAGAGGAATTCAACCTCAACATACAAGTCAACTTTTTGAGTTTATGAAGGCCAATTGGTATTTTGAAGGTGAAATCGATAAGCTTACCTTAGCTAATGATTGGTTAATGTAGATTAAGTGTAGCTTTAAGGTGTTTAGAATTCTAGACAACAAAAAAGTATCTTATATTACCTTCTTGCCAAAGATGGGAACTCGAATCTGGTGAGACTCAACAACATGAAAGATTATTGGCCCCATTACTTGGCAAGTATTTCGGAACGCATTTAACATGGAATATTTCTCTGTAAGTGTGCAAAATCAGATGACTCGACAATTGATGGACATAAAGAAGGGCACTATGAGTATGGCTCAATATAAGAACGAATTTAAGAGGTTGTTGTAATATGTGCTTAAGTCATACAAAGATAATCAGGAGCGAAAGAAAGATCTTTTCCTTAACAAGTTTAACTCAACGATGCGATGTAAGTTGATGAATTATGGATTCATCACTTATCATCAAATCATGGACAAGGTATGTCAACTAGAGAATAATCAACTGACCATGTAAAATAAGTGTAGTAAGAAATTAAGAGGAGTTAGTCAGCATAGACCTGTCTTTAAGAGGGCATTCCCAAGTGCAAATAGTAACTTGGGTTAGAAAGGAAAGAAATTGGCAGCTGTAACTAGTGGCCCTACTTCAAACAAGATAAGCTATAGTTTTTATGATGAGGTAAGGAATATGACATGCTAAAAGTGTGGAGCAAAACATTTTCCCCTTCAATTTCCTCAGTTGAGAGGAAAATGTTTTCTTTATGGTGATCCAAATCATATGTGGAGAAAGTGTCAAAAGATGAAAACAATGAAGTGTTACAGGTGTAGAATGTCAGGACACTTCTCAAGATATTGTGTTCATTAGTTAAGTAGGACAAAGGACTAATAAATCTAGAGGAGTAAAGACAACTGATGTACTAGCTCGGGTGTTTGCAATCAAAGATACAGTGCTTATAATTGTAATTAGCTATTTGTGCATGTCTAATGCTTCTGTTTGAGATTCAATTTGCTTTAATGAGAGCTGAGCTTCATGTTATGGTTATTCTGTAGATATTATTATGCTTAAATTGTCTAAGCTTGGTTTATCACCCTAAGAATGAACTAGCTCAAACTCGGCTTAATATCTAAATTTAACTTAACATGCATCGCAATCCAATAAGGATGATAACTAGGATTCTCAAGCTAAACATGGACCCTCTTCAATGAGGATAGTTGAAATTGTCATTTCTCCACCTTAGTCAAACTAAGTGACAGGAGAGGAGGTTGTGGTAAGGTTGAGGGTTGTGGTTCGAAGGTGATCATAGGAAGAAGGTGTTCTCTATTGCATAAGCCCTAGTTTGGTTCCAATCCATGACTATGCAGCATTGAACTCCTCAACCTAAATTAAAGTAAATATAATTTCTCGAATCTTATGATAGACCAGATAACATCGTACAATGACATTTGCTTATCCATGCATTATATTTAACTAATTTAATTAAAAACCTTGTTTATGATGTGCTAAATGCATACTTTTATCTCCGTCTCACTTACTAAGTAAGTTATTGCTCATTTCCCTAAAGTTTATTTTGTAAGTTCATAATAAAACTACAAGTATCATACCCAAAAAGCTCAGTAAGGGGCATGAGGAAAAAAACATATATAAGCTTAGTAGTACAATGAAGTTATCAAGAAATTATTACATGTAATGCATAAACAAGCAATGTGTCATCCACACGACGTTATCTAATTCGTTGCGAGGTTAAAAAAAATTCACCTGTTCTAACTCAAGTTGAGGAGTTGCGATATGATGACCATGATACTAATCATAAAGGCTATGGGGCCCTCCCATAGCTAATTCAAAACTTGTGCAATGCAGGCTCCTGCTTCGCCCATGACTACCTTTGAACCCAATGCCCTTAACCTTACCACGACCTCTTCTCTTATTACTTAGTTTAACCAAGGGCGAGGAAAGGCTAGATCACCGCAACTTCATCGAAGGCATTGAAATTTTGTTAGAGAAACCTCACTATCCCTTAATGGGATGTGATGCATGTCCATTTATAGTTTTAGTTCGAGTTTCAATCAGTCCAGTCAAGGTTGATCGACTAATTTATAACACACCAAATAAGGTCAGTCAATATGGCAAATTATGTAGCTCAGCTACCAATCAGCATTTCAATAACCAAGTACAAGCATAGTATGCACACAAATAGCTACTTACAACCACAAGCGAACATATATCTCTACAAATCCCACTTGCTTGTACTAAAGCTTACTCCACAAGTCTGGAACGTTAGTGCTTCACTCACTTGGAAATCCTATATACCAAAACTCATATTTTGTTTTTATAAGATTTACGAAAATGTTAGGTTTTTATCTAGTTCCTTGTATTATTATATAATTTGGTTGAGAAATCATTTATTTAATATAGTTGCGTATATATATATTATAAATATATATACATATATACTTCAAGTACTATATCTTACTATATAGGCTATATTACAATACTTAAAGTTAATTTTAATAAGGTTAGTATCGTTGAGTTTGTCTAAACTTAACGATATGTGTTTTGAATTTTATTTAAAACATAATTTCTAAAAGGTATTTCTAATCCTAGTATGTAGGTAAAGCCATATAATAAGGTGCATCATACCAATTTCGTAGTACATAAATAACATACATTTTACATAATTTTAAGTTAAAATGTGATAAATCATATACTATTTATCCCCAACATGTACATATCATGACCCAACGCATGTAACAGTACAAAATATAATAAAAACAATGGATAATCTTAATTGTTCTAGGTATGTTCAAGCATGATCTAATCAAATAATTAACATATTTTAACCAATTATTACTAAATATATATCCCAATCACTAATTTAGGCCATTTACCTAGGAACATCCATAATAAATAGCATAAATCGTCAAATAATTATACGAAAATTCCTATGAATTTAGATAAATATATAGAATTCAATCAACAACTAGTTTCATGTAATCGAGTTTATCGCCTATATTCATAAAATTACATTTTTGCCCTAAATCACGATTAATTAGGCCAATAACATGATTTTTACACCAAATCAATTCCATGCCAACCTCATGGTTAAGTATATTGTGATATATTATAATTACCCAGTTGCCTGATGATAACACGATGAGTACCCTTGATATAACTTGATCCAAGCATATAATTATATACTATCCTTAAAGTTATTATAATTTTAATATACTATCCAAAGTGATAAACCATATACTATCTATGGTGTGTATGTATGTATATATATAATATAAATATATTTATATATATAATATGTGTAACACCCCATGATCTCGGCCGATTAGCTTTTGAATAGGTCATATCCTTTATAGAAAAAAAATATATATATACTCATAAGTTAATTCAATAAGTATAAAATGGTCTATACTAATTTCAGTAGTAACTACAAGAATATGGATCTTGGCAATAGAATAATGAATATAATAATATTACTAATGATACAAAATAATATGTAAAAGTAATTTATATTCATTTAACGCAATAAAATACATACCTATAAATTAATAAGAAATTAATTAAAAAATTTATTGCTTAAGATACACTCTAGAAATAATGATTTATTACAACTTTCTTATAATTAAGTTGAACCTTCATAACTAGGTAATAAATATTAAAAGAAGCAACTGTATAATTTTAGTATATCAAATTAAGCTTATTTATATATAATTTTATTAAAATTATTAAGTTTATTAGGTCTCATTGTTATAATATAGAGTTTCGTAATTTTAAATATAACTTATGATAAATCTTTTATAACTAACTACATGATCTTAATAATTAATATTTGTAAGTAAAATTTCATATAAAATATATATGAATAAGTCCCAAATAATTAATAAAAATTAGTTATATATTATATGTTATTAATATTCTTGTTAATAATTATGTTAGAACTTACATTAAAGAATATCCATTAAAATTTCTAGAAATTAGGATAGATATTAAATAAAGTATAATAAATTTACTAAAATATCTTAAAGGAAAAAAGAAAAAACTAAATCGATATGCATTAAGCGATGAAATTTCCACCTATATATATATGGCTTTATAGCCATTACAAGTTGAAATAAAAAAGAGAGGAAGAGAGATAGAGAAAGGACGAGAGAAAAGTCATAGAAGGAAGAAATAAAAAAAAAAAAAAAGAAGAAGAAAAAGAGGAAGAAGGAAAAGAAAAGAAGAAGAAGAAAAAAGGAGGGGGGGTGGGGGGAGGGGGGATTAGATAATCTAATTTTCAGTTATTCGATATTTTCAAGTAACCTCGTTTTCAATTTCTATCATATTTTGTAATATTATATGACTTAAGTTATGATATACCCATACTAAGACTAGATAATACATATTTTACTAAGATATACTAGGAAATTATATAGAATATATTCTACTTAGATAATATGAAAGTAACATGATAATGTTTATTTTATGGTTTCATAGGTAAGATAAAATTAAAAATATCATTTAGAATTTTTTTTTTAAAATAGAACACGTAGTACGTATCGTTGAGTTCATATAAATCCAACAATACTAATTTTATTGAAAATTGGATAATTCTAAGTAATCAAATAGGTATTTTATAATATTACTATTATAGTACTACGATGACTTTTCCATAATTGAAAGGTAATTTAATCAATTAAAGATATGGTTCAATACAGTCAAAATGACGCATTATAAGAAAAAGGATAACTATGCATATCATTCATATTGAATAAATTATATAATAAAACTGTAATAATTAAGTACTTATATAAACATGACTATAAACTAATAATATACTCCATATATATATTTATGTACATAATTTCATTAAAATACCTAAATAATATTTCAACTGAATTGTATTATAATACAAAGAACTAGATAGAACCTTAACATTTTCGTAAATCTTACGAAAACAAAATATGAGATTTGGTGCATATAGGATTTCCAAGTGAACAAAATATTGACAATATAAACCTATCGGAGTGAGCGTTAATATATATAAGTTGGGATCCATACTTTGTAGAGTGTTAGAGTATTGTGTCATAGTACTTGGAGACCTATGAGTGCTTTTGGTTGTACCTGTAAATTAGTTGAATGTGCACATGCCTTGTGTGTAATTGTTACATGAATTGTAGACTTGGGGTGTTGCTTTGTATGTTTATATTTGATTTTCTTTGTTTTGTGAGATGGCCAATCATTACCTAACTGGACATAATTAAAGATTGACCTTCTTACTAACTAGACATGCATAGCAACTACTAAGGAAAAATGACTAAGATTCTTAAGCTAAGCATGAATCCTCTTCGATGAGGATAACTAAAACGATCCTTTCCCTACTTTAGTCGAACTAAGTGATAGGAGAAGAGGTTGCGATAAGGTTAGGGGTAGTGGTTCAAAGGGAGTTACAGGTTAAGGGTATACTCCATTGCAAGAGCCTTGATTTGATTTCAATTTACAAGTCTACGACATCAAACTCCTCAACCTAGATTAAAGTGAGTACAATTTCTCTAAGCTCATGATGGACCAAATAACGTCATGCGATAGCATTTGCTTATTTGCATCGTATTTCATTAAAATAAGTTGATTGAAAACCATGTTTGTGCTTGATGTGCTCTTTTGTCTCTGTCCTATTTACTGAGCTAGTTGTGCTCACATCTTTACAGATCTTACTACAAGTTAACGAAGGATTAAGGAGGTCACATCATAACTAGCTTTAGGATGGTATGCTTTAGTTAGGGAGTGAGGAAAATTAAAGACCTGTAGACCTAAACTCTTACTTTAACTATCTTTAGCCTTTTATGGAATCTCATTAAGATACAATACTCTAGAGACACCCATTAGTTTCTAACACGTTATATGAAAACATAAAAAAAAAAAAAAAAACCAGTGGATTTTTGTAAACATTCTAAGAAAACTAAAAACTTTTTATGTATAACTATTTCTTTGAAATACAAATATTTTATTAATTTGTAAACTACTAGTGTTCTTAAGCGAGTATATTGAAACGCTTTAACATAGGTTTCACTAATAACAAGTACATAATTAGATGCTTTAAAGTGGCTGAGTCGAGTACGCTTGGTGTGAACTAAATCTACAGTAGCTACAGTAGCAGCTGTAAGGCTAGCTTCGACCTTATGATAGTTCATACAACAAGGCTATTACAAATTCATCTCTTCAGAGCATGACAATATGTCTATAAGTGAATTTGTATTTTAACTAGAGTAAACATGAAGAGCATAAGATGATATTTTTGTTAGAGATGGAATAGCTCACAAAACTCGTTTTGTATAATCTAGCGTTAAAGATGTAATGGTATTAGTATTGCTCCTTTCATTATTATCATATACTATAAATCAAGTATCTCATGGAAATATCATTTTACAATAAGTATTTCTTTTTAGAATCATAACATGATTTAATGCATGAATTCTATGTTAAATACAACCAGAGCATGCCTATCGGGACTTAAAAGATGATGAACCATGCTTGAGAGAGGCGAAGCTAAAGGAAACTCTGGTGATTTATTTTAAGTATTGTTTTACTTAAGATATTATATGTTACAATAGTTTTTCATTTTATAACATGAAGTCCCTCATTGTAAAATATACATATTATATATACATATATATATATATTTACATTATTTTTTCTTATCCATGGAACTTATGAAATATATTATGGGTAACAATTCTTGATTTTGTAACTAAGAACATATTTCACATGTTACGGTAAGAGTTAATTTCTTCTATATCTAGGTCCAATGGCTATGAATCCTTGTAAAAGTATTGTGAGCACATAGATTAACATTTTGTGAGATTTATGAGCTATATAGCTTTCATTATGTTATACTGAAGAGAGAAGTGATGGAAAATGAGTTGCAATATGCAAATTTGGTAGGGTTATAAAATGCTTTAACTATGTCAGAGACTAAGTCACAATGTAACTTTTGTTGAATAAGTTGAATGCACTAAAAATTGAATCAGGATAAAAAAAAGTGGCTTATCTTTGGACTTTACACTATTTCTAGAGATAAACTATAAGTAAAAAACTTCTTAAATAAAAATCTAACTTAAGGTAGTGGGTTAGAAATTGGATCAGAATGTAGTTTAGTATTGAATGTCCTCGATCATACCAAAAGTTTGACAGTAAGTCAGCAAATGATTTTTATATGAATTCTACACCTTTATTAAAGTTAAAATATAAGCTAAAAGCCTCTTAGGTAATAACCTATACTACAATATTAGAGTTAGAACCTACACTACATAACCAATACTTAAAAAAAACTTTAGAAAACTCACTTAACTCAATTGAGGAACATATTTAAATGTCAAAATAAACTCATATGTTACATATTGGATGAAAATTAAAGAGATTACATTAAATTTTAGGAATAATAAAGGAAGATAAGAGCAATACATGAAGAGAACAAAACTCAATATCAAAGTAAGTGGGATTAATGCTTCACAACATTTTGGGGTATTATTTTAGAATATCTGGAGGCTTCAATATGTATTTGTTTGTGATTATAGTTAGTTGTTTATGCGTGTGCAACGCTTGTGTTTGAGATTCAATTTGTTGTGATGGGAGCTAAGCTTTATGTTATGATTGTTTTGTGAATATTATTATGTTTGAATTGTCTAAGCTTAGTTGATCACCTTAAAAATGAACTAACCTAAACTTGGCTTAACATCTAAATCTAACCTGACATGTATTGTAACTTAGTAGGAGTAACGATTAGGATTCTTAGGCCAAACATTGACCCTTTTCGATGAGGATAACTAAAATGGTCTTTTCCCCATCTTAGTCAAACTAAGTGATAGGAGAGGAAGTCGCGGTAAGGTTGGGGATCATGGTTCAAAGGTGGTCATTAGACGAAGGTATTCTTTATTACATAAGCCCTGATTTGGTTTAGATTCACTAGTGCATGGCGTTGAACTCCTTAACTCAGATTAGAATAGGTGCAATTTCTTTAATCTCAAGATGGACTGGATAACATTGTGCAATAACATTTGCTTGTATGTGTATTACATCTAACTAATTTAGTTAAAAACCCTATTTGTGATGTACTGAATGCATACTTCTATCTTTATCCTACTTATTGAGTAAGTTGTCACTCATTTCTCTATAGTTATTTTGTAGGTTTAGAATAGAATTACAAGGATTGTACCCAAAAAAACTCAGTAAGGGGTAGGAGGCAAAAAACATATGTAAGCTAAGTAATACAACCAATTTATCAAGCAATTATCACGTGTAATGTATGAACAAGCAATGTGTCATCGGCATGACATTATCCAATCCATCGCTAGGTTAGAGAAATTTCACCTGCTCTAACTTGGGTTGAGGAGTTACAATATGATGGCCATAATGCCAATCATAAATGCTACATGCCCCTCTCATGGCTAATTCCAGGCTTGTGCAGTGGAGGTTCCTACTCCGCCTATGACTAGCTTCGAACCCAATGCTCTAAATCTGGCTGTAACCTCCTCTCTTGTCACTTAGTTTGACCAAGGATGGGGAAAGGCCAGATCATTGCAACCTTGTTGAAGGCATCAGAATTTTGCTAGAAAAACCTAACCGTCGCCTAGTGAGATGCAATGTATGTCCATTTATAGTTTAGTATGAGTTTTCAATTAATCTAGTCAAGGGTGATCAACCAATTCGTAGCACACCAAATAAGGTCAATCAACATAGCAAAACATGTAGCTTACCTACTAATCAACATCTTAGTAACTAAGTACAGGTGTAACATGCACACAAATAACTACTTACAATCCCAAGCAAGCACATACTCCAGTCTCCAAAAATCCCATTTACATGTTCTAAAGCTAACTCCACAAGTCTAGAATGTTAGTGCTTTACTCACTTAAAAGTCTTATATATACTAAGGCTCATCTTTAGTTTTCATAAAATTTACAAAAGTGTTAGGATTTTATGTAGTTCCTTGTATTATTATATAACATGGTTGAGATATCATTTATTTAATAGAGTTATGTATATATATATACACACACATTATATATATATATAATATATATATATATATATACTTTAAGTATTATATCTTACTATATAGGCTATTTTACATTATCTTAAGTTACTCAATTTTAATAAGATCAATATCATTAGGTTCCTTTGAACTCAATAATACGTGCTACAAGTTTTATTCAAAAGATAATTCTTAAAGGGTATCTCTAATCCTAGTATATAGGTAAAGCCATATAATAAGGTACATAATCTTAGTATATAGGTGAAGCCATATAATAAGGTATATCATATCAATTTTGTAGTATATAAGTAACATACATTTTACATCATTTTCAGTTAAAATGTGATAAATCATATTCCATCTATCCCTAGCATGTACATATCATGACACGATGCATATAATAGTTTAGACACCTCATTTTTGCCCTCCTTTAATTTTTAGAATAAGGAAAAATAGTTCTATTAATTAAAAAATACAAAAAATAAGAAACTTTAGAAAAGTATAAAAAAAATAGAAAATTTAGAAAAGCATAAAAAAAAGAAAAATTACAAAATAGTGTAGAAAGGTATAATTTTTAAGTAAAATAGACTTTTTAGGTAAATAAATTATTTTTAGGGAAGTAATATATAGAGTTGCAAATAATTTAATTAAGTAACACTTTGTTTGATAGGGTTTTCAAGTTATTTCACAAGTTAAGCACTATTTTGTTGAATAATTAACAAGATACAGGACAATAGCTTGACGATACCACACTTTAATTTGACATTGTATATAACTTAGAGATCTTAGGTTCAAATCTCACAATAGGTACAAAATGCCTTTTATTTTTTTCACCCAAACACACCTACCACACATTAGAATGTCATTGCACTGTGTATCTATTGTGGGCATGTGGCATTACTTTATTCGGTCGCACGCTAACGTAGTGCCATGTTAGCACCTTTGTTTACATGTCAAGTTATGTGTCTTGACATGTGACACATTAGCATTTTTACTACGTACCTCATCAAGATACGTGGCATGACAGTAGTGGATCATGTGGTTAACATGGTACCTTGTCAGCGTTATGTCAGCATCCCCTTCCTTCTCTTTCTCCTCCTTTCATGTTCTTTCCTTACTTTTCCTACATGTATCTATCTTGGACAATCCACTTTCAAGCTTAATTTAGGGCCTTTTCCTTTGTGACCAAATTAATGAGGTAATTACAAAGTCTACATGGGATACTTTGAATCAAACTCCTAATCTTGTTTGGATTTAATCATTTATTGAGTCAAATTGTAGCTTATAGTTTTGAAAAAAATCATTTTCTATCCAAAGCCATCTTGCATGATTCAAGCTCATTAATGAAATCCAAAGATTCTTATGGGTATTTTTAGAAATCATGAGTTCTTATTAACACCATTTGACCATCAATTGCCTAAGAATTACGAATTTTCTCTTTGAATTCAGGATATAAGCCAGGTCAATCTCATGGGCTTAATGATTCAAATTCATAGTAATTCATTACTTTCCAAGCTTAAATCATGCTATAAAGACATAAGTAGGTGTATTAAGAACTCATTTGGGCACCGAACTTTCAACCCCACATATGAAAAATTCAACTCTTTCTCTCTCTCTCTCTCTCTAACTCTTAAGCTGTCTCTCTTTATGCGTCTCTCTCTCTCTTTCTCTACATTTCTCCTGCTCTCCAGTCGCTCTTGAAGGAAAAAAAAAAAAAAAACATCACAGTGGTGTTTTCCAAATGCTTAACTTTTGAACCTAGCCAATTTCACACTTCGTCGTACTTTTGACCACCTTCACCATCGCCATCCTGTCTACACCATGACCACCATTGTGAAACCCTCAATCCACCACCTTCTAATGATTAACCAACATCACCACAGTGACCCCAACTCTCTAAAACCTCGCACCTAAGACCTACTCGAATCGCATCTACTACTACCAAAGGCAACCACCATCTCTACCACGGCTAAGTTTTCGAAAACCCAAAAAATAACCATCTATTGTGGCAGCAAGCCTATCCTTCCCTCCCCCAATCCTAATAAAATCCGCATAAAAATCCTCCATCCTACTTGTTTTGGTGTTTGGATTGAGTTAAACCCTTTTTGTATGTTGCTGCTGTTAGAGTTGGCTTGTAACTGTGACCCAGTCTAGATCTAAATCCAACCCGACCCGCTCTAGTCTCTTGACTCGTGTACCTATCCTCTCTTGGTTTGGCCCTGTCTTTGTTTGGTTTATTTTATATTTTTTTTAGGTTAATACATAAATAAAGATAAATAAGGTAAAATAAAATATATATAATAAAAAAGTTAATAAACATTTTGCCACTTAAGAAAATTTATTTTGAAAAATAAAATAAAATCAACTTTTTTTTTTTTCAAAATTAGGGCCTTTTAGAATTTTCAAAACAATTTAGGACCCTTTAAAATTTTCTTAAATAAACTTAAATTGAACTAAAACGTAAATCTGATCAATTTTTAGAAGTTAAAAGAAATCCACAAATTAAAGTTTTCATTGAATGAACTACGGAAGCTTGATCTCAAATAGTAGGTATGTAGGTACTCGTACGTAATTACTTGTACGTAATTACGAGATAACTTAAAATATGAAAAAAAAAAATTATTTTTCCTACTTTTGTAAATAATTAATTCTTTTAACCTTTTTGTAAATGGACATGATTTATTGTTTTTGTAAAATAAAAATTGTAATTTCAAATTATAAGGGTATATTGAAAATTAAATCTGATTTCAGAAAGTTAGTAATAATACTCATAAGAGTTTAAAAAGATTAGCCCCCAAACTCAATATTTAGTTTTCAAAACTTTTTTTTTAAATTGGTTTTTCAAATAGATTAGTGACTACTCAATCGATTTAACCTAACCCTCTTTTTTCTTGACTTCGGTCAACTGACGACTCCAAAACAATTTTTAAAATAAAAATCAAGTTTTTCTTAACTCTTAATCGAAAATTAGTATTAAATGGGTTAGGATTTAGTACTAATCAGGTTAAGGAAAATATTTTAAAATCGGGAAAAAAATTAGGCTCGATAAATAGTACAAAATATAATAAAAACAATGGGTAATCCTAACTGGTCAGGGTATGTTTAATTGTAATTTAATCAAATAATTAACATATTATTACTAAATACATGTGCTGATTACTAATTTAAGTCATTTAACTAGAAAAATTCCTAATAAATAGCACGGATCATCAAATAATTCTATGAAAATTCCCATGAACTAAATAAAATATGTATAATTTAACTAGTAACTTATTTTATACAATCGAGTTTATCATCTATATACAAAAAATTATATTTTTACCCTAAATCACAATTAATCAAGCAAATAATATGAATTTTGCACCAAATTAATTCCAACCTATCTTGACATCATTACAAATTTCTATAATTAATTGGATCCTAATTTCATCAATTATTTCCTCTAAAATTAATTTATTTCAAAAATTGCCCGATTTTAGCCATTTTTAGGGCCTAAAAATGCAAAAAATACAAAATATATATAAAATCAAAATTGCGTTACATAGCAATAAACTAGATGTAATATGTATCCTACAAAAAAATTTTGAGCTTGAAACAATATCATTTGATATATTTGTTTTTTATTTTAAAATTCGAGTAAATAGTACATTTGTTAAGTAAGTATATAAAATATTCATAATTTTGTAAAAATAAAATTATAACGTGAAAGTCCATCTAAAATAACCAAGTAATTAATTTTTTCATAATTTTCTAGAAAGGTTTGATATTTTTAGAGAATTCATGAAAACCAGGGTAGGAATGTAGACTATTTTTTCACCGGAGCTAGTGGTCGTCAACCGGCAAGGATGTGTTGGTAGTAAGGGGCGTTGGTGGTTATTAGGGCTTTATAATGGGTGGTAGTTTAGTTTGGGAACCTAGCTAGAGTGATACTTACATTATTTTTTCTTAAATTTTTCCTAGATTGTTTCCCTAAATTTTCTTTTGAGAGTTTTAGGTTCTAAAATGGTGTCCATAAGCACCTAATTTTTGCCTCCTTTTATTTTTTCAATAAGATAAAGGGTTTTAAATTAGGAAAAATGAAAAAAAGAAAAAAAAAGAAATTTAGAAAAATACAAAAATAAAGTAGAAATTTTAAGAAAACAAAAAAATCAAGAAAATTAAAGAAAGCCAAAACAAAAGAAATTTAGAAAAAAAAAAACACAAAATTTTAAAATTTAGAAAAATACAAAAAATAGAAGATTTAAAAATAATAAATCTTTAGATAATTTAGTAGAATATAATTTTTTAACTTAGATAAAATAAAGAAAGGGTCATTGGAACTAAACTTAGATTTGAATTGGGCCCAAGTTGACCTAGTTCATTACACATATGAATAAGGAAAAACCAATAGACCAACTGAATAAGCACTTGGACTTGATATTACATATGATTTAGAGATATTAAGTTCATTCCATAGAAGGTGCAACATACATCATTTATTTTCTTTTCTCACTTTATCGCCATACCATTGGTACATTACTGGCCACATCATCGCTACATTATTTACCAACTCACTTCTAAGTGTGATAGACACACTCCTACGCATGTTGGATACGCTCCTACTCGTACAACTTTGTATTTGGCATCACATATTATTCAGGTTCACCTAACCCAAAAATGGAAGAAAATCATATTGCATTTAATATTTTTTATCCTTAACTCAACCACAATACCTATAAATAGGGGTTTACTTTTCATTTTCAACACACAACAAATCTTTTAAACACTTTAGAAAAAAAAAAAATTGAAGCTTCCTCTCTTTAGTACAATTCCTCTCTTTATAGGATAACATCCTCTACGGTGTTTTTCGACGAAAAGCACCACTACCATCGGAATCCTCACACCTGAGAACTTTAGATTCGATACTCCAAATCCAATTTTTAGAGTTAATCCAAGCTGATTGGAGCCAACCGAAGCCAACCATAGTTGATTGGAGCCAACATAAGCCGATGGAGCCGAAGTAAACCAATTGAGTTGCCCTTAAGCCAATCCAAGCCAAAGTTAGCCGATCGAGCTGCCTTAAGCCGTTCGAGCCACCTTTGAGCCATCCAAGCCGATCTGAAGCCAATTTGAGCCGACTTAGTCTGTTGCTTTTTTTATTTTATTTTATTTATTTGTAAATGTAATAATAAATGGGAAAAAGAAAAAGGAAAAAAAAAAAAAACAAAAAACAAAAAAGGAAGATAAGAAAAACAAAAAGAGAAAAAGAAAAAAAAAGGAGTAGTCTATTTATTTATTTATTTTAGTTTAATAGATACAGATAGAATAAGTAATAAAATAAATAAGATAATATAATAAAAATAAAAATAAATAAATAGTTTAGTCAATAAAAATTATTTTGATACTAAGAAAAATTGAGTTTTCTAAAAATAAATGAAAATAAATGGATCTTTGCCAAATTAGGACTATTTTAGAGTTTTAAAAAATAAAACACCGATTATAACCCTTTAGAAGAATTTCCTTAGATAAATTGAATTGGGTGAAAACGTAAATCTAATCTTTTTTCAAAAATTAAAATCAAATCACCCGCTAAAGTTTTCATAAATAAACTACAAAAGTCTTATCTTGAATAACGGATATGTAAGCACTCGTATATAAGAATAAGGTGACTTAGAATATAGAAAGTTTTATTTTTTTTTTTATTTCCATCTTTGTAAATATTTATGTAAATTAATTAAATTAGTCGTATGTGATATGATTAGTCGTTTAAAATTTGAAAAAGAGTATTATTGAAAAGTAAATTTAAAATTGGAAAGTTAAAAAGTGCTACACATTCATAATTTAATAGGATAGCTCTCAGATCTAGATCTCTCGTTTTAGAAAACCGTTTTGTAAAATTGGTTTTCTCGTTAAGACCAATAGTTAAGTTATAACTAATTTACCTAATTGGTTATAACTTAACTTTTTTCCCGACTCCAGTCAGGTCGCGACTCTAATACATTTTCAAAATAAAAACCGATTTTCTTTAAACCTTAGTCGATCGTCAATATTAAGCGAGTAGGGTTTAATATTAATCAGTTTAGAGTAAATTAATTTACAAAAACTGGGAGTGAAAAATTAGGCTCGACAGCTTAGTGACTCCACTGGGGATGTCAAGAAGGCTAGCCACTTAAAAACATTCCAAAATTAAAATTGCTTTTCAAAATACTTATGTTATTTAGTTATTTGTTTATTTGTTATTGACTTCACGTGTATATTTTGTTTTGTTTATCATGTTTATTTTGTGTATAACATACATTGGGATATAGGGGGTCATCTATTGCATCGAAGATGTAAGGTGGATGCAGTCAGACCCAAGCCATCTTAGGACACTAAGAAGAGGGCCATTGTGTAGGATTTGGGTACTGTAGTGTAATCATCGCTTGGGGTTGATTAGGTTTCCCCACTTAAGCTCGATATAACCAATGAAAGTGCTCTTTAATAAGTGAAGTCACAAAGCTTAAGGACTTACCCTAATTGCATTCACAAACCTTTTTCCCAAAATTAACAAATTGACATAATATGGCAAGGCTCAAAAAATTAAAAAAAAAAGAAAGAAGAAGATTAACTGTGAAGTTTTCGAATCTTTTCCTTGTAAATATTCATTAGTTTCTATTTGAGAGTCGTGTCCTTAAGTTTCTAAATATTTGATTTCCTTACAAGTCCTTTTTTCTATACCTTTTACTCTAACTTTTTTCAATATTTTCTCCTATATATCCTTAGGATCATTTTTTTTTTCTTTGTAAATATTTCGGCTCCTAATCCTTTAAAAATGTTTTTTTACTCCTTTCTCATAACTTGTAAATAAGTCTTATCCTTTTCTCTTTCTTAAAAAGAAGAGTATTCTTTCAAAAAAGAAAATAAAATGAAGAAGTTGCTAACAGGTGAAGATTCTTATCCAGAGTAATGGCCAATAGCAAAAATAATGAAAAATTTACTGGCACCAACCCTGCAGAAGTAAGGTTTCATTCATTGGAGCAAATTACGGAAAAAATCATAGATTAATTGAGCTTCCTTGTTAACAGTATTGCTTTATTTAAAGCCACATCAAATGAAGAGCACTCTAGGGCCCGCTGTGGAAAGAATATTGAGGCCCTACCCTTGGAAGCAAAAGAGAAATATCTAAAGGCTAATCTAACTTTTGAGTCTTTTGAATCAGAAGGGGTCTATCCAAAAGTCAACCCAACTTTTGAGCCTAATACTTATTCATTCCTAATCAATAAAAAGATGATTAACTCTAGGGCCAACTGGGACAATTTAAAAGAATTGGAAAGGAAGTTAACCTAACAAATTACTGAGAAAATGAGGGTGTTCGAAGGCTATGATGGATTTGAGTAGGTTGGGATCACTGACCTTTCTACATTTGATGTTAAGGCTTACCCAAAAAAATTCAAAATACTAGAGTTTAAGAAGTACGATGGGACTGGATGCCCAAAGCTACACACTAGATTATACATCTGCAAAATGGGCAGATATGTTCAAAATAATCAACTCATGATACAAATTTTCCAAGATAGTCTGATAAGGCCAATATTAACCTAGTATGCCTAGCTTGATCTTAACTAGATCAATACTTGGGAGAAGTTAGCTTGGGCATTTTATGAGCAATACAAGTTCAACATTGAGACAACTCCTTTGATTTGGGCCTTATGCATAATGAGAAAAAAGAAAAATGAGTCATTTAAGGAATACACCCAAAGATGGAAGAGCATGGCAACTAGAATCATTCCTCTTCTCCTTGAAAAAGAATTAATATGTCTTTATTGACTCATTAAAGGAACCATATTATGGACACTTATTGGGTAATACAATGGCTAGTTTTGCAAACATTGTAATTACTGTAAGTCGAATCAAAGAAGCCATAAGGATAGGGAGGCTAACCGAAAAAAGACCAACCCCATTAGATTCAAGGGCATATATAAATACTACAACGTTAACACTTATACCAAGTAAAAAAGGCCTAAAAATATCTAGAAGAAAGTTCACTCAAATC
The DNA here is from genome assembly GCA_024138015.1 of Lumnitzera littorea. NCBI lineage: Eukaryota > Viridiplantae > Streptophyta > Magnoliopsida > Myrtales > Combretaceae > Lumnitzera > Lumnitzera littorea. The sequence continues at coordinate 12,469,750 of JAMXBB010000005.1, forward strand.
CCTGCTTTGTTATCTCAAGTCTTTAACCAACTAAGAAACGAAGGCTTATTGCAACAGAAAGCCCCAATGCCAAGATACAAGCAGAGGAAATACGATCTAAATGCACAATGTAAATATCATATGGGTTAGCAGGGGTATTCTATTGACAACTACTGGGAACTGAAAAACAAAGTTCAAGACCTAATTGATGCAAGGGCAATCTAATTGGGTTCAATTCAAGGATAGGGTCAAATTTCATGATGTTTGTAAAAGACAAGTGATTCAAATAAAGTGCTATGTTTGCATTTCTCCTATTTTAAGATATCTCATTAGTTAAAAGGTTTAGAATGAAGAAAGGCAAGACGAATCCCATTACACCAACTTTGAGACACTTTGAGAGTCGAGTGGCATCATTGTGAGACTATCAGACTCATTCCTTAAAGGAAGTTCATCTTACATTTAATACCCAAATCAAAATGAAGTTAGACAATCTTTTCAATATCCTAAACACAAAGTCCTTTGTTAGCTCCGTTAGACCTTTTTATTGGGGTATTTTAAAAAATTAAACCCTGTTAAGAACCACCCTCACAATAGGACAAAAAGGAGGTTAGGAGCTCTATTAGAAGAAAAAGTTAAAACTAATTTGTGATTGCTTTAGTCATATCAATTCAAAAGTAATTGTTATCATTGATAACTAATTTCCTCTAAAATGAAGAAAGGCATCCATTATAAACACTAAAATCATGTATGCTTTGAGCTGTAAGCCAAAAGAAAGGATAATCATTTTGTCTTTAATGAAAAAGAAAAGAAGAAAGAAAAAAAGATAAGCAGGAAACAAGAGGAAAAATGAGTAAGTATGAAATGAAAAACGAAAAAGATAGATTTACATAAATAAGGTGATCATGTCCAAAGCTTTAAAGCCCAAAATGATATGGGGTACAAAAACCTAATCCTGAATAAAGACCTACATTTTAAATAAAAATCCTAAAAACATAATCAAAACAATTAAGCTTGAAAGAAGTCAAGGAAAATACTAAAGTTTTCCCCTAAAATTTATGATTTCCAAAGAAATTGCAACTAACACATGACTTATGGCCCATCTACAATTCCATCCTTCCTTAAAGGCCCTTCTAATTAAAAGAGATAACTTATCCTTGATAAAAGTTACATTTGAAACTGAGGTAAGCACAATTTTAGTTTTACCTATAATGTTCTTTACTTATAAACTTAGGTTAGAAAGCAATTCTTTCATAAAGAGCCATTAAAGCAATATCAACTTTGAAATCGAAGACTAAAAGCCTTTATTACATTACAGTCTGAAAAGACCTAACGGATTGATTAAAAGAGTATTACTTATAAGGTGGACCATAATTTTTGGAATCGAAGTGAAAAGAGAAGAGTTTAAGCCGAGAGTGTGAGGAAGTCCTTTTAGATTAAACCTAACTTTAATGAGATATCCTTTGATAAGAAGAAATTTGAAGAAGTCATGGAAAGTTATTTACCCCTGAAGGAAAGAAAAGGTTCTCTTAGACTAAGGCGGCTCGAGAGATCAAGTTGTTATATCGTTGAAAAGCTTACATACTACTGGGAGAATCTAAACCTATTAGCAAGTCGAAAAATTGGAATAAATTCAATTCCCTCTCATTTTAGTCCTTTGGACAAGAATCCTCATTTCTTTTGAAAGTCGTCTTCTCCATAGTTAACCCTAGCAATAAGCTTCTATCATTACCTCAGCAATAGTTGTTTTCAAATGAGTTCACTTCTTGTCATCTAAAGTTCAGGGATCTGCTCCAGTGTAAAAATTGCTCCCAAGGTGACCTTAGGGGTTAGAATCATCCTCTTTGACATGATCGCCCTTATCGCTGATGTTATCCACCTCTCTTTTAACCAAAGGACTTTATCCCTAGTGTCTACTCCGTCTTTCACAATTGTCGATCAATAAATTTGTCTTTTTCAAGTTGTGAGAATTTTTAGACTAACTCCTTTTGCTTCAGTCCCCATAGATCGTTTGCTCTTTAGAATACTATCTATGTAGTAAAAACGTCAAATTGCATGCTCTTAGAGCACTACCCTAACCTTGAAATCGTTGAATCGCATGCTCTTGAAGTGTAATCCCAAGCTTAAAACCCTTGGATTACATGCTCTTAGAGCATTATCTTAAGCTTGAAACCCTTAGATCGCATGCTTTCGAAGCACTCTCCTAACCTTGAAATTGTCGGATTGCATGCTTTTGGAGCACTATCCTACCTTGAAACTCTCAAATTGTATGCTCTCAGAGCGCTATCCTGACTTTAAAACTCTTGGATCACATGCTCTCGGAGTGTTATCTTGACCTTGAAACCCTTGGATCGCATACTCTTGAAGTGCCATCCTAACCTTGAAACTCTTATAATGTATGCTCTCAAAGTACTATCTTGACCTTAAAACCCTTAGATTGCATGCTTTCAGAGTGCCATCTTGTCCTTAAAATTGTCGGATTGCATGCTCTTAAAGCGCTATCTTAAAACTTTTGGATCGCATGCTCTTAGAGCGCCATCTTCACCTTGAAACCATTGGATCGCATACTCTCAGAGTGCTATCTTAACCTTGAAATCATCGGATTGCAAGCTCTTAGAGCGCTATCCCATGCTTAAAACCCTTGGATCACATGCTCTTAGAGTGCTATCTTAAGCTTGAAACCCTTAGATCACATGCTCTTAAAGCATTATGCCACCTTGAAACTCTCAGATCACATGCTTTCAGAGCACTATCTTGACCTTGAAACTCTTGGATCGCATGCTCTCGGAGCGTTATCTAGACCTTAAAACCCTTGGATCACATGCTTTCGGAACACCATCCTAACCTTGAAACTCTTGGATCAAATGCTCTTGGAGCACCATCCTGACCTTGAAACCATCGGATCGCATGCTCTTAAAGTGCCATCTTAACCTTGAAATTGTCGAATCGCATGCTTTTGGAGCACTATCTTGAAACTCTCAAAGCGCCATCCTGACCTTGAAACCATCAGATGGCATGCTCTTAGAGTGTTATCCTAACCTTGAAATCGTCAGATTGCATGCTCTCGGAGCACTATCCTGTCCCAAGCTAAACCTTTAGATTGCATGCTCTCAGAGCGCTATCCTGACCTAAGTCAAAACTCCTGGATCGCATGCTCTTGGAGCGTTATCTTGACCTAAGCTATAACCCCTAAATTGCATGCTCTTAGAGTGTAACCTTAAGCCAAACTCTCGAATCTCATGCTCACGAAACATTATCCCGATTTCTTGTTGCTCTTTATAAACTCGCCTAGGTTAGTAAATTTAGAAAAATACAAAAAAAAAAAAGATTTAAGAAAAAAAAAAGAGAAATTTATAAAAAATCACAAAAATTTAAAATTTAGAAAAATACAAAAAATAAAAGATTTAGAAAATAATAAATCTTTTAGATAGTTTAGTAGAATATAATTTTTTAATTTAGATAAAATAAAGAAAGGGTTATTAGGCTTAAGCTTAAATTTGAATTTGGTTTAGGTTGACCTAGTCTATTGCACATATGAATAAAGAAAAACCGACAGCCTAATTGGATAAGCATTTAGACTTGATATTGCATATGACTCGAAGATCCTGGGTTCAATACATAGAAGGTGGAAAATGCATCTTTTATTTTCTTTTCTCACTTCATCACCATGTTATCACCACATCATTTACCAACTCACTTTTAAGTGTGGTAGGTACACTCTTACGAATGTTAGACACACTTCGACACACTCTTACACGTGTTCGACACACTCCTATATGCATGGCTTTGTATTTGGCATCACATATTGTCCAAGTTCGTTCAACCCAAACATGGAAGAAAATCATATTGCATTTAATATTTTCTATCCTTAACTTAACCATGATACCTATAAATAAGGGTTTGCTCTTCATTTTCAACACACAACAAATCTTTGAAACACTTTAGAAAAAAAAAATCGAAGCTTCCTCTTTCTAGCATAGTTCATCTTTCTCTCTAAGATAGGATCCCCTATAGTGTTTTTGGACCAAAACTACCACCACCATCGAAATTATCACACCCAAGAACCCCAAATTCAACACTCTAAAGCTGATTTTTCGAGTCAATTTGAGCCGACTAGAGCTAACTAAAGCCGACTAGAGTTGATTAAAGCCAACATAAGTCGACTGAGTCAAAGAGAGTTGACCCGAGCCAAAGTAAGTTAACCGAGCAGCCCCTAAGTCGATCCAAGTCGAAGTGAGTCGATCGAGCCTCCTCCAAGCCATCCGAGCCACCTCTAAGCTATCCAAGCCAATTTGAGCTGACTTGATTTATTGTTTTTTTTTTAATTTTTTTTTAATTTTATTTATTTGTAAATGTAATAATAAATGAGAAAAAAAAGAAAAAAAAGGAAGAAAATAAAAAAAAAAAAGAGAAAAAGAAAAAAAAAGAGTAGTCTATTTATTTATTTATTTTAGTTTAATAGAAATAGATAGAATAAGTAATAAAATAAATAAGATAATATCGTAAAAATAAAAATAAATAAATAGGTTAGTGAATAAAAATCATTTTGACATTTAGAAAAATCAAGTTTTCTAAAAATAAATGAAAATAAATGGACCCTTTCCAAATTAAGATTATTTTAGAGTTTCCAAAAATAAAACACTGATTAGGACCTTTTAGGAGAATTTTCTTGAATAAATTGAACTAAGTGAAAACATAAATCCAACCTTTTTTCAAAAATTAAAATCAAATCACTTGCTAAAGTTTTCATGAATGAATTATGAAAGCCCAATCCCAACTAATAGGTACATAACTTAAAATATGGAAAGTTTTATTTTTTTCCATCTTTCTAAATATTTGTGTAAATTAATTCAATTAATCACATGCGATATGATTAGTCGTTTAGAAATTGAAAAAGGGCATTGTTGAGCCGGGTTTTTCACCCTTTCATTTCTTTTTATAAAATTAGGTCTTTTTTAAACTGATCAATACTAAACTATACTCGTTTAATACTGATTCTCGACTAGGGTTTAAAGAAAACTATTTTTTTTCAACTTGAAAAGATTTGGAGTCACCGAAAACCATTTTTTTTTTTTAACTTGAAAAGATTTGAAGTCACCACTAGACCGGAGTCGGGAAAAAGGGTTAAGTTATAACAAATTAGGTGGATTGATTATAACTTAATTACCAGTCTATCGATTAAAAACCAATTTATAAATACGGTTTTTTTAAAACCAGAGATCTAAATCCAATAGCTAATTTATTAAACCCTACATAGGTACTACTTTTTAACTTTCCGAATTTAACATCACTTTTCAAATATACCCTTTTTGATTTCTAAAATAATTAATTATAATATATGCAACTAAATTGATCAATGTACATAAATATCTAAAAATGAAAAAAATACAACATTCCATATTTTAAGTCGCTCTGTACTTACGTATGGGTGCCTACGTACTCGTTATTTAGGATTAGACTTCTGGAATTCATTTACCAAAAATATAACGAGTTGATTTAATTTTAACTTTGGAAAAATTGCTGATTTTACGTGTTTTACCCATTTTGAGTTCATTTGAGAAATTTTCTAAGAGTCCTAAATTGGTTTATTTTTGGAAAACCTAAAGTGCCCTAATTTGGAAAGGATCCATTTTATTTTTATTTATTTAAAAAAAAATATGTTTTTCTAAGTGACAAAAAGAACTAACAATCTTTATTCTTTCTATTTACTTATTTATTTTTATTTTATTTGATCTATTAGATTAAGTAAAATAACAAATAAATAAACTACATTTTCTTTCTCTTATTTTTTCTTTTCTCTTTTTTCCTTTTTCTTTTTTTCCTTTTGATATAATTACATTAAAGCATGAAATAAGAAAAACAAATAAAAGAAAGAAATAAATAAATAACAAATAAATAAATAAATAAATAAAATGTAATAAAGGGTTGGACCGTGGGCCAGGCTTGGAGTTGGGTCTTGATTGTGGGTTTGGATCCGGATCTGAATTGAATCAAAACGGGTCAGACTAGGTTGTGGGTCGGATAAAGAAGAAAGTGTTAATGGTGGTTCCTAAGGGTTGTCAGCGGTGGTTTCAGGCGTTTTTTGAATGGGTAAACCCATTTTTATGGGTATTTTATTGATGATGGTGGCTATAGGGAAGGTGCCGTGGCCAACAGTAGCCATTGGTGGTGGTTGGCAGCATTTATTGTGGTGGCGTCAAGGTTTGGACTGTACGAGAGGGTAAGGTCATGGGGGTTTTTGGGGTGTGGTGAATTGGCTGAAGTGGCTATTGCATTAGGGTTATGTATTGTGGATTGTAGTAGGTCGAGAAAGTGTTTGGTTCTGGGTTCGGTTGCGAGGGAACGGAGTTGGGTACTCAACTTTGGGTGCTAGAGACAATAAACGATGTGGGTTATGTGTGTTTGGGCGTCAGAGTTTAAACTGTATGAGAGAGAAGTAAAGAGATTTACGGGTGGTTGTTAGTGTACAGGGGTTGCTTGGCGGTGTTGGTTTGGTGATTGGTGCTGCTACTGCTGCATCACTATTGTGGTGATGTATTTGTAGTGCAGTATGGTTGGGGAATGGGTCATAACTTTAGCGTCACGCAGTGGTTCGGATGACGATGGGTCATTTGAAGGAGGTGGCTGGAGAGAAGGCCAGTGGTGCGTGTGTGTATCTATGGGTTCAGTGTCCGTAAATGAGAGTGGTGTGTTGTGGGCTCGATGTGTGTGTGAGTTAGAGAGAACAGACTAAGAGATAGAGAGACCCAATTTGGAGAGAAAGAGAGGGGTTGGACGGAGAGAGAGAGAGGTCTGTTCCTATTGTGGGTCTCCCTTGCTTGTATGTGTGTCGTTTTTCTTTTTTTTTTTTTTAAATCTAATCCTTCCCTTTTTCTTTTAAAATGAATTACCCCCGTTCGTGTTTGTGTGATTTGATAAAAAAGGAAAAGAATAAGGAAAGGTGAGGAAAAAAATGGGGGGAAGGAAAATTTGTTGTTATGGCTAATCATTAAGTACCATGTGTCGCAATTAGATACGTGACCTAATGATGGCCTGACGTGTGGCAACGCAATGAGTTAGAAAAGAAAAGCACAAAAAAACATTTCTCTATGTCTTTAATGAGTTTTGAACCTCTGATCTCTAGTTAATCCCAATTGCAATGTCCATGTGTTTTACCGTTAAACCGTTGGCCTGTACTTTATTCATATGTCTAATTAAATTGCATATCTGGATTAGGTCAACGTGGGCTTGATTTAAATCTAAGCTCAGGTCCAACAATTCTTTATTTTAAGTCTAATTAAATTAAATCAAATCTATCTAAGTAACTTAAAAATTTATTATTTTCTAAATTCCTTATTTTATTTTATTATTTTTGTGACTTTTCCAATTTCATATTATTTTTTTATTTTTTCTAAATTTCTTATTTTTTGGTACTTTTTCCTATTTTCCTATTTTTTTGTATTTTTCTAGAATTTCTATTTTTCTAAATTTCTTCATTTTTTGGGGTTTTCTTTAATTTTCTATTTTTTCGAACTTCTTCTAATTTAGTACCCTATAACCTAATTTGAAAAATAAAAAGGGGGTAAAAATTAAGTGTCTATAGGTATTATTGAAAAGCAAATTTAAAATTGGAAAGTTTAAAAGTGGTATCCGTTTAGAGTTTAATGGGATAGCCCTCGAATCTAGATCTCTCGTTTTAAAAAACCGTTTTGTAAAATTAGTTTTCTCGTTAAAACCAGTAGCTAAGTTATAAGCGATTCACCCAATTGGTTATAACTTAACTTTTTTCTCGACTCTAGTCGGGTGGCAACTCCAATACATTTTCAAAATAAAAGCCAGTTTTTTTTAAACCTTAGTCGAAAGTCAGTATTAAGCGAGTAAGGTTTACTATCAATCAATTTAGAGAAAAATAATTTATAAAAATCAGGAGTGAAAAATTAGGCTCAACAGTATCCCAAATCCTATTTATAGTTGCTAGGGTCGATTAGGAATTTCTTAGCCATTAAGTAATTTTTCTTTTATTTACATGTGTAAAACACTAAGTAGGAGGTGTCCCTTTTTAATTAATTTGCTTTTGATGTAGCTACTTTTTCTTTTTAAGTGGCTTCGTGTAATTTTTTAGTGAATCCAGGTCGTTTTCCCTTTTTTTTTTTTTACAATTTTTAGATAATATTTTAGGGTATTTTGGTATTTTATGTTAATAGTTAATGATTTTGTTAATATACAAGTATATATTCTATATATATATATATATTACACGTAATGAGTAATTACATGCATATGATCATATTTTTAGCATGTCTTTTATTTGTCAGATATATTTTCTATCTAATTTTGAAAAATTTATCACTTATTATATATAATTTCGATTTAATTTACGAATATACTAGACATGAACCATAAAATTAACTCGAAATTATATATTCGAAAGATATATAAGAAACTGTTCAAATGTGATTCTTATATACTATCTATAATTTTAAGGAGAAATTATAAGCCCTTAACTCGCTTGACTTAAAAGGATGTAAAGTTTGAATGAGATGAAGAATGTGAAGAAAGTTTCTAAGAACTTAAGAATCGATTGATTACAGCCCCAATATTGACATTGCTAGACTTAAGCAAGTCGTATAGCATATACAGTAATACTTCTCATAACGAGATAGGAAGTGTTTTAATGCAAGATAGAAAAGTCATAGCATATGCATCACAATAATTGAGGCTATATGAGAAGAATTATCCTACTTATGATCTTGAATTAGCTACAGTAGTTTTTGTACTGAAAGTTTGAAGACATTACTTGTATGGACAATACTGTGAGATACATATCTAAACATAAAAGTTTAAAATACTTTTTAACTCAAAAAGAGTTGAATTTGAGGCAATTGCGATGGTTCGAATTTATTAAAGATTATGATTTGACATCAACTATCACCCTAGAAAAGTTAATATGGTAGCATATGCACCTAGCCACCAAAACTATGAACAAGTTATATCTTTTCTCACTACACAATAGGAACTAATCCAAGAGTTTGAAAGATTGGACATAGAGTTCAAGTAGGATGTAAACCTTATAAATTTAGCCTTTTGAGTATAGAATCAAATTTGAGTACTGTAGATGATTTCTCTAAGTTAACCGAATCAATAAGTTTAAAACCGATTAATATTTTAAATTTGAAACTAAAAAAAAGTATGGAAAACCTTAACTTATTAATCAAAACTCTAATCACCTACAAAAACCCTTAAACCTTAAATATGAATAACTGTAAGAGATAAACCTCGAACTTGATAAAAACCTTAATTGCCTATGAAAACTCTAAATTCTATACGTGTGTATATATGAGAAATCGAATCCAAACCTGATAAAAACTCTATGAACTAGAACTTTAGGCTTATAAAACACCGAAATTTACCCCAAAGGTGATAAAGCCCTAATTGGGTATGATTATCGAACGATATGCTTAATCGTATAAAATCATTAACAAATAATTAGAGATAACTTCCAAATACTAGTAAATGTAACGATACTTAATTAATTTATAAAATTGATGATATTATGTTATAATCGATAGTAACTATATATATATGAAAGTAAATTAGTATTATAAATATATTTAGTTAATTGAACTTTAATTTCTTTAGTATTTGTTATTTAAGTATTATATAACTAATGTTACTTTTATACTTCATAATTTTTCTTATAATTATAATATATGTTATTATTAATATTATTTATAGTATTAGAAATGCTTAAAGAAAATTCACAATATTATATTTATGTATGTCTTCATTTTCCTTATTTTCTTTTCTTTTTTTACTAAAATATGCATGTTACATGCACACAACATTATTACAACATTTTATTTCAATGTTGACTAAAAGTCAACATGTCCTTTTAATTTCATTTAATGATCTTTTTCTTTCCTTTTCTTTTTTCTTTTTCTTTTTCTTTTTTTCACATTCTCTTCTAATGTGGCCATGACACCTAGAGGGCCTAGAAGCACCCTTAAATTTCTTGAAATTTCCTTGATTAATGCTTGAACATCTCATTTATTCTTTCCCCTTCCCATTCGAAAATTGATCCCCATATTTTTCTATCCTCTTCACTCACTTTCCTTCCATTTTTTTATTACATACTTTCACCTAATTTTCTACTTACAAACTAACCTATCATTCCATCCAATTTTAACATCAAAGGAAGGAGGAAAAAGACTTTTCTTCAAGAGTACATTAAGACAAGTAAATATCTTTCCTTTGTGTATTCAATAATAATTCTTTATGTAAACTATAGTATATGTATTTCTTTGTATTATGTAACACTTAGTGTACTCATGGATATCATATATTGAGTCTGTATTTTATAATATTGTATTAGAAACTTTATGTTTAAGTATTAGATTTTTAGAGTGAACAATTTATTTCTTGTGCAAACTATGTCTGAACGTGTATGTATATACTTATATGTAGAGTCATAATATAAATTTAGTTGGTATATGTACATATACACAAATATATACATGGTTTAAGTACATATACATAAGAATATCTAATATATATATATACATATATAGGAGTAAATAAGAAAACAAGACAAGAAATATACATAAACACATACATATACGCTATATATATAAATATATATATTATAGGATATACATAAGCTTACATATAGGTTATAATAAGTAAATATATACATGTATAAAAGTACATATAATATTAAGTATAAATACATATATAAGTATATGTACATGTATGTAAATACATATAATTATAAGTATGCTAAAAGTATAAATATGTATATGTATGCATGTATAGGTATACATATGATAATAATATACTATAAGTATATATACAAGTATATGTAGAAGTATATATACTAACATATTAAATATACATAATACTTAAGGATACATATGTACTATATATATATATATAAATATAAGTATATACATAATTATAATATACTTAATTAATATTATATCATAAAATATATATGTATATATGTATGAGGGCTGAAACCCATAAAGGATAATAAAGGCCCATAATAATTTAATTAATTAATTATAATAACATATAAATATATATAATAATAAAAAATTTGAGAAATATAAAATGTTTAATAAATAATAATAACATATATATATATATATATATATATACCAAAGGAATACAAATATATATACACTATAGATTTAGGAATCCGATTGGACTAGTCACATACGTGCTGCGTGAGTAATGTGTTATACGTAATTTCGAAGAAATGAAGTGAAACTATTATCTAAAGGGATTATTAGGTGAGAATAAGATAAGAAGGAGGAATAGGCAATCTCAATGTCTTAAATGCACAAGTGACAAACAAGGCAATCATGGAAGATGTCAGGTGTTTACCTTGTAGCTTGAGTGAATGAGATCAATTTTTTGACTAACTTACTTATTTGATATTAGAGAGTAGAGATTTCGTAAAGTACTATTATTTCTCTATTCTCTCTAAGAGTTCCAAATCAAGAGGAAAGACTGAGTATTTATAATCTCTTGGATAAGATAACATCCATCAGATCATCTAGGTGATTAACAGCTGAGATAAAGCTTGCTCAATTCATAGTTATCCAGAATGAGCTAGCTAATGTGCCCAAAGATAATAGCCTTTCCTGTAAATGCTGGAGCTTGCTTGAGAAAGGTTAGAGGTAAACGAACCGATCCAATGATCCTTGTTCCGAGCCCACCAAGCCAAATCTTTCTAAAACATCCCAAATATTGACCGGACTCCTTAGGCCTATCACTTAGCCCAAGGAGTTAAGCCTAAATAAATAATAGGCTTAATCTAATAACTAATATAATAATTTTTTAGCCCTCTATATTTTTCCCCTTCATCAAAAGTCCCTTAGAGACATTCAAAGGGGTTTGGGGCATTTCTAGAAGTTGCTTCTTCAATTATTATGTAGACGTATTGAATGTTGACTTTGATTACTTTCAATATCTATGGAATTGATGCTTCTTTCGAATCACCGATGAGCTAAACATGATATGCTAGTATTCATTTTGTTACCATGGAATACATATTTCGACATGTTTTTGTATCGCATTATTAACTTATTGCGCCCATGACATTAGTTTGCCAAATAATATGTGGTGGCTGCTCTCGATATTTCTTCCTCATTTTACGATCATTGGCAGAAAAATAAAGTCATTAGAGCATTTTAAAAAATATTGGAGCTTCAATAATATTTCATTCGACTATGTTATATATCTCATTTATACCAATAAATGAGGCAGTGTTGTCGCGAAGTGAAGTAGAGTATTATTATTATTTTTTAAAAGTTAAATCAAAGGTGTACACACATGAAATGAAATTATAGGCAATAGCCATATCATTGTTGGAGTGCTCCTCCCTTGCCAACTGCCTTCTTCCCAAATCTTCACTTATCACCAAACATATCTTCTTGTACTATCCCTCCTCTTTGCTAGTTGCAAATTGATTCCAAACCCCTTCCTCTCATTTTTTTTTTTTTAACTCCAATTTTTGAATCTTGATAGATAATCTCAAATATTGACTTCAAATATTTACTTGTTGAAAAGTTCACTAATAATATTCCTATTTTCAAACCAAATAAACTTTCAATAAGAACCATATCTAACTCCACATGTTTATGAATTATGGAAAATCTCTTTAATTTCCAGATTTGAACATCTTTAATATCTTGGAATAACATCATCCAAGTCAACTAAGATTTATTAAATCTTTTAACAAAACTTTTAATATCCATCCTTGAAGTGTCTTCTTGTACATTATATATACTTGTGGCCAACCATTAATCTTTTTTCAAGTCCAGGCTAACATCCATTGTGCGACCGTCGATCTTTGACTAATAAGTTCAAATGAATAAATATCAAGTGAATTATGCTTGAGTTGTAATACTCCTTGAAGGAAAGCATGGAGAAATTCTGACGTTTATTAAGTCAGCCTTTTTCTAACAATTGTGAACTCTGTAATTGATTTCTTTACATTCTGTCCCTTTGGCAAAGCAACTTGCCTTTAACATAGCAGGGTTTCGCGAATTTCTTGGGGAGTTTGCAAATCCCAATAGCCACACGTTAATCAAGCACGAGCGGTCTACCAAGGTCAGTACTTACGAACATCCCTTTATCACAATCTCTCTTTTGTCCTTTGCGAAACATATGTATCTATACATGTCAACATCTTTTTTGTATTTGAGTTAATTGCCCTCCTTTCGTCAGTCGAAACACTTAGTAACAAGTTCTCATCCAGAACAACGCATGATTTTTTTTTATAAAGCAAAATCATAAAAAAAACCATGGCAACAAGAACTGTTAGTGTAATCTCACAAAATTCGTAAAGAGTAATTTTTTTATCCGGTTGCAACTTAGGAAGCAAACAAAGGACAACATGGTTGTCCTCAATTATTCTCAACATGGCATTCTTGTCAAGATCAAACCATAGTAATTTTAATTTTAATCTTTTTTAAGAATTCCAACGTTGCTCGAGGGACGTTAGAAATTATCAAGTCGAGAAATTATCTCAAACAAGATATCAAGTACATACTTCATTGCGTTGGCGACGTGGACTCGTCAAATTTCTTGTAGGTGAGGACATCGATTCAATCTTGGACGCAGACTGTGTCAAGTTTTTCTCTTACTTTGTTTTTTTCCTTATTGAGTCCTTATATGAATCGTATTCCTATGACGGTGCTTCGCGAAATTTTGGAAAGTCTTGTGATCATGATACCTCTTCTTCCATGATTGTGAATACCTTTCTTGAAATATTTTTTCTTGTAACTCTATTACAGTGATGAACTTCAAGGATAATCTAATTCTGTCCACATTGTAATTATTTCTTTATAATGCTTCCTTATTCTTCCTTCATCTCTTGAATATTTTGTCATGATAGTTTCCTTACCATGAGATATCCCTTGTATAAGAATCGTCAATTTCTTTTGAAAAAGAAACACTACGCCTATGATATTTCAAAAACAACATAAATCGCACTTCCTTGATATTGAGTTGGATAAGTTGAATCTCCATACCTTTGCATTGATTGGCCTTCTTGTTCAGTAGAAAATGTGTGTGCCATAAATCATAGACATTCCATGTTTCAATCACGTAGTGCACCTTGCATATTTTCTCTATGTTAGCTCTTGACTTTGTTCATTGTACCTTGAAACTAAAAGAAATTGGGAGTCATCTATTGCAATTGATCCTTAGTAAAGGCTCCATTAGAACATTTCATAATTGAATAATGGCCCATGAAAAATTAAGGAATCCCCAAATCAAATAGATATTATGATCCTCTTATGGTTTGGCATGCCATTATTCCCACATATATATGTTTTCCTTTTTAATCTCGGGGGCCAATGACATAACTTCGTGTTACACATGTAATATTTCCTTATCGTTAAAATATGCACATTTGTATAGCTCATACACGTACATGTACATGCATAGTTCGTTCTCTTCTTCAACATGATTTCCTTTGCACCACTTTCAAACGTATGGCCATGTATATTCCCACTTTGTTTTATATGACTCCTACATAAATGTTCTTCTCTAGTGTATGCATATCTTATGGTACTATGAATTTCATTTATTTATCCATTCATTCTGTGTATGCTGCTAGGCGATTCCTTTCCATTCATTGGTATTGGCTAATTCCTTACCTACTATAAATCATCATTACTTATTATCGAAGCATGCAACTTTCGAGTTGATTTTCATTATGTCTACACTATTGATTGAAATTGGTTTGCAATCCTTCTCCATCTTTGCCGTGTATCTCTTTATACCTTAGTATTAAATTTCCCTTGTTTGTTTCTCTACTATTTATCATCACTCATGCTTGTCTCTTGTACACGAAAGTAATGAATTTCCATACTATATCCTTATTTAGAAGATGTTATGTTGGACAAGCTTACTAATATCGATATCTTCTTCTCATGAAAATGACTTTAGCATAAAACTTCCATATCTTTGACAACAAGTCAACATGAAATATTTCGTTCCTTTTTTTTTTCTTTTTGTAGCAAAAGAAAAAAAATGAAAACCAATCCAAGTCAAAGCATAAAAGTAACAAAATAGAAGGACTTATTGGTGCATCAAGATAAATGCGTACAACCGATCATGTGTCCTTAGGATAAGTGGCCGAATGAAACTATCTTCAAAGACATGTTTTGGGACAAAGTTAAGCGTCGAGAAACCCGTGCAACACCTTGTACTGATGGCGGTCTCTAGTTTATTGAGGGCGAGCCTCGTGCTGATTCTAGAGATACCAAACAAAGGAGATTTAGTGTTGTGCTTTAGAAACAAGAGGAAAGGGCTACCTCTTTCTAATACCTAATTCTCATTCCTAAAGGAGCCACCTTTAAAATGGGATGATTGGGTAGCATACATTGCAGAGAAGCCGAAATATATGATTTTACTGAAGAAGGCTAAAGCATTTTGTGCTATTGTGACTTCTACTCGGTTACAGTTCCCGTAAACAAGTGGAATGGAAGTATGGTGGGCAATCATCTCGCATTGGAGTATTCAGACCCTCTCATTTATCACTTTGTGGGGGGAGATAACTCCAACATTAGAAGACACAGCTGTACTATTGAATCTTCACAGCTTTGGACAAGTCGATCTTGCAGCCACGACAACCTCTCATAAAGAGCATAGCTTTCAGACATCCTTAATGGGTGCTTGGCAAGCTACCTGCAGTAAGAAGAAGAAGCTATATTTTACTTCTTAGCTTGCATACTTCTTTGAAGAGTAAGGAAGGATAGGCTCAGGTCATAGGAAAGAGTCAATACCTTCATATCCTCATTCTCCTTTTTTTTTTTTAAATTAAAGTGTTGTAGTTGTCTCTTCATCTCATACATTCTTTGTCCTGTCGTTGAGGGCAAGAACTTTGCACTTTCATTGTGTTCTAGCTTTCCTTGTTTGTATTCCCCGGAGGGCCTAAGGAAGGTGATAGTCCACAACTCTTCCTTTTGGTTATACACATTGCCCAGGGTAAGTGATTCACTCTAGATTCCTTCTACTTAGGTTCACTTTATTGGCACTTGGACCTGTATCACCATGCTTCTATTGAGCTTGGTTTTTTACCTCTTAATTCTTTTTTTAAAATTAAGTCTTCTTTAAATCGACCAATATTAAACCCTTACCAGTTTAATACTCACTTTGAGTAGATTGGTTATAACTTAGCTACTAGTCTTTCGATAAAAAATCGATTTTGTAAAACGGTTTTAAAACAAGAGGTCTAGATTTGAGGGTTATGATTTTTAAACCGTTACAGGTACTATTAACTTTCCAAATTTAAAATTAAACTTAAAAGTCACCTTTTAATTTCATAGGACAAAACTCAAATGTTAATGACTTAAGTAATTTAAGAAAAAAGAAAGTTAGATTTTCTTATTTTTATCATTACCTCGTAGGTATCTATGTACCCGCTATTTGGGATTAGACATATATAGTTCTTTTTGTAAAATTTTAATGGGTTGGTTTTATTTTAATTCTAAAAGTACACAAGATTTACCTTTTTAATTCAATTTGGTTTAACTAAGAAAATTTCTAAAAAAGGAAATCCTAAATTGGATTTTTTATTTATTTTTGAAAAAATTCTAAAATGCCCTAAATTTGAATATGGATTAATTTATTTTTTCTTATTTTGGAAAAATGTTTTTCTAAGTGATAAAACAACCTATTTATTTTTTATTTTTATTTTACTTATTTTTCCTTAATTAATTATTTATTTATTTATTTATTTATCCTATATTTTTTCTTATTTGTTTATTTTTTTATCTATTTCCATTATACTAAACAAATAAATAAGCTATTTTTTGTCTTCGTTTTCTTTTTCTTCTTTTTTTTTTTCTTTTTTCTTCCCTTTTTCTTTTCTTTACATTTACATTTGGGAAATAAAATGAGTAAACAAAATAAATAAATAAATAAATAAAAGTAAAAAAAAATGGGAATTGACATTGGTTCGAACCAAGTAGAAGCACAGGTCAGCTCTGGATCAGATTCCGAGTCAGATCTGGTTTGAGTTGAGTCAGATCCAAGCTCTCCTTCAACAGCAGTTCAGTGAGGTCAACTCAAGGTGATTTAGACTGAATTCTTCATGGGTGAGGATAGATTTGTGTGTTTCAGGATAGGGAGGATAGGCTTGATGCCGTAGTGTTTAGAGCTCATTTGGTGCTGTTTTGGAAGTCAGTCGTAGGTGGTCGTGGTGGTGGTGGTTCGGCCATGTATAGGTTGCTAGGTGTGAGTGAGTGATTGGTTTTGGGGTTAAGGAGGTTAAGGAATGTTGTAGTGGGGTTGGTTTAGTTCGAGTAATGGTGGAGATGGTAGTTCAAGAAGGGGGAGTATGGTGGTTAGGGTTTGGCAGCGGTGATTCGATAGTGCTGCTAAGGAGCATGGTAGTAATCGAGGGTGGCTGGGTTGGGAAGATGGTGGTGTAAGGAACATTCTTAGGGTATTCGGTTGTTATGGTGAGCTCGAGAGAGAGAGATTTGAAGAGAGAGGGTTTAGTAGAGGGAGAGAAAGTGATTCGAATGAGAGAGAAAGCTTGTGAGTTGATTCAACAGCTCGTGTGAGGTTGTCAATGTTCAATGAGCTCCCCCAACACCTGTTTTATACATGAATTTAACCTAGAAAACAAGGAAACTCGAAATCATATTTGAATGCAAATGCCCGAAAATCTAATTTTTCCTAAATTTTAGAGCTTGATTTGAATGCTTGATTGATTAAACTTAGACACGTTATTAGGTTCAATTCACAATAGGCTATGTAGAGGATGAATTCATACCATTAATTGGTGTGCTTCAACAAGGAAAATGTATGAAATCAAGGGCTAAAGTGAAGGGGTCGGGGCTGTTCTTGACTGGGGAAAGTGGTGAAAATTAAGGGAAAACCAAGAGAAAGAGAAGGAAAGTACTGAAGTGGCACCATATCAGCCATCTCAACCAATCCCAACTTGCTACGTGTCACCATGTGACACATGGCTACTAATGTGGCATGCCATATGGCTTGACACTTGGTGCCAAGTCATCCCGTCACCCAATACGAAGATGCCGTGTGTTAGGACACATGGCAGTCCCTGATGTGATGAAAGATGAAAAGGCTTTTACATGCCTTTTCTAAGATTTAAACCCTTGACCTCATACTCAACCTAATGCTAATATCCATGTACTTATTCGTTAGGTTATTGGCTTGTGCCTTGTCTATAAATGTAATTAAATTGCATATATGGATTAAGTCAGCTTGAGCTAGATTCAAATTTAAGCTCAAGTCAAATGGCCTAACTTCTAAACCTATTTTAAAACTAAAAAATCTACCCTAATAAAAGATTATTTTCTAAATTCCCTATAATCTTCTTCTTTTTTTTTCAATTTTTTTATTTTCTAATTTTTTTCAATTTTTATTTTCTTAGTTTCTCACTTTTTTTTGGTTTCTTTCTAAATTTTCTATTTTTTTTTATCTTTTTCCAAGTTTTTTATTTTTTGTGCTTTTTCTTATTTTTTCTAAATTTTTTTTATTTTATGGGTTTCCTTTAATTTCCTTTTTTTTGTGTTTTTCTTAATTTAAGGCCTATTGAGAAAAGAAAAGAATAAAATAAAATAAAATAAAAATAAAGGGGGAAAAAATTGGGTGTCTATAGGTTCCATATGTTCGAAAGGTCGATATGTGATCGTTTTACATGTAGACTTGATGTTTCTTCAACTTTTCTTTTATGAGTGTTTCGAAGACATTTTTCTCCTCCTACTACACAAGACCAACCTAACCTTGGTCTTCCTAGAGGGTAAGCCTGAGTTGAGGGATCAATTGATCGATCAATCCTACGGCTCATTGACATTGAGGGTGAATTCACATTCTACCCTTATGTTGAGCAAATTACAAGATATGAAGACAGTAATGGACTTTATCCTCCAAGCTCAGAGGGTAAGTTTATCTTGGTGAAAAATCAAGAAAATATCCTTGATTCTCAAGCCAGATTCCTCTTATGGTGTATTTTAAAGAGCATGCCTTCCCTTCTTGACAATAAAGACTCAGCTGGCCGCTTTTTAAAGCAAAGAGTTATGGTGTACTCTCCCCATCGGGTTGCACATCAACTTGGTTTTGATCAAGGAGTGCCTTGTCCGATTACCATGACCAAGAGTTTTAAATCTTGCCACCAGTCACTATGTCCAAACGACTTTAAGAAGATTCACCCTAGAAAGCGACAATTATTCTTTCCTTCTACTGATCGCTTTGGAGTTGCTTCCCTTAGATGGTTGACACATTGGATGAATTGCCTGGATGGGTTCCGAGCTTATGCCTTTGCATCAGTAGGTGATACACTTTATGCACCTACTATGTATCGTTACGGATTCTTTTTTAAACTCCTAAGGCCTAAGTCTTAAGGTAGTAGAGATGCATAAGGAGCTATTACTAAACAATTGGAATGTCTTAGTGGGACAACATGGATGAAACCTTCTTTAAAGTCTAAGAATAGCCACCCCTCGCCTCCATCGGTGGATTCGAGACAAACCAAGTGACCATTTATTCAAGAGGTGACTTTATTAAATGCATCCTGCTATTTTATATGTACAATTTTTTTTTCTGACTTTATTTCTTTGCTCTTGTGGGTTGAGATGGGCTTTCTTGTTGCAGTCTACGAGAAGGACGATGCTGCTAACTTAAGCTCCAGGGTTCGTCCGAACGATCTTGCTATACTAATGGTAGCTTCAAATAATGATGATGAGGACTTGGTAGATTATAGTGAATCTCCAGTCCAATACGGGGATGCTGATGATGATAATGGAACTAAAAAGTTGAATAATTCCCTCAATGCGCAGGACATTACTTTGTCAATCAATGAGATAAGTGATGGCGATATTTATGTAGATGTGTTGCTATGCTTAGGGATTCATGGAGGTGAAGTATATGCAACATCTATTGATGTCTCTCAACTCCCAGTTGCTAACTTGTCTCGTAGAGACATAGTAGCAACTCTAGAAGCCATCCTAGAGGAGATAATATCCTTTTATGGATTAGACATTCCTTCTTGTCTACTAGAACCATTGGACGGACTTTACGCTATGGATCAAGATTTTTGGAACGAGTCTCCTATGTTAGGGATCGAGTTGGCTAATACCATGGTGAAAATGTTAGGGGAAGCTACATCACTACTTGTGAAGTTTTGGAGGTCTCTATCAAATGATAAGGTATAACAATTGATTAGCTACGTTGAAGGGGCTCATCTTTTAAAATTTAAGGTTGGTAGCTTAGAGCCCATTGCTGCTAAAGATAAGAGATTGCCGAGTTATCATGCCATTATGAGAAACTGAGATGAGCTAGTGATAAGGATTCAAGCCTTACAAGGTGCTATTAAGGAGATAGACTGAAGCAAAATATTTATTAAGCGATACGGACCTTGAGTCCATAATAGGTTGAGATTGCTGCCCTTAGCAAAGTTTGGCTATATTCATTTCTTTTACTAACATTCATTCTTCCCCCCCTTTTTTTGGTATTTGAGTTATTTTCAACACTTTCAAATAGAACTTGTTAATTGAGTGAAATTTGATTGCTTTCCTCCTATCTTTATATTCTTTATTCATTTCAATTGCTTAGTTGTATCAAATAACAAGGCTTTTTAGCTTAGAGGTAGCCTATGCCACTGAAACCTGTTGGGGTCATTATACGCTTTAGGAGGTAATGCCTTACTTAGCAACAACATTGTAAAAGAAATTTCTGCCAGTACAGGGATGAATCGTCTAATATATGAGACTTTGCCTATGAAGGTCTTTAATTCTCTTAGATTAGTAGGTAAGGGCATAGAACATATAGCCTACATCTTTGTTGGATTTACATCAATTCCTTTTCTATGAACAATGAATCTAAAGAATTTACCAAAAGCTACCTTGAAGATATACTTCAAGGGATTTGTATGCAATTTATATAGATGACATCTTTCAAAGACCCTCCATATATGAGTCAAGTGATCAAGCGCTCATCTTGACTTAACAACTATATCATTAACATGGTCTTCCATGATGTCATGCATCATGTCATGAAATATGGCAATCATTGCCCTCCGGTAGGTAGCTCCTGCATTCTTAAGTTCAAATGGCATGACTATATAGTGGAAATTTCCTACTTAGGTTCTAAAAGAAGTGCATTCAGCATCTTTAGGAGCCATCTTTATTTGGTTATGGCCACTGAAGCTATCCATGAATGAGAATAATTCATGTCCAGTTGTAGCATCCACCAATGTGTCGATATTTGGAAGTGAGAAATCATCCTTTGGGCAAGCCTTATTGAGATCATGAAAGTTTATGCAAATGCATATCTATCAATTCTTCTTTTTAACTAGCACAATATTGGCTAGCTAAGTAGGATGTTCAATTAGCTTAATGAAGCTAGTACGAAGCAACTTGTCAATCTCTTCTTTTATTTGTACTTTAATTTTAGGATGAAAGATTCACTGTCCTTGCTTTACTAGCCTAACCCCAAGCACGAAAGGGCTAAAAGATGAATGAAAGAGTAAGCAAAACCTACGAACAACTCCAAAGGATACGATGCATCAGTAGAACTTCTAAGGACTCACGACACAGCTCAATATGACGTATGAGATGGTCCGATGAGGTTACTTGCCACCCAGCCTTGGTTAAGGGTTAAGATAAGAGTGAAATGAGAGTAAACAAATAGTGTTTATGAAAGGAAGAATATTTAGTGTATTGATGTTAATTCTCCAATTGTTATAACTACAAGTATAAGGGGTATTTACAACCAATAAGTTAGGGCAACTTGCCTAAAAAGGAAAAGAAAAAAAGGGTATTGTCCTAAAGAAGTAATGTACAAGAATACAAAAAGGTAAAAATGAATATTTAAGAAAAGCAATGATTAGTATAGTAGATGCTATACGTAGTCCTATATATGTGGCAGATATGCATTGGTGATGCTGTTGAAGGATGTAAACAAAAGAGTACAATTAGATTACTTGTCCGAGCAAGGGTGATTGAGCATTAGTTCAGGTAGTTCTCTCGGCCTCTCAGTTGGAGTGATGCCAAGCAAGTGGTTGACTCGGGCATGAGTAAGTAAGTACCTGAGTTTAGCAAATGTCTTGGTATTCAACAATTCGGCACAAAGCCTCGGCGAAGTGGGCAATTATATGGTTAACCATGCAAAGTAGATTAGCAAAGAGATACTTGGCTTCGGCAAGAATCGGTTGGAGCAAGAGGATTTGTCTTGCCAGTCCTTCTCATCATCGAGCTCGGTTACGGGTTAAAGGCCCAGTAGCTTGACTCCTATCATTCCCCCCAGGTTGATTTGGATTTAGGATCAAATCCTAGTGGTCTTCGATTAGCTCTCCGTCAAGGTGATATGGATTGAGGTCTATAATGTTAAAGGTGTTAGAAACCCCATAATCTTTAAGTAGCTTCAACTTGATATGGACTCGTAGATGGATACATGAACCCAATATCATGCGTAACCAAAGGGGTAGGTCCAAGCTACAAGATGGCCTGAAAAGTAAATGATAGTTGAGGGTGAGTAAGGGTTCCTGTACGTTGACAAAGGATATGATGCACAAACACCTCACATGAGCTTAGGTCATACTTAATATGAGCCTGAAAAGTAAATGATAGTTGAGGGTAAGTAGGGGTTCCTGTGTGTCGATGAAGGATATGATGCACCCACGCCTCACATGAGCTTAGGTTACACTTAATATGATACACAAGTATAGCCGGAGTTTACTTGCCTCACTAATCTACGCTCAAATGGGTTAGATAAGAGTAGCTTAAGAGTAAGTAAAAGGACACTTAGCTCAAGAGAGGGTAAAAAGTTTAGTGTGTTCTTTTGTATATTTTGTTGTAGCTATTACATCATGTGGTTATTTATAATACCCTGTTAGTATAAGTTCTACATTATAGAAAATTACAAAAATGGATCCTTATTTGTTAAAAAGAAGGAAAATAATTTATAAGGAAAAATGCGAATCCGTGCGTAGTGAACAACGATTGTCAGAAGGGACAGTTTGGTTGTTAGAAAGGACAACGCATGCGTGTTTTACTCTAAGATTCTGACAGTATAGTGAGTCGAGAAGGGGTGGGCCTCTGTTTAGGTATGTTTGGCATCAGAAGCATGAAACCTTGATTATTAAAGCAAGACTGGGGTTAGCTCAGGAACGGCTCATATTTAAGTCGGCCTCAGTTGGTCGACTCCTGACAGTTGTTAGCTTGGCCTCGGCACCATGGAGATTGCTGTATTTAGATTTGGTGCTTGGACTAGTGCATAACGGAGGGTTCAATTAGGCACGTCAGTTGATCACCTTAGCAATACCTTGGATGGCATGCAGAGCGAAGTAGCTCAGAAGATTGGACTAGGGCAAGCACTACTCCTTGGCACTTAACTCACCTTGGACAGCTCGGCGAACCTCCTGAGAGAGCCCTTGGGCTCGGGAGTGTATAATTGGTCCTTAATCCCTATCATCCCTTCCGGGTTGTTTAAGATTTAGGATCAAATCTGGTTCAATTCCAGGTTGCTCATCTTCAGGAGTGTAAGGTTGGAGGTCAATAATGTTGAAGGAGTCTGAGACTCCATATCCTTTGAGTAACTCAATCTTATAAGCATTAGGGTTAATCTTCTCAAGCACCTTAAAAGGTTCGTCAGCCCTAAAAGACAATTTGCTCTTCCTCAAGTTTAGGAATCACTCTTCATTGAGGTGTATCTAAACCAAATCGCTTGGTTGAAATCCATTCTTCCTTTGTCCTCGGCTTTGCTTCTCAAGCTTAATATTAGCTCGACTCGGTTGCTCTATAACCTTCTAGTGCATGGCTTTGATGGCCTTGACTCTCTCGACGTTTAGTTGATCATCATCAAGCATTGGTTAAGGAGCTTGGTCTAATGGTAGCTTAAGGTTGAACCTATAGGCGACCTTGAATGGAGACATGCTTGTTACACTATAGGCGGTCTTATTGTATGTGAACTCAATGATTGGTAGATATAGATCCTAATTAGCCATATTTCGTCCGATAGCAACTCGCAACAAAGTTCCTACGGTTCTGTTGACAACTTCGGTCTATCCATCGGTTTATAGGTGGTAGGACATGCTGTACAGTAGCTTGGTTTCCATTTGCCTCCACAACGTCCTCTAAAAGTAGCTTATGAACTTGAGGTCTTAGTATGAAACAATGGTCCTAGGAATTTCGTTTAGCTTGATTACTTCCTGTAAGAAAAGAAAGGAAATAGCCAAAGCGTCGTTAGTTTTAGAATAGGGCACGAAATGTGCCATCTTGCTAAATCAATCCACAACTCCATGGTGGAGTCCTTCCCTTGGGATGTCCTCGGTAATCCCAACATGAAGTCCATACTTAGCTCGAACTATAGTTTGGTTGGGATGGATAAGTGTTGGTAGTATCCTTGCTCGGCTCAACTCTTTACTTTTCGATAGGTTACATACTTTTCCAACATGGTTTGGACATCTCTCTTCATCCTTGACCAAAAGAATTTGGAGGATAATAACTCAAAAGTTCAGTGCTGGCCAAAGTGTCCTGTCAATCCCCCTCCATTCTCCTTGCACACCAACAGTTCTTGTGTAGAACAGGTTAAGATACATAGCCTTCTCTTCTCGAATAAGTATCTGTCCTCCCTGTAGTAGTCACCTAATGTCCATCCTTCCTCACAACGGGCATAGATAGGACCAAAGTATGGGTCCTCAGCATATAAATTCTTGATGGTTGAAAAACCAAGTAACCTTGTTTGTAACTCGATTAGGAGGGTATGTCATCTCAATAGGGTATTGGCCACTACATTGTTCTTTCTATTCTTGTATTTTACGACATAAGAAAAACCCTCCATGAACTTAACCCACTTGGCTTATCTCTGGGACAACTTTGATTGGCTCTTTAGATATCTCAAATATTCATGATCGATGTAGATCACAAATTTCTTAGGTAGTAAATAGCGTTGCTAAACCGTTAAGGCTCGAATTAAGGAGTAGAACTCCTTGTCATAAATGAAATAGTTAAGTGTAGCTTCTCAAAATTTCTCGCTAAAGTAAGTAATAGGTCAGCCTTCTTGCATTAGCATTAGCACAGCACCTATGTCTAGTTCGAACGCATCATACTCTACTTCAAATACCTTGTCAAAGCTCGGTAAAGCAAAGACGGGGGCTGTAGTTAGCTTCTCCTTCACATTCTCAAAACTCCTCCTCTTTTTCTCACCCCATTTTAATTCAACATTCTTCTTTGCGATTTCGATGAGTAGGGCTACAATCACACTGAAGTTCTTGATGAATCGGCGATAGAATGATGTTAAGCCATAGAAACTTCTCACATCGGCAGAATAGGTCAACTTAGGCCATTCTATGATCGCTCTTATCTTCTCTTCATCAACTCGGATACCTCCTTCGTTCACAACAAAATCCAAGAAGATTACCTCAGAACAGAAAAAGTCACACTTCTTCAGATTAGCATAGAGCCATTTAGCTTGGAGTTTTGCAAGCACTTATTGAAGATGCTCTCGGTGAGTCTCTAGGTCAAGACTATATGGCAGAATGTCATCAAAATAAACCACGACAAACCTTCCCAGTAATTCTTGGAGCACATGATTCATAAGTCACATAAACGTGCTCGACGCATTAGATAGTCTAAACGACATTACAAGCCATTCATATAAACTATGTCGTGTCTTAAATGTGGTCTTCCACTCATCGCCTTCACGCATTCGAATCTGATGGTACCCAGCTTTAAGGTCAATATTAGAGAACACTCTTGCTCTGCTTAATCCGTCTAACCTGTCATCAAGCTGGGGTATGGGATACCTGTACTTGATGGTGATTTAATTGATCACTTGGCTATCCACACACATCCTCCAAAAACCATCTTTCTTTGGCACTAATAAAGTTGGCACAATGTAGGGGCTCAAGGATTCGCGTACATACCCCTTTTTCATCAACTCATCCACTTGCCTCTATAGTTTGGCCACCTATTCAGGATTTAATTTGTAGGTAGGCTTGTTTGGTAGTGCAACTCCTAGCTGTAGGTTGAACGCATGCTTAA
Source organism: Lumnitzera littorea (assembly GCA_024138015.1). Classification (NCBI taxonomy): domain Eukaryota; kingdom Viridiplantae; phylum Streptophyta; class Magnoliopsida; order Myrtales; family Combretaceae; genus Lumnitzera; species Lumnitzera littorea. The sequence goes on from JAMXBB010000005.1 coordinate 12,495,735, forward strand.
TGCTACAGTTTGGGGGAAGACCGTTCAGCAGCTCTTTCGAAAACATGTTGACAAATTCCTCCAATAAGGTTTTTACCTCAGTTGGCAGCTCTTCCTCCTCGGGTCTCATCTCTAGAAGCCTTTTGATAAGCAGATAGGTTGGTCCCTCCAGCTCCATTTCTCTTTTTAGTTCGACTCAGGTCGACACTAAGGCCTCCTTTTTCAGGGTTCAGTTAAGTTGGGACTGCATGACTTTTACCTGCTCAGCAGTCATGGGAGTCAATTTCAACCTTCTCCCTTCATGCTCTACAGAACATATGTTCCTCCTGTCTCATATATAATTGCTCGGTTAAACATCCATGGCCATCCAAGTAGAAGGTAGGATGTACTCATGGGCAGCACATCATAAAGCACTTCATCTCAATAATTGCTAATGCAGATCGACATAAACACCTATTTGTTCACTTGTAAGGCTCCCTTATCATTGAGCTAATGAAGCTTGTAAGGTTTCAAGTAAGGCGTAGTTGGCAATTTCAACTGCTAGACCATAAATGCAGAGGCTGCATTGGTGCAGCTCCCATTGTCAATGATCAGTGCGCATAATGATTTGTTCACCTTGCACCCAATATGGAAGAGATTTTCACTCTACTTGTCTTCAGGCATAAGACTAACACTTATTATCCTCCTCAGTAATAGAGCAATTGGCATGAAGTTCCCTTCCTCACTATAGATGACTTCTTCGTCAGAGAGCTCGGTCTGTCCTTCCTCCTTTAGCTCCTTTACTTCTTCATCAATATTGTCAACTTCAACAGTTGGCACCTCGCCTCGGATCACCATTGTCCGCCTACTCGAGCACTGAGAGGCTACGTGTCCAAATCTTTGGCATTTGAAACACTTGATCTTACTCGTCTTCCTCCTCAAACTCTAGCCCTTCTCAAAGTTCCTTGGGGGTTCCTTCTCCTCGGCTTGAGTGGTCGGAATGGATTGATTCTCAACAATCTTATTCAGTTCCCTTCACATTGGTCAGCTCATAACAGTTCAGTTACTTCTTGGTCGGCCAACAGGGGGTCGGAATCTTCCTGTTCGGCGCCTTTCTATGCTCTAGGCGACTCGGATCGCGTCATCAAGTGTTCTACCTTCAGGACATCCCCAATCTCATACTTCAATCCACCAATGAGTCAAGATACGGTTCAATCTTTGGGCTCTACGACTTTGCATCGAATCATTAGCATCTAGAATTCCTTAACGTAAGCGTCTACACTCAATCCTCCTTGTCTTAGTTCTTGTAGTCTCTTGAAAGCATCCTGTAGATAATAGCTTAGTACAAACCTTCTTCGCATGATTCTCTTCATATCATCCCAACTCCTAATCTTTCGTTCTCCTTCCCTTCTTCTAGTGGCTTGCAAATTCTTTCACCACAAGGTAGCATAACTAGTAAACTCCAACACAGCAAGTCTAACTTTTGCATTATCGGGCACTTCATGGCATTCAAACTACTTTTCAATCTTATCTACCCAATCCAGGTAGTCCTCGACATCACCACTTCCAGAGAAACTTAGAATATACATCCTTAATCCTTTAACTCTAGGGGCTTGTACATTTCTTTCCTTAGACTCATAGTACTTCTCTGCTACGTCATCCTCTTCAACTTCCTCTTCGATCTCTTCAAGTGCTAGTCTTCATCTAGCATCCCTACCAATTCCTTCAACTCGGGGTAGGCAAGTTGGGGCATTAACTTGGCCAAACTGACCGTTGCCTTGCTGCTACTACTTACTTTCTCTAGTAGGGCTATTTCTAGCTCGTTATCTATCTTCTTATATAATAATCACCAAACTAGCTACCAAATTAGTAAGCCTATCCAATCAATCATCCACTGACTGAGGCGTAAAGCTTCCTTCTTGCCCTTGGCTATGTTGAGTATTCTTGATTTCCTAAAGTTCCTTGAACACTTGAGTCTAACATTGATGGTTACTTCACAATGATAATCAAATGAATGGTCAACTACACTCTATTTTGCGTATTAAAAACAGGGGAAAAACAGAGTACAAAACACTACTTGATTACCAAACTCTAATATGAACAATAAAACCTCTATCACATGAGAGCAGTAACAAACTAACAAAAGAACACAGTAGCAGAATCCAGCTTTGAACATTACCAAGCTCTAATACCGGGATGATATAGACTCGTAGATGAACATAAGAACTCGATGTCATGCGTAACCAAAAGGGTGGGTCCAAGTTGCAAGATGGCTTGAAAAGTAAATGATATTCAAGGGTGAGTAGGGGTTCCTATATGCCAACAAAGGATATGATGCACCAACACCTCATACAAGCTCAGGTCACACTTGATATGATGCACAAGTATGGCTGGAGGTTACTCGCCACTAGTCCATGCTTAAATGGGCTAGATAAGAGTAGCTCAAGAGTAAGCAAGAGAACACTTAGCTCAAGAAAGGGTAAAAAGTTCAGTATGTTCTTCTGTATATTCTGTTACAACTATTACATTACGTTGTTATTTGTAGTACCATGTTAAGGTAAGTTCTATGTTACAGAAAATTACAAAAATGGATCCCTATTTGCTAAAAAGAAGGAAAATAACTTACAGGGAAAAATATGAATTCATGCGTAGCAAACTCCTTTGTCAAAAAGGACAGTATGGTTGTCAGAAGGGACAACATGCTTGCATTTTACTCTAAGATCCTAACAGTATAGTGAACTAAGCATGGGTGGGCTTCTGTTCAAGTATGTCCAGCATCAGAAGCTTGGTACCTTGATTGTTGGGGCAAGACTAGGGTTAGCTTAAGAACAACTCATATTTCGTTTAGCCTCAAGCAATCGACTCTTGACAGTTGTCAGCTCGGCCTTAGTACAGTAGAGATTACTATATTTAGATTTGGTGCTTGGACTAGTGCATAACGGAGGGTTCGGTTTGGCATGTCAATTGATCACCTCAGCAACACCTTGGATGGCATGGAGAACGAAGTAACTCGGTAGATCGAACTGGGGCAAGCATTGCTCCTTGGTGCTTAACTCACCTCGAACGGCTCGACCAACCACCTGAGAGAACCCTTGGGCTCAAGAGCATGTAATCGGTCCTTGATCCCTATTATAACTTATAGATATTGTCATTGATCTTTTGAAGGATTCTGAAAGGTCCTTTAGCTCTTATAGATAGCTTATTCCTCCTCTTGCTTAGGAACCTTTCCTTACTCAAGTGTAGCCACACTATGTCTCCTAGCTGGAATTGTTTAGCTGTTCTACCCTTGGCCTTCTCTTACGTTTTTCTAGTGACTTGGTTGATTTGCTGAGTAACTTTGTTGTAGATGTATTGAAGGGATTGTACTCGAGCTCTCGTGTCAGGGTCTTCTTGCTTAGAATCAGGTACAGGCATGTAATCGAAGGGCAACTTGGGATTAAACCCATAGACAACCTTAAGGGGGTCTGCTTAGTGGTGTCATGTATGGTTCGGTTGTAGGTGAATTCAACCATTAGTAAGCAAACGTCCCAATCAATTAAGTTCTTGCCTACTGTAGCTTGGAGCAGTGATCCTAAAGTACGATTGACTACCTCTGTTTGGCCATCCTTTTAGGGGTGACAAGAAGTACTAAATAGCGGTTTGGTCTCCATCCATCACCATAGAGTCCTCTAAAAATAGCTTAAGAACTTTGGATCTCTATTGAATACTACACTTCTTGGCACACCATGCAACCTAACAATTTCCTACAAGAAAAGTAAAGTAATAGCTAAAGCATCATTAGTTTTAGAGTAAGGCACAAAGTGTACCATCTTACTAAACCTATCCACGATAACCATTATAGAATCTTTGCCTCAGCCGGTTTATGGTGACCCGAGAACAAAGTCCATGCTCAACTTAGTCTATGGTTTCATTGAAATAGGAAGAGGCATTGCCTTCCCTTGCTCGACTTGGCATATAGCCCTCTTGTACACGGCATAGCCTTTAATGACTCGGTGCACATCTCACCTCATTTTCGACTAAAAGAAACACCCATTCAACAGTTCATATGTTCTTCTTTCCCTAAAATGTCTAGAGAGCCCTCTAATGTGGGCTTCCCTGATCAGTAATTCCCTTAGTGAATAAGCCAACATGTACAATTTCCCTCCTTGAAACAAGTATCCCTCATCTATATGATACTCATCCACTGTCCTTCCATTGACATAACGAGAAAGTATGGATCCAAAGTGTAGATCCCCAGGGTATTGTTCCTTAATACTTACAAACCTAAATAACCTAGTCTATAGTTCTATCAAGAGCGCATGTCTTCTCGAAATAGCATCTATAACCACGTTACTCTTTCCTTGTTTGGATTTTATTACAAAATTAAATCCTTCAAGGAATTCGACCCTTCTCACCTACAACTTTGACAACTTCGTCTTACTTCGAAGATACCTCAAAGATTCATGGTCAGTATAGATGACAAATTCTCTTGACAACAAATAATGCTACCATACTTACTGTGCTTAGTTCAATGCTAAGAGTTCTTTGTCATACACTAAATAGTTTAGTTGAGATCCCCTGAGCTTTTCACTATGGTAGGCAATTGGTCGACCTTTCTACATTAGGACAATGCCTATTCTAATGCCTGATGTGTCACATTCTAGCTCAAATATTTTCTTAAAGTTGGGTAAAACTAATATAGGGTTAGAAGTCAACCTCTCCTTTACCTCGGCAAAACTTCTCTCCTCCTTTCTAAATTCGGTGTTCTTCTTCATCAACTCAGTAAGGAGTGCGGCAAGGGTACTGAAACTCCTTATAAATCTTCTATAGAAGAAAGCCAGTCTATGGAAACTTCTCACCTCAGCACAGGTAATTGGAGTTAGCTACTTGAAAATTGCTCAAATCTTCTTATCATCCACTTGTAAGCCTCCTCTACTTACTACATAGCCTAAGAATACCACTTCCTCCTAGAAAAAGCAACACTTTTTAAGATTGCTAAATAATCTCTTGATACGAAGGACATTCAATATAGCTCAGAGATGTTTATAATGACTAGGCATGTCGACACTATACACTAGGATGTCGTTAAAGTACACCATGACACACTTCACCATTAGATGTCTCAACATGTGGTTCATCAATCTCATAAAAGTGCTTGGGGCATTTGACAAGCCAAATGACATAACTATCCACTCATAGAGTCCATGCCAGGTTTTGAATGTAGTCTTCCACTCATCTCTTAGTTTCATGTGAATTTGATGGTAGCCAAATTTCAGATCAATCTTGCTAAAGATCTTAGCTCTTCTCAATTCATCCAGTACATCTTCCAACCTAAAGATAGGATACCTGCATTTGATTGTTATCTTGTTCACTATTCAGCTGTCAACATACATCCGCTAGGTACCATCCTTTTTCGGCACTAGTAGTGCCAAAACAGCATAAAGGCTGAGGCTTTACCTAATATACCCTCTCTCCAGTAGTTCATTAACTCGTTGATGGAGCTCTAAAGCCTATTCAGGACTCATCCAATAGGCTAGCTTATTCGATAAGGCTGCATCGGGTATTAAGTCAATGCAATGTTCTATACCTCAGACAGGGGGTAGCCTCTTAGGCAATTGTTCAGGGAACAGGTTGGCATACTCATCCCATAACTTTCTTACTTCAAGGGATAGTTTACCCCGTTCCTTTAACTTCAATAGATGTATGACCAACATGAAGGTTGGCACGTCGTCTTTAATGGCCCTTTGGAGCTCAACTCTACTCATCATGAAAGTTTTCTTTGATTTACGAGCAAGTTTCAGCTGCAGTTTGTTAACTTCACTTAGTGGCATCGAGTTCACTGTAATCTTTCCGCCAGCCTTCTTGAACACATACATATTCTTATATCAGTCATGGATAACTCTTTTATCAAATAGCTATGATCTGCCAAGTAACACGTAAGAAGCATACATGGGCAGTACATTACAAAGAATCTTGTTAGAGTAATTTCTAATAGTAATCGGTAGTAGTACTTGCCGAGTGACTTGTAGTGTTCTCTTCTTACCCAACTAATGCAACTTGTATGGCCTCGGATATGTGATAGTCAATAACTTTAACCTTGTGATCAGATCGACTGATGCCACATTGGTGTAATTTCCACATCCACAATCAGTGTGCACACCTGATCATTTATCCTACAAGTGTTATGAAACAAGTTCTCCTTCTACTCCTCCTCACATAAGGGTTAACTGATCCAAGTCCTCAACAAACACATACTCTTCAATGAGTTTATTTTCTTAAGGAACTTCTTTCTCGGCAATGCTCTCTTCCTCCTTAGGTTCCTCATCAATACTTTCCACTTTCACAATGTCTCGGATGTCACTCCTCAATCCAGTAAGGAACCTAAAGACTGTTCGTATTGGCTATTCCTCCACTTCACAACAGATCATAAGCATTTAGAATTCCTAAACATATTTGATAAGTGTAAATTACTTTACACTTTCAAAGCATGTTTAGGCATAGAATTGATCATAAATGTGATTTAATTCTTTAGATTAGGTACTTAATTGAATAAAATAATAATTTCAAGTAAATTATAAGCAAAAGGAGAAAGTATACATAAGAATAACAACTTTCAAGTTAGTTACAGCTGTGAAGGAGAAGAAATAAATCTAGAAGCATCAATCACGAGCGTGATAATGAAGCAATGTAGAATCCAGCCTTGGTCAAGCCCTCGATCATAACCGTGATCAAAGGAAGTTTTGTTAATCCCCTTGTCAATCACAACTGTGATTGAATAGTAAAAGGACGATCACAGCCATGGTCACGGGCGTGATGAGATCTAATAATGTGACGAGGAGTTCACGACCTCAATAATAGTTGCGATTGGTGAAGAATAATTTTTTCAAGACTATCATGCCCCAAGTCACGGGCGTGATAGGAAGGGGCACAACTGTTCTTTTCCCACAAACTGGTACATAGGAAATGTCAAGTGGTGCCGTAAAGGGGTAAATTCGAGTCTTTTGATTGGGAGAATATAAAAATCTACCGTAACTTATGGAGAGAAGATAATTTTTTTTTTTCAAACATCAAATTTTAGGAGAGTAGACATCATTAAAACAACACATCACCTGCCTACACACATCCATTTTTACCTATCCTTGTACCAGTTTGTATCCTATATCATTTCCTAAGTGTGTACTATATTTTTCCTAGAATCACTCAAGAGAGACGACGAAAATTCATTGTTCGTGTATTCATCAAACTTCTTCAATGGAATAAAAAGGGGTTTTTACTTTAACTATTACGTGTTTTATTTTTGTTTAATTATGTTTCCTGTTAGTTTGTGTCGTTATTTTATCATATGTGAGTAATTCGTTAAGGCTTGCTACATCAATTAGTATGATCGAGTGCTTGAAAAAAAGTAATTTCCTAATGTTTGTTAATTCTGATGAATGACATTTAATGAATCTAAGTATGTGTAGTGTACGATATTAACTTAGGACAAATTTCAATAGAATATGTTGAGAGACAATTCTATTGAATAGATCTAGTTCATTAGAATAACTTACTTTTGATAATAAATATATTATTATGAAAGTTGCTGCATCTGTAGGGGAATCAATACATTAACACAACATTAATGCAACCTTAGTTGGCTATTAATTAGGAAGAGATTCCAATAGATACAACTATGACTAGAAGTAAGTAGTTCTAAGAAGAATGCTTATGTACTGTAATTTCCCGCAGTTAACAAGTATTAAGATGAAAAGTATTTCATAAGATTATACTAAATGATGAAGCCGGTTTGCATGTTAAGTGTATTTTTGTAATTGTTCTTGTAATCATTGTGTTAATCACTCTAGATTGTAGATTAGTGTAGTTTAGTTGACATTTAGAATCTTAATAAATGATCGCTTGATGAAATTGATTACTACATAATAGGAAAAATTATTAAGTACTAGTATTTGAGTCATTTTCCCAATGGAGATGACCCTATACTCATCTGTACTATAAAACGATAGGTACACTTGCCTGTTGAACCAAGTCAAGGATAGAACATAGGTTTATAAATTATAGAACTCGAAAGCTCTATTTAGAGGCGATCAATACTAGTCAATAGTTCAACCTCCTTATCTCAGCTCTTAAAGTCGAATAAAAGTCTCTTATAGATGAGTATCCAACACAAATCTATTTTTGAGTATTCTCTTCATCTTAGGCCAAGTATTAATCTCTCTGTATCTTTCTTGTCTTCTCATAGCTTGAAAATTCTTCCACCACATGGCAGCACATCTGAAGAACTTAACAATAGTAGTTCTCACTTTCTTGTAATCTTCCTATTGGTAATTGTTAAAAACATGTTCCACCTTCTCCTCCCAATCCAAGTATTCATCCATACTTCCAGACCCATTGAAGCTTGGAATCTGAAGCTTCACATGGTCAGATGCTTTGGATGCTTGAGCTCACTCTTCTTCTTCATAATACTCTTCCTTGTATTCTCTACCTACTCCTCCACCTCGACTTTATTGAGCTAGGTTCTAACCTCTCGTAAGTCGAGCAGCTTGTGGGTTGTTATGTGTGACTTTAGCAGGTTAATAAGCCAATGCATGAACAACTTAAGTCAAACCTACTAGTAGGTTAGAAACTTCATCTAGTCTCTCGTTCGTACTTCTTGGAGTACCTTGAGATTGTCAACCATGGAGAGCAACACCATTGTTGTCTTCCCTAATGCCAGCATTAACACTTGGGTCTATCATTTTCTCTGATAAATCCAAATTTCAACTTCTCGACTAGGTGTTATAGCAAACACTCTCACAACACAACAATTAAATGAACATAGTAGCTTGAAACAAACTACTACAACTCAAATGATCCTCCTCTTTGATACCAAGATGATGCGTACCATGGCCAAGAACAGATAAGGCCGATCGTAGGGATGGATCCAAGCTTGTTGAAAGCTTGAAAGGGTGATGAGGGAGCATACGAAAGGGCCAAAAGATGAATGAAAGAGTAAGCAAAACCTATGAACAGCTCCAAAGGATATGATGCGCTGGTGGAACTTCCAAGGACTCACAACATAGCTCGATATGACGCACGAGATTGTTCGATGAGGTTACTTACCACCTAACCTTGCTTAAGGGTTAATATAAAAGTGAGATGAGAGTAAATAAATAGTGTTTATGAAAGGAAGAATATTCAATGTATTGATGTTAATTCTCTAATTGTTACGGCTACAAGTACAAGGAGTATTTATACCCGATAAGTTAGGGCAACTTACCTAAAAAGGAATATACAAAAAGGGTATTATCCTAAAAAAGTAATGTACAATAATACAAAAGGGTAATAATGAATATTTAAGAAAAGTAATGACTAGTATAGCAAATTTTACATGTGGTCCTATACATGTAGCAAAGATGCATTGGTGATGCCATTGGAGGATGCGGGCAAAAGAGGACAATTAGATTGCTTATCCAAGCAGGGGTGATCGAGGATTAGTCCGAGTAGTTTTCTTGGCCTCTAAGTAGGAGTGATGCTGAGTAAGTGGTCGGCTCAAACATGAGTGAGTAAGCGTATGTAGTTTAGCAAATGTCTTAGCATTCAACAATTTAGCACAAAGGCTCCAAGAAGTGGGCAATCATATGGCTAGTCATGTGGAGTGGATCGGCCAAGAGATACTCGACTTTGGTAGGAGTCGGTTAGAGTAGGATGATTTGCCTTACCAGTCCTTTTAGTCCTCGGGCTTAATTACGGGTTAAAGGTCCAGTAGCTTAATTCATATCATTATTCAATCATGGCATTTTATCATATGTCCAAGTAGATGTGTCCTTGTATTCCTTTAATAACTTTACTAAGTGGACCTTAATCTCTTGTAACAGATTTTTGGTAATAAAGATAGGTCGCAAAGACTCCTCTAGTCTTGCCAAGTCTAATTCCTTAATCTCTTTAGCTTGGGGTTTCATTTAGTCTTACATTTGAGGAGGGGCTGGCTAGGTTTCTTGCACCGATATGGGATCTGAGGAAGATAAAAAAGCCTTCTTAGATCTTAAAGACCATCATAAGCAATATAGCCTTCGCCTATCTTCCTTGACAAAACTTTCTATGGCTTCATCTTTTCTTTGCTTCTTCTTTCCCCTATGGGAGCCTCACATTTTCCTCTTCTTATTTTGTTCATCTTGGTTCTCCTCCCATGTAGGCAATGGTATGTTAAAGGGTTTGGCAATGGCAGTTTCTCCATCTTCAACATACTCATCAAAGAACCTTACATCAGCTAGATAAGGCGCGTTATGTTCAAATGAGTTCTTTGTAGCCATAATGAAGGCATCTTTACCCTTCCAATGGCCCTCGATGCACTGGTGCCATGTTGAGGGTATGAGGTTGTGATCGTGCAGCCACTTCCTCCCAACTAGAAGATGATAGCATACGAGCCCGTCAATCACATGGAATTACATAGATCCCTATGCGAGTCCAACTTTAAAGTCCACATTAACATACCCTATTGTATCTATAGTTATTTCAATAAAGCTATTTATTATAATAGATTGGTTCTCTTCCCAATCCTTCGTATTAGCTACGCTACACCATACTCCCTATATTGTCTCTCAGAAATCTTAGTAAGTGCAGTTACTGCTACAAGCTATGCGTCTTCATCAAATCCTAGTAAATCGAAGAAATTCTTAAAGTTGGAGGTCTTTATTAAGGCAGCGCCTACTAATAGATGTGCAACTTGATTGGTATCTATTACTACTTCTTTCTCTTCATGTACCTCAGCTTGTGGCACTTCTCTTTCCTCTTTTCTCGGATCATGACTAACAGCATTCGTAACACCCCGTTAGATGTTGTGTGCCGAGAGCGGTTTGCTACATACATCATTATTCTCCATGATAGGTTCCTTATTACAAGCCCTATCATTAAATATCTTTTTCATTGTCCAACACTCTTTAGTTGGATGACATACACTCCTGTGATATCTACAGAACTTAAGGTCATTATTCTCATTTGCAGTCAGCAAATGCTCTACCTTTGGGAGCCTTATGTCCTCATCCTATAGCCACTAGTCAAGTATATCATGTACCCTACCCATTAAGCATGGGAATGATATAGCTGATGTAGAGCCTTGTAAACTATCATTCCTTAGCTTCTTGTTATCTTTAGGACTTTCTCCTCGAGCTAAGCTAATAGATGTTGCTCATTTCTTGAATCTCCTACCTTCTATTCATTATCATGCAATAAAATTGTTAGTTTTTCTCGTAGTCTCGATGAGTGTAGAGAAATAACATAAATTAAGGTTTTCCAAGTAAATGGTATATTCAGTGAACATCCCTTAAATGCAAATCTTCTCCAAGTCCTTTTTATCACATACGTCTTGGATGCTTAGGGTGCATTCTCTACAGTGCTCTATGTAATTCATCAAATCTTCCTTCGAGTTTTGTCTCATTCTTCCCATATTTGTAATTGTGACCCATTCTTAAGTGGAGAAAAATTTTTCTAAGAAGAGCTTATACATAGTTCCCCATGAATCAATGGATCCTAAGGGAAGGTTGACATAACAAGTATATACTTTCTTTGTCAATGATTTAGAGAACTCTCTAAGGTCATCACTAAGCCTATAAGGCTCTAGGGTTTCAATAAACTTTAGGAGGTGCTCCTTTACACTTCCCTTTTTGCCATTGAACAGCATGAATTTAGGACTTACATAGTCCTTAGGATATGGCTTTATTGTAATGCGTTGGTGATATGAGAGTTTCAGCTTTGGTACTCCCATAGATAACCTAACTTATATTTCGCTCATATAAACGTCCAAGTCTTCCTTTGTTATAAAGGAAGTCTTTGGAATAGAAGCTGTGGATGCAAGTGGTGGAGCAAGGGTAAGATTACGATGGTAGGATCAGATAAAGGAGTAGGCACTCGTAAAGATGAAGAGCTACTTAAATGAACTCTTACATTTTCCAGTGCAGGAGTTGGTTATCATGTAGGTTCTGGCGCTCGGGGGGGTTTCATCACCTCCTCCTTGATGGAGATTCTCCTCAATAGTTGGAGGATTAATTGGTTCAACTGAGGTAGTAATGCTTGGTTGTATAATAACCATAGAATTTAGTAAAGCCATACCTTATTGCACAGCTGTGATGGTAGCCATCTCAACATAGGCATGAATTAATTTAAAGCCCTCGTGGCTTCCTGCATTGTCCACATTATCCGTACGGGATCTAGAGGAGCCTCAAGCACTGAATGGTCCTAACTAATATTCTTAAGCGTTGGGAGTGGATTTTGCTCACTAAGCTTTAAAATATGCCGAATATGAATTGGACTCCTTAAGCCCTGTCATCTAACCCAAGCAGTCAAGCCTAAATAAAAAATGGGCTTAACCCAATAACTAATATAATAATTTTCAGCTCTCTACATACACTAATCCATTAAATACTTATTTAAGTTAAAAGGTATGTAGATATATAATAATAATTCAAAATTTAAGAAAAAAAATTAACAAATTACCTTATGGATAAATTGGAACATGCCACGTTAGCAATTTACCTAAAATAATTAATTGAACCGCAAATTTCTAAATAATTAGAAAATAATAATAATTAATTAATTAGGAAAAATTATAGTAATAATAAAATTAATATAATTGGTAATTAAGTTTAAATATGAAGGAATAATGAAATATAATTAAATTAGACATAAAAATAAAATATTATAAAGATATATAATTTATAAATTAATTATATCATAAAATAATAAAGAAAAAACTTAAAATTGACAATTAAAACTATTTGGGTCAAATAATCAATTTCATAATAATTTAGACCCATATAAAAAAATACAAGTTTTAACATCCAAAACAAATCCCATTACATGAACGTACGTTTAAAAACGATAAAAAGCAACTATAAGTTTATAAATACTGAAGTTAAAACAAAAAAGCTATATACAATTTAGGATTTAAAGAAAAACTAGATATAGAGGTAAATTGATTACATTATTTAAGTAATGTGATCTTATAAATAAAAAATTAAGATAAAGCTTCAACCAAATAAAGAAATATCTAAACGCGATTATCTACAAGTGTACACATATAATTTCTTACGGAAAGAAATTGACAAATACATATTTTAAAATGCAGATAAAATATAATTATAAGACATGAAGTTCTTCAAAAGATCAAAGTATTATATATATATACGTGTATTTAAAAAGTCAAAACACTTTGAAAAAGAAATACTTTCATATATCATAATGATATATGTGAATCTAAAATAGTAATGATAATAACACCTAATAATAACAATGATGATGATGATAACAATAAGATAGAATCATACAATTGTAGGAAATAAATTGAATATATGTATTTATAGACATACACAATATAAAGTTAGAATGCTACTAAAGTATGAAGGATCAAAAGTTTTTAGTTATCTAAATATACGATTTTAAGATGTTCTACCTAACTCTATTACTTTATCATATATGTTTATATTGTTACACAAATATCTATTTTACTATACATGAATACTATAACTAAATCAGGTTATAGCAAAATATCGACACAAAACTTACGAATAGTCGAATAATCTAAACTTATATAATCTTAAATAAACCATATGTTATTACCCATAGGATAAAGTAATGTGAACTCATTAAGAACCGACTATAAAAATATAAAGATTTAAGATAAAACTAAAAAGTTATATGGAATTTAAAACCCAAGTGGAAAGGGAATTATAAAATAGATAGTAAGCAGTTAGGCTATTTAGCTTTACAACTAAATACTCATTAGGTTCCTCTTATGTTTATTTATCAGGAGATATCAATCAGGAAAGCAAACTGCCTATTGATTACTAGGAGTCATATCAGCTTTGGTCAAGTGAGTACTCCTGATAATTCTATGCTTGTTTTGTACTTGTAGTTAGTGCACCTAAATTAAATATTAATAACTTGATGTATGTAGGTTTAGGTTATGCATGTGTCTGATATTGGTTTATTACTGTATAAAATATTGTTAAATGTGATACTTGAAGATTTAGTTGTATAATTGACTGTTGCATAATTTGAATGGTTTGCTGATATTGATTGATCGCCCAATAATTTGACTTAATTATATTAAGCTTATCTTAAATCAAAAGGATCGTGCATGAACCATACATTACATTACTTATTCTGACCATCACTTCATGTAAGGGTAAAGAGAGGCCATGCAGGGGTTGTTTCTATATATTGTAATACGGCTCACGAGTGTACACAGTAAGACTCTAGCTACGAATAGGTATGCAAAGTTCTAGAGGAAATGGGGAAAGGGATGTCAAGGGGGTTTTAATAGTAAATGTGTATGAATATCACACACCAAGACACAAACACAATTAGGGTTGAGCTCGAATAGGGTTCGATATAACTCACGAACACTAAATGTTACTCGGAATTCAAATGAGGGTTAGATGCAACTTATTAACTTGCTCAAATGAGGGGTTCACCATAATCTTAAAGTCAAGATTAATAAGAATATAAGAAAGATTAAAGAGTTGACCAACACTCAATAATCTAGAAAAGGCATGCTCTAAGAGCTCAAGAGTATCCTTACTCAAAAAGGAATGTTTAAGTGTAATAACTGTCTCAATATTCTTTACTATCTTAAAAATCTGTCTAAGTTAATTACAAATATTGCTATTTATAGAAAATCTTAAAAACCTTAGTAGCAAAACTATAAATAATGTACAAGGCCTTTAACCCTAAATAATGGGCGCATAATTAAAATAAAGAAAATATTCACAAGATTACAAGACTGTACGTTTAACAAAAGAGGTTGGCATGCAGTCATTCGGGTTATTCGAGAAGGAGCAAGATCCAAATTGGGGAGGGTCGGCAATTGGATGTCTGAGTTCAAGTAGGAGCCCTTGAAGTCTTGCAATACTTAGCCAAGATGCCTAAAAGGTCGGTCTACAGTTGTCGAGTTCTATGATTAGTCGGCACTAGTCTCTTTATACCATGCCGAATGGATCTTTAGCATTGAAGCCTCGGCTATGTAGTCTCTCGGCTTCTCAATAGATGACAGACTTGATGCCGAGTGGCTCCTTTTCTTCCTCTTGGCCTTCTCATATCCACTCGGCCTTAGCAAAAGTAGATTGGACTTGGCTTCGAACAATTCGACTTCAGCTTCTAGTAGGTCAGCGTTAACTTAGGACAGGTTGACCTTGGCTTAAAGATAGTTGTAGGTTAATTCCTATCATATTGAATTAAAGTATTTTAGTACAATGCACTTATACAACATGACCTTATCCTATCCTATAAGCTTATTAGGCACCAGAGATGCCAATCGTATGGTTGAAGGGTCAAATCTAGAAACCTTTGCTATAGGGTACGAGTATAGATTGCGAGAGCTACCTCACCGTTAGACTTAGGATTTTGTGTACTATTGGATTTCTTTGAAATGAAAATATATTTCATGAAATATGAAATTTGAATTTATGGTAAATAACCTAATTGCTAGAACCCAATTGTGATTGGCGCCAATGTATCTCTAACCCTCACTTTGGATAGCGTTAAATCCAATGTTATGTGCAATAGCAATCAACTGCATATATTGTTTGGCATACTACATGTATATACATGCATATGTTTGTTAATAAATTGTTTGATAACCTGCTTACTAGTATAGTATGAGAAATATCTCACTAAGCTCGTGTAGTTTACTCCCCAATAGTTTTCTTTTGCAAGTTGATTGATAATTGGGCATGAGCTAAGAGTCGAGTCTTGAGTGCAAGTATTGAGAGGTTTTAGAGATTAGAGCTAACGATAGATTTTATAGTTTGTTTGAAACATTACACGTAAATATTACCCTTGTAATTTGATTTTGTAACTTTGGTAATTATAAGTTTTAGGTATTTACTATCTAATCTTATATTTTGGTAAGGAATACCGATTCTCTACGATTTTGAGGAACTGTAGAATATTGAATATCCATAATCATTTATATTTTACAATAAGTTAATAAATTTAAAAATTAGAAACTCTAGCAATTAACTATTTAGAGTCTTGTAATCTTTGACTTGTAAGGTAGTTTTCGTATCATGGGTATACACGTGATATAAAAACTTTAGACAATCCTACTAAGCTCCCTATAGGGTCCTGATAATGACCCTAACATGTGTTTGATAAATTTGACAATCTAACCAACTTTCCTTGATTCTATCAAGGAGTTATAGGATAAAGATGAAAATTTGGCGCTAATCAAGTTTAGATTAGTGCATAAGGAAGAATTACTTGACTTCAAGATAGATGAAGCAGGTTCATCTTCAAAATAGTAAGACTTCTGACCTAGCACAAGTTCTATCCAAAAGTTGCTAACTCTGATTAACGCTTTCAGAATACATCCCATTAAGTCTTGGACCCTTCACAATGCTACTAACTTGAGGATAAAACATTTTATCCCCTCAATTACTGAAGCTAAGTGAAAATAGATAACAATCGAAATAATATAGACAAGATTACAACTCAAACATTTGAACCATAACCAGCAGGTTCAACTTTGCACATACATTAGCCTGACAAGGTATTTGTTGCTAGTAATGTAGTATGCTATGCTTATGTACGTAGTATGCATCGGTACCAATATCCTATGTCTTTTCAATATACTTATCTAATTAGTTGATATATCTGAGCATTTAGATACAATGTCCAGGAAACTAGAGGCAACAAGGAGCTACCTAAGAGTAAGACCACTAAACTCAGTAAAATAAAAACCACCCATTATGGTTTGGAAGTCTAACACATAGCCTACCTAGTTAAAACCGCATGAAATGGCCAAAACTAATTGAGCAATGTGAATCTATATGCTCAAAACCCAGCTTAATAATATTCAAGCTTTTAGAAACTTAACCTGTAGGTCATTTTGTGCTATGCCATGAGTGTAGTAAGCAACACAATAACCTAAGATCAAACATGAATCTCAAGTTCCACATCATAAACATCTCCACTATCTCAACTCTAGCTTTGTGTCTCAATTTTATAATACATTCCTTCATATAAGATTCACTTAAGTGAATAACTTAAAGGATAGTTTATTTTCTAAGTTTTCTAAGCTATAACACGCATCAATAAATCAGTTACACATGAAGAAACACTTCACTTAATCAATGTATATTTAATAGAACCATGTATTCAACCAATTCAATACATCATTACAATTTAAGACACAACTGACTCTAAGTTAAGTAGACATGGGTCCACTTGCACAAAAATAGAAATATCTACTTACCTAGCCTCCTAGCTAAATATCCCTATTCTAATGGGTTCATAAGTTTGACCCATTAGATATATTTTAGTATATGATTTATCTAAGTACATCGGTTATACTTTATTAAATATAATTATATGCTTAGGCCGCCACTCCTTGTTGAAAACACCTCCTTTACTACTAACCTTTAAACTACCAAGTTGCTTCACCTTAGGTTATTGATAACCTATTGAACCACCCTAAATCAAATTTGCCCCTATTTTTTGTTCTAATTTTTTTTTCTAATTTTCAAAAATTATGTTCTTGTGTTTCCATGTTCCTAAAACATTGCAAATGAGGTTTGGGGTTCTATTTATAGATTTTATAATTTTTGCATGTCAAAAAGCTAAATGCTACATGTCATTCTCCTATTTTCTTAATTGTCCACTAGATGCCATGTATCATCCTCTTATTATTTAGATGTTGACTTATCACTCCAAGTGATTCTCAAGTTGCTACATCGTTCGGTGACTCACCAAGCCATTTTTTTAATTAATTTTCCATTATTTTATACTAATTTACCTTACTATTATAATTTATTATTATTATCTATATATATTTTATACATATAATGTATATTCAACATAAATACATGTATAGTATATATAATTCAATTTCGTTTATTATTTTCATAAGTTAAATAACTTATCTCTAATATCTTACTATATCTCAAAGCTTGAATTTCATATTTTCAATAATTATCGACTTCATTGATAAATTCACCTTTTTCTTAAAATAATGCTTTTATATAGCTTATTTTCGGAAATTGACTTTATTGAAATTCTTCTTTTAACTTTTCTAGCTTTACTATAAAGTTTAGACTAAAAAGGATAACATTGCCCGATACTCTAAATTTAAGGGCTTGGAATCTATAGTTGTCGTATTGGCTCGAAACCCTAGGTATTATATCTAATCTCTCTTACAAAAAGTTCCATCCTCAAAACTTTCACAATCCAGGACATTCATGTTCGTGACCTAATACTATGCTTCCGCTATGCAACTCTGATTTCCACATCACCTCATAATCATCAACTATTATTAAAGAGTGAAATCCTGCAATACCGACTCTAGTACCTTGACCTCACATTTATCAATCTCAAAATTTTTTTTGCTTTAATTTGTGTTTCCTAATACTTTCTTCATCTTATGTTTTTAACTTGTATAATAAAAGCTTAATATAATTGGTTTTAAACATTCTTTACCTAATCTATTCCCCCTTTTTGGTTCAAGTTATCTTTTCATAGCAATTACTCTACCACCATAACTTTGTTAGGTTCTCATACAAGTACAACAATCATCCTATTAACATCCATGATTTCACTCTTGTAACTGCTCATATCAAATTAGCATGTTTCTATACCACTCCTTTATCATCATCCAACTAGTCCTTTCACTTAATCCTTACTCATTCCTCCAGTTAGTTCAAACTATTGTATTAGTTAATCCTATAGAAGTCACAGTCATCTCTTCTATTATTTTCTTATCCTTTCCATAGTTGGTCAACATGTCTTTTCACCTCATCCCTATCACCTATGCATTGTCTAAGTCTTAATTTCCACTTAAGGTGAATATGAAAAATTCTATTTCTTCATTTCTATAGGTTTTATGCTACGGTTGTCGGTTAATGGCTATAGTTAAGATCTTAGGTACTTCCTATTGGTTAACACATATATCACCAAGAATGAGTTTGGTAAATCTAAACTTTTCACCAACTTGTACACCGAAGAGATAGAGAATAACATGAAGCAAGTGGACTCTATTAGACTTGACATAAATTGATACAACTCTTAACGAACAAGACTCACAAAGACATTAGACACTTTTTTGGTTGACAACTGACTCAACAAGACTCACAAGGACTAGAAACTTTGTCATAAAGGGCACAAGAGTTATAATAGACACAAGTCTTGACAAAAGAGTCAAGAAAGTCATAGATTTGTCATACTCTTTTTGCGTATCATATGTATCAAGGGGTACACAAAAGGTAGACATCTTATAGTGTTATAGTTATAATCCCCATTAACTTCATATACTTTATCATCATTGGACTCCTCAATTTTATAATTACCTAAAAGCTTATGAATTGCAATCTCATTCTATACTAGATCAACCTTTAAATTAGTCTCTGATTATACCTCACTCTTGATTTATTCTTAAAACTCGCTTCTGATTATCCACCTTCATTATTTCTTGCCATTCTATTTGTTCCAATAACAACTTTAGCCTGCCTTACTACAACATGCATATCGTTCTTAGGATCTCTTTAAAATGTCTACTTTCAACTCCTCCTTTACAAGTTCTTTTTCTTCTGACAACCTCTCTTAGCACTTAAGTTTCTATGAATCTCTTACAATTCCCTTCTCACAAGGTCACTTAAATGCTACTATCCTTTCCTCACAATCAATATTTGCTCCATGCTTACCTCTAATATTGCATCTAATCCTTTTATATTTGGGACAACCAACTTTGCAATCATCTCATGAGTATCTAGATTCATATTCCCCATCCTTCAATTTATATTGCACTGCTTGTTCTCCTTCAAGATGGGTTGTAACTATTAATTCATAAACTAAGGTCTCTATAGAAGGTTTATTTCTATTAACGTACTCATTTTAAAACACACAAGTGAGTTGCCCCAGTATCACACAGAGTATATGTATAGGAATAACTATCTCCTATACATACCGATCCTAAAACAATTTATTATAACTATATTACAATTTTTAAGTATTTCTTATTTATTAACTATCAACTAACAATTACACAAACACTCTAAGTTACCAAGTTCCTAGGGTCATACTTACCCTACCTTGCTCCTTAGGCCTGAGTTCTTCCCCTCTATGTCAAGCAATCCTATTACCTGGTCCTAGTCTATTAGCTTGGTTTTGCGGTTGAATTGGTTCTTCTTGTTGCTGTCTTACACATTGTTGGGCAATATACCTTTGCTGATTGCATTGGTAACAACATATACCTCTTAAATTAGGGTTGTAGACACCCAAATTTTGCCCTTCTTTTATTTTATTTTCTCAATAGGGTAAAGGGTTCTAAATTAGGAAAAACACAAAAAAAAAATAGAAAATTAAAGAAAATCAAAGAAAATCCAAAAAATAAGAAATTTAGAAAATACAAAAAATGAAAAATTTAGAAAAAAACATAAAAAATTGAAAAGTCACAAAAATGGAAAAAATAGAAAATTTAGGGTATTTAGAAAATAATAATCTTTCAATAGAATAAATTTTTAATTTAAATAAAGTTAAAAAGGGGATCGTTAGGCTTGGGCTTAGATCTGAATCTAGCTTAGGCTGACTTAGTCTATATGTGCAATTAATTATACATATGGACAACGCACAAGCTAATAGCCTAATGGATAAGTATTTAGACATATGCAATGGGTTAACGAAGAGGTCAGAGGTTCGAATCTTGGCAAAAGCATGTAAAGCCTTTATTTTATTTTTTTCAATTGATCAAGAACTGCTACGTATTAGGATCTCATTGCATTACGTGTTCGAACACATGGTAGCATCGGGGTTAGATGGCGAGCTGACGTGGCATGCCACATTAGCTACTACAAATCACGTGAGAACATGTGGCATACTGTGGTTGGTCGGATTGGTTGATTTTCCTTTTCTTTCTCTCCCTTTCCCTTCTTTTTCCCTTGATTTTCCTCCACTTTCCTCACCTACATAGCTTTAACGCCTTCATTTTGGCCTAAGATTTCATACAATTACCTTGCTTAAACACACCAATTAATGGTGTAATATCATCCTTCGCATGGCCTACTATGGATTGGTGTCAAAAACGCATCCAAATTTGGTAAAATGTGCATTCAAATTGAGCTCCAAATGTTAGAAAAAAAAAAAAAAAACTAAAAATCCGAACATTGTCATTTAACCCGATTTCATCTTTCCTTATTTTCCAAGTCGATTCAATGTATAAATAAGGGTCTTAGGTTGGTTTCAAAACGAACACAATCACTAATGAGCTTCAGAAACGACTCACAAGCTCTCTCTCTCTTCTCATTTGCTCTCTCTCTACCCAGCCCTCTTTCTCCCATCGACTTCCTCTCTCTAGCCATCCTTGGAGAGCACCACCACCTTAATTAGCTCCCCCACCATGAGAGCTTTTGAACCTAACTCATCTTCCACTTTGCCATAACCCGAAGCTCCTCCACCATTAAAACCTTAAACTACTACAGTTGCCTCCTCTTGAACCACCATCTTCGACCACCCTAGGCCTAAACTAACCCCATGACCAAACTCCTCACCACCCTAAACCCTTGACCTAACACCTCTCTTGTACCCAGCAACTCCCGATGACACCACCTAAACACTGCCACCAACCGCCACCCAAACCACGTCCATCAGCCTAGGCATCAATCCTACCCCCCTCAACTCCAATCCAAAAATCATAAAAAGCTCCTTCCCCATTCGATTTGCTGCCTAAAATGCCTTGAATCACACCTCATCATGTTGTTGAAGGAGAGCTTAGAGACGACCCAAGATCTGAGACCCGAATCGACCTAGCTCATACATACCCCTTAATACACCCCTTTTTTCCATCCGATTTTTTTTTCTTTCTTTTGTATTATTTATTTATGTAAATGTAAATGGTAATGTAAAAAGAAGGAAAAAAATAAAAGGAAAGAAAAAAAAAAGTAGTCCATTTATTTATTTATTTTTTAGTTTAATAGAAAAAATATAAATAAAAAATAATAAGTAAGATAATATAAATAATAATAATAATAATAAAAATAAGTAAATAAGTTAATGATTAAAATTGTTTTAACACTTAGAAAGATCGCGTTTTTCCAAAATAAATAAAAAACGATTGGATTTTTTTTTTTAAAGCTAGAGCCTTTTAGAACTTTTCAAATAATAAAAATTTCAAATTAGGACCTTTTTTTAGAAATTTTCTTAAATAAACCAAATTGGATTAAAAACGTAAATTCAGCATATTTTCAAAATTAAAACAAACCTAACCCACTAAAGTTTTCATTAAAAGAATTACGTACGTCTGATTCCGAATAACGGGTACATAAGCACATACAGGGCAACATTAAAAAATATAAAAACCTAATTTTCCTTTTTTTTTAGATTATTCAAGTTATCCAATTTAAGAAGATAATTAAGTTCTGTTTTTATATATATATATATAAAATTGAAAGGTGATTTTTAAGTTTAAGGTTAAATTTGGAAAATTAATAGTACCCGTAAGGGTTTAAAATTCAAAACTCTTAACTCCTAAATTCAGATCTCTGGTTTCAAAAACCTTTTTTTAATTGATAGACCAGTAGATAAGTTATAGCCAATCCACCCAATTGGCTATAACTAATCTTAACTCTTTTTTCTAACTAAAAATTTTAAGCACTGAGCTTATCATAGGAGTCATCATGCCCGTGACCAAGCTTAAAAAGGGAATCATGACTCAAGTCATAGTCATGATCATGTTTCTATTGCCCCACTATATAAGAAATTTCCCTCTCTCTCTCCTCATTTCTCACATTTTAAATTTCTACCTCATAATAAAACATTCTCCACGCCTATCCCTCACGAAAAACCCGCACCATTTTAACACTTGCTCGATCATTATCATCACAATAACACACTTCTAAGGTATGATTTCCCTCTTTTTCTTTTGTTTTTCTTTACGTATATAGTGATTCATTTCATGTAACTTTAGGGTTTATCTATCTATGCTTACTATTATTTGTGAAAGTGTTGTTATAGTAGTTTTAGGTTGTTTATATCATCCTTAGACTTTGAATTTGCATGAATCTATAGTATAAGTTGCTTATTCAAAATGAAACCCTAATTCCTTTGGATAATGGTAAAATTAAGGATTATTGCAAATTGAGTCTAAGTTGATGAATTTGTCTTGTCATCGTACTTACGTGTTTTGTAGAACTGTATTACTAGTTACTGTTTTGTATGATTGAAATGATGTGTTTATGTGTAATAATGTAATGTTAAGTATGTTTAGTCAAGGGAAGATATTCATCCTTAGTTGACATTATGGCTCCGAGTTGAGTCATGTTGAATTCGTTTGTAATGACTGCGTGGAAGTTGGATAGGGTTGATTACGATTAGTCAATAGATGCGTTATGTTCGTAAGTAGCAAGAAGTCGAATTGGGTTTGCTTGAATTGAAGTGTGCTTGAAGTTTGAACTAATAATTGATATTTGCAGATGGCACCGAAACGTTCAACTACTTCTTAGCATGAACAACCAAAAGCTGATAGTCCTCCTTCTCTTCCTTCCTAACGTTTCGACATAGCAAGTTCCAATCAATCAGTTGCTCCACTAGCTAGTATGACTGATGAGCAAGGAGACAGATTCAAGGAGTTTGCTACGAAGAAGGTTATTAAGAGACATTGTATGATGAATTGAGACGTGCTGGGGGAGTATGGCTTAAAGATAGCCATGCAATGGTTATTAGGGAATGGACCATGACTGAAGTTATTTTTTAATTCAAGAAAAGACATATCGGCAAACAACTTTAGCTTTTCTCTCATCATTCAAGATTAGATACAAATAAATCGACTCCAAGATGAATAATGAGGTGGAGTTCTTTACATTTGGAATGACTCACATCTTTGACATGCTGACATTCGTACGAGCGAGTTTGTTGATTTACTTGTGAGCTTACCCCATGGAACTTCAATAACTAAAATTTGGAGAGAAATCTCCAATGAAAGCAGCTTCAGGGCAAGTAAATCAAAAGCTTCTACTTTAAAGAAGACTAGTGCTCAAGTCTTCCATTATATTCTAGTCATGATGATTTATGGGAAGCACGAGAGCCTTAGAGCTGTAGGAGAGCATGATTTATTATCTTTATATAGTGTGTTAAAGAGGTTTCTGATGAATGAGGGCATCTTAACCGCAAATGGTCTTCATCGGCAAACTTTCGATAAGAGCATAGGCATATTCGTAGCGAGGCTAATCACTAGGATTTTAAGGAATATGAGATTATGGCCTATAAATAATAAGCCGAGCAACTCTTGTGCTGATCCTGAACCGCTTCCAAGAACCCCTTTTAATCAATGGGGTATTACAACAATTGCAGATCCTGATTTGGATATTGAGGACCTTGGAGCTCTTGACTTTGCACCTTCAACTTCTAGCTTCTTAGTCGAGAATTTAACAAGATTAGAAACCGAGGAGGTTAAGATTAAGGAAACTCAGAAGGGGATTATTGAGCTCTTGAAGAACATAGCCCTAAAAGTGGGAGCGGCTATATCTTCCTATTTCTCTCATCCCTAAACTCAAGAGGAAGATGGTCCTAGTCAACCTTCGATTCCCCCACCAATACCATCTCCCCAAGAAGAAGAAGAAGGAAGAGATGAAGAGTCTAAAGAGGAGGACTCAAGTGATGATGAGGACGAGTCCGACGAAGCCGATAGTGATGATGAAGAAGGCACTGAAGAAGCTTAGCAAGCGCCAATTGGACAAGATGCTAAGGATGGAAGTTAAGAGGATGAAGACGGGTTGTATGAGGAGACAGCAACCGATAATGGATGACTTGTTTCTTTCTTGTTTGTTTTTCTTGTTATTTTCTTTATATTCTTTTGATTTGTTTTATTGGTTTAGGATCACTAATTCGTTGGGAGCTTACTTTTACCGATGTATATTGTTATGGAAACTCTTGTATCACGAGCTTATCATCTTTTGTTTTGTTTAGTTGTTTTGTCTTGATGGTTAGGTGTTTGTCGTTGTTCAAGTTGTCCTGGTGTTGGAAACTGTAATCTCTGATCAATAACGAATCAAATGAATTACTCAAACTTCATGTTTCAGGGAAGGCTAGTTTTTGTTGTTTCTTTTTTTTTTTTCTCTTTCTCATTGTTCAAATTTTATGCTTATTCTCTATTTACTTCCTTCTAACATTGAGCACAATTTCTCTCATTAAGTGTAGGGAAGGGTAAATCATATTTATAAAAAATCTTCCACTTAGTTAGTTTGTTTTAAAGTATGACTTAATTTAATAGATTGTGTATTTGACAAAATAGCAATCGATTTGGTGAGTTAATTTTGTGCCTCACTCAATTCTTGTGAACTTAGTTTACATGATCAAGATTATGGAATAGAATCTCAATGAATCACACTTGCTTGCTAATTAATGAATGAGTTTAGGGGTTAGAAGTGAATCGTAGTATTTAGCTCAAAGTTAATTGGTTATACTTCTAAATTTTCTAAGTAGTATATCTACTTTTCGAGTACTTTTGGGAGATCATTTAATCTTGAATGAAAAGGGCAAATGAAGTAGTTCACTTGTTGATCTTTCTTGAGAATTTCTTTAAATTAGAATAAATTGAAGTGTGTAAGGACTGAAATAGTAAGGGCGAGCTTCGTTCCCTTAGAAGAGCAAAGTTTTACCCCACTATTAATTTTTGTCTTTGTAACTTTGTAATAAGAATTTATAAAGATCAAGTTAGTGAGGGCGGGCTTTAGTCCCTTAGAAGAGCGAAGTCTGACTTCATTGCTGAACTTTGACCTTATAACCAAGTTAGTAAGGGTAAGCTTCAGTCTCTCAAAAGAGCGAAGTTTGATTCCGCTACTAATCTTTAGTATTCTTATGAAAAAAAAAAGTAGTAAGGGTTAAACAAGGTGTTCTTTAAAATACCAAAGATCATTTAATCTTGAAAAAAAAAATGAATGAAAGAAATGAAATAAAGAAGAAAAAAAGTGAATGTAAGGTGTAAGTCATTTTGGAGAGATTTAATGAAAAAAGTAGAAATACAAGGGAAAGATGGATGCAATATACTTTTCTCCTAGATTAATGTTCTTAAAAAGTAATTGAAGGTTTCTTATATACTTAGGAAAGTCAATGAAGTATAACCAATTTTCATTGATCTATTTGACTTTGTATTGACTTTGGACCTTTGAAAGCTTTTGTTAAATAGTAAGGGTTAAGTGTATTTTACTTCGATTAGTCTTAAAATATTGTTTTTGTATTCTAAGAATACAATGAGGTATGCACGAAGTTAAGCCACTATGGATGTTTTGTCAAATGTACAATTAATTGTTTTGAGTGTTTGCTTGAGGACAACTAAAGCTGAAGTGTGGGGAAGTTTAATAAGTGTAAATTACTTTACACTTTCAAAGCATGTTTAAGCATAGAATTGATCGTAAATATAATCTAATTCTTTAGATTGGGTACTTAATTGAATAAAATAATGATTTCAGGTAAATCATGAGCAAAGGGATGAAGTATACATAAGAATAATAACTTTCAAGTTAGTCACGGCCGTGAAAGGGGAAGAAATAAGTGAAGTAGCATCGATCATGGGCGTGATAGTGAAGCAATGTAGAATCCAACCTTGGTCACGCCTTTAATCACGACCATGATTGAATAATAGAAAGATGATTACGGCTATGGTCACAGGCGTGATGAGATCTAATAATGCGACGAGGAGTTCATAGCCTCAATAACGACCATGATTGGTAAAGTATAATTCTTTTCGAGACTATCACGCCTCGAGTCATGGGCATGATAGGAAGGGGCACAACTATTGTTTTCAACCTTTTTAAGCGAACCGGTATATAGGAAATGTTAAGTGGTACTATGAAGGGGTAAATTCAAGTCTTTTGACAGGGAGAATATAAAAAGCTACCGCAACTTGTAGAGAATCAATTTTTTTCAAACATCAAATTTGAGTAGAGTAGACATCATCAAGAACGACACATCACCTGTCTATAACATGTCCATTCACCTAGTCTTGCATTTTTCCATTTTTATTCTATATCATTTCCTAAGTGTGTACTCTACTTTCCCGAAATCACTCGAGAAAGAGACGAGAATTCATTGTTTGTGTATTCATCAAACTTCTTTAGTGGAATAAAATGGGTTTTTACTTTTAACTTATTCCATGCTTTATTTCTGCATAATTATGTTTCTTGTTAGCTTTTGTTTTTGTTTTTGTTTTATCACATGTGAGTAATCCGTTAGGGCTTGCTACATCTTTAGTATGTTCAAGTGCTTGAAAAAGTAATTTCCTGATGTTTGTTAATTCTAATGAATGACATTTAATGACTTTAAGTACGGTATAGTGCACGACATTGACTTAGGATGGATTTCAATAAAATATGTTGAGAGACAATTCTATTGAATAGATATAGTTCATTGGAATAACTTACTCCTGATAATAGAGATATTATTAGGAAAGTTGCTGCATTTGTAGGGGAATTGATACATTAACACTACATTAATGCAATCTTAGTTGGCTGTTAATTAGGAAGAGATTCTAATAGACACAATTAAGATTAAAAGTAAGTAGTTATAAGAAGAACGCCTACATACTGTAATTTCTTGAGTTAATAAGTATTAGGATAAAGAGTATTTTGGTAAGATTATACTAAGTGATGAAGCAAGTCTACATATTAAGTGTATTTTCGTAATTGTTCTTGTAATCATTGTATCAATCACTCTAGATTGTGGATTAGTGTAGTTTAGTCAACAATTTAGAGTTTTAATAATTAATCACTTGATAAATTGGATTGCTAGCTAATAGGAAAATTAATTAGTACTAGTGTTTATAGTTGTTGCTAGTAGAGACGACCTTATACTCATCTGTACTATAAAACAATAGGTACACTTGCCTATTGAACTAAGTTAAGGATAGAATATAGGAATTTAATTTGTAAAACTCGGAAGCTCTGTTTAGAGGCAATCAGGTGGTAACTCGAAAGTGTTTTCAAAAAATAAAAGAACCAATTTTCTTTAAACCTTAGTCGAAGGTCAATATTAAATGGGTAAGGTTTAATACTGATCGGTTTAAGAAGACTTATTCATAAAAGAACTAGGAAGTCAAAAACCAGGCTCGACAGCTTAGTGACTGAATTAGGGATTGTTAAGAAGGTTAGCTATTTGACATTCTAAAATTAAAATTAGTCTCTAAAAATCACCTTATTGCAATTTACTTACCTATTCTTCATTATCTGTATAATAATTAAACTAACATCTTTGTAGGTTTTATTTATTTAACTATTTAAGGGGGAATTTATTTTATGTACCATAAATGCATAATAGATAGGTCGAACCTGGGCTGTCTTAGGACTTTAGGATAAGGAGCCATTGTGTAAGCTCTGAGTGTAATGGGGCAACCACCGTTTAAGGCTGATTAGGTTACCCCACTTAAACTTTGACGTGACCAAGGAATCGTTTTTTAAGAAATGTGTCAGGTCACAAAGTTTAAGGACCTTTAGAACCTACCCTTCTTGCATACATTCTTTAAGGTTGATGAATAAATAACATGGTGGCATTATTATAAAAATAAATAAATTAATAAAAACTAGAGTTTCTTTCCTTGTATTTTTCCTATAATTCATATACATAGGAAATCTTTTGTAATTTCTTTTGATGTAAATAGTCTTTCCTTTGTAATTTACGTTTTCCTTGTAATTTTTTAGAAATGGCTAGCTCCTCCAACGCCATGATCTTCACCAAAGAGATTCATGTCCATAAGCCCATAAACCCAAAGCCCATACTTAACCAATGGTTTCAAACCTTCAACCCAAGAGAACAAGAGTTCATTACCAATAAGATTATACCCATAATCTCACTATCCAAGGTAAATGTTAACATCACACTAGTAAGGGCCTTAGTCCATTTATAGGAGCCCAAAGAAGTCTCATTCCATTTTAGGCCACACCTAATCAGCCCAACTTTGGAAGAATACACCCAACTGCTTCAAGCCCCTCCCTTGGATGAAATATACATTCCAGAAATTAGCTTCAGTCCAGCCTACATTTTTTCAAAATTCTTAGGAATCCGTAAGATCGAAATAAATGAAGCCCTAAATGATTACAACAAATGCATCATCAAGATA
Source organism: Lumnitzera littorea (assembly GCA_024138015.1). Classification (NCBI taxonomy): domain Eukaryota; kingdom Viridiplantae; phylum Streptophyta; class Magnoliopsida; order Myrtales; family Combretaceae; genus Lumnitzera; species Lumnitzera littorea. The sequence goes on from JAMXBB010000005.1 coordinate 12,524,737, forward strand.
TGGGATTTAATCCATTGGTTCTAGAATGAACCCAATCCCAACAAACGGGCTCTGTTTAATTGGACAGAGAATCAAATCAAGGCCTACATATTAGCAGTATTTGCTACCATCTTATTTCCAAGCAGGTCTTTTCTTATACACTTTAGGGTAGCAGAACTAGTGGCTCAATTCTAGGAAGGAAAGTCGTATATTCTTGCCATACTCGCTGAACAAATAAAGAACCTTAATTTCCTTAAGAAAAGAGGTTGTGGAGATCTTAGGTCAAGTATGTCACTATTAATGGTATGGTTCGTCAGCCACATCAAATGCTTTGGGTTAGACTTGATAAGGGGTGCATTTGCCAATAAGATTGATCTTATTGACTCTTTCGTTAATAAGATCAGATTACCAGAAGATATTCCTACCTTTTTTCGAATAGAAGTTCTACAAGATTTCTAGGTTGAAGACATACTGTGGATTGCCAGATAAAGCAATTACACTAAAGTCATACTAGTTTGTAAAGATTATCATGCCATGCCATTAATCGGAATAAGTTGGTGTTTAGGCTACTATCCAAACAACATGGTGAGGTAGTTTGGGGGGATCCAAGACATAGTTTACAGGCCTTCATTAGAGCCATTCACTCTTAACCTTGAAGAGCCTCACTTTACAAAAAAGGCATCCAAGCTTTGTAAGATCAAAGCTTAATGGGATACCAAGACCATAAACCTAAACATCAATTTAAGCAAATTCATAAGAGAAGTAGACAAATACTAGGTCACCAAAGAGTACTTATATGATCAACTTCATAAGACAGGCATGATGTAGTATCAAGCACTAGAAGTCCTTTAAGCTTCCGCCACAAATGCTAGCTCCGAAATGATCAACCTACATGGACTAAGTAAAAGCTCATATGGACGTCCTTTAAAAATGAAAAAGACAAGTGGGAAAACCTCTTCTAGGGGTCTAAGCAAAGATCACATGCCCTAAAACACCAGCTAAAGATGGCTTGGAAGAAAATCTAAGAGTTTGAGGAAGCAACTAAGCAAGGGCAAAAGTGAGATAAAGCAGTGGCTGTCGAACCCAACAACTAGAAGAAGAAAATGTCATTTAGCCTACAAAAAAAGAAGGAGATTAGTATAGATAAATTTGTATTTTTCTTTTCTTTTATGTAATAAAACTCCAAGAATTAAAAAAACAATAAATAACTTGTCGTTTTGTTAAGTTAATCGTCGATCCCTCCTTTTCATCCGTGTGGCACACTTACATTTCATTTATTTCAATTCTATATTTTCAAAAATTAAAATATTTAAGTGCTAACTTGTTAAGAAGTGATCTTAAATCCAAGTTGCCAAGATAGCTCCCAAACGTCAAATCTTCCAAAGAAGTCCTATCAGTACCCGCTCTCAAACAAGAATGGCCAACTAAGGAAATGACAACATCAACACCAACAACACTAATGTCAATCCCAAGGTTATTGATCCTACTGAGCTAAGCTTCCAATCTTTGGAACGAACAATGGGGAATATTACAGATCAACTGAGCTTTCTTGCTGACAACGTCGCCTTGCTCAAGTCTATAGCTCCATCAAATGAAGAAAGTTCTAAAGCTCGACATGGAAAGAATACTGAAGCCCCACCCTTCAAAATAGAAGAAGCCTACCCCAAAGTCAACCAAGCCTTTGAATCCTTTGAAATAGAAGGGGTCTTTCCAAAGGTCAACCCAACTTTCGAGTTGAATACTTACTCGTTTCTGGTCAATCTAAAGCTTGAAGCTGATTAAGACAGAATGAAAGAGCTTAAGAAGCGACTAACCTAACAAATCACTAAAAAAATGAAGATGCTTAAAGGGTATGATGGATTCGAGCAGGTTGGTATAACAGACTTCTCTGCCTATAACTATGGAAGCTTCCTAGAAAAATTCAAAGTACTCAACTTTGAAAAATACAATGGGATTAGATGCCCTAAGCTGCACACTCGACTGTATGTACATAAAATAGGCAAGTATGTACAATATAACCAGCTCATGGTCCAAACTTTTCATGACAACCTAATTGGCCCTACCTTGACTTGGTATGCCTAATTGGATCTAAATCAAGTGAACACATGGGAAAAGCTAACTAGAGCATTCTATGAGCAATATAGGTTCAATATTGAAGTAGCGCCAACCATGATGGATTTGGTTGCCCTAAGAAAGAGGCATAATGAATCTTTCAAAGAGTATGCCCAAAGGTGGAGGTCCCTAGCTGCCAGGGTATCCACCCCCATATTTGAGAAAGAGCTAACTTAAACTTTTATCAATATTCTTGAGAGACCTTACTTCGCTCACTTAATTGGACAAGCCTCTTTTAGCTTTACAGAAGTAGTGCCAGTAAGGTATTGGATTGAAAGTGTTGTCTCCTCTAGCAAGTTATAAGAGACATCAGATAGAAGACCACCCTTTGCTAAACCTACCACCAGCAAGCCTAGAGAAACTACTGTTGACTTAGTTAATTCGAATACCAGACCTAACGCTCAAGTCTCTTTTAGTGCAAATCCTTCGCTAGCTCAACAACAATACAGAAGCCAACCACAAATTAGTAGGGCCCCAAGGCAATTCACCAAAATACCCGTCCCATTCAGTCAAGTACTTGAAAAACTAAGAAAAGATAATTTGCTCCATTCTGAGGTTCCCAGTGAAAGGTACAAGCCAAGATTTGTTTATCCCAACCTAAGGCATCAGTACCATCTAGGGCAAGTGGGCCATTCAATTGACTCATGTTGGAGGATAAGAAACAAAATTCAAGACATAATTGACAAAGGTACAGTCTAATTAGATTTTGTAGGGGCTTCTGCTCCAAACGTCAACAATAACCCCCTTCCTAACCATGAGCCCATCATCAATATGATATTTAACGACTCAAAGCTGACCATCAACATGATCAATTCCAACTAAGAGCCCAGGATCTACAGATTCTACAAACAAGAAGAGAAGTAAATCCCACAAACCGAAAGGTACACCTTCTATGTGCCCGTGGCTCTCGAAAATTGTAAAACTACCCCTTTCAACTACCAGGCAGTAAATCAGGGGTAAACAAGCTCACTTATAGGAGGGATTACCTACTTTAGTAGAAGTTACAATCCAAAGGAAGACATGAAAAAGAAGGCTATGCTAGAAAGACCAAATAATGATCTAGCTAAACATGAAGAAGGATTGTCTACCTTCACCAAGATGATCAAGTCTAGTGAGTATAAAGTAATGGATTAGCTCACTAAGACTCCAGCATAAATATCCCTCATGAGTTTATTGATGGCATCGGATCCGCATCGGGAAGCTTTGTTAAGAACATTGAGGGAAGTCAAAGTCCCTCATGAAATACTAGTTGATAAGATTAGGTTTGTCGCCAACTCTATCCTTACTATGGATCGGATTTCTTTCTCTACTAAGGAATTGGGCAAAGAAGGTAACTAGCATGCCAAGCCTCTATTCATAATAGCGAGGGTAAACAACATCATCACAACAAGAGTCCTCAATGTCAACGAGTCATCGTTAAATGTTTGCCCTTTAGCCACCTTAGATCTATTGGGCATTGATATGACAGCTAAGCCAAGTTCGACAACAGTGAGAGCTTTTGACGAATCCAGAAGAGAAATTATAGGGGAGATCGACTTACCAACTGATATCGGCCCATAGGAATTCAACATCTAATTCCAAGTTTTGGACATCCCAAAGACCTTCAACATGTTATTGGGAAGGCCTTGGATACATTCAGTAGGGGTTATATCTTTAAGTCTTCACCAAAAGTTTAAGTTCATTTATAATGGCCGGGTTATCACGATTTTAGGTGACCAAGATTATGAAATTTATAAAGAAATAGCCATACCCTATATTAGCACTAAAGAGCAAGAGGACTTTGGGCTCCAAATGTTTGAAGAGGTATGCATGATTACTAATCAAGAGAAAGATGAGAGGCTAAAGTTCAAAGATGGCCAGTTTGGAACCTATGGGCTAGGCTACATCCCAACCCCAATGGAAGAGTTGCAAAGAATGCAAGCTAAGGGTAGAAAAGGTGACAAGTTATATTACACCCTAATGACCTTCTGATCATTGTCAGAAACTTTCATCTAAGCCGATGTCCAGAATTCAGAGCCTGCCAAAGAGGACACCTCCAACAAAATTAAAGCTAGCCCATCCAACAAGTCCCAGCACCTAAATAATTGGTTCTCCATCCTTACGAATGGCAATAAGTCTTCCTTAAGGTAAAGGATGAATCACAGTCCAATATTTTATAGAGTTTTATAATAAATTACCTTTGTTCTACAAATAATTGTACTCTAAAGAAGATTCCTCTAAATAAGAATCAGTCTCTTTTCTCTTCACTTACTTACTTACTTACACTCTTTCTTTTACATAATTTTCTTTTTCCCAGATCCATTGCTCCAAATAAAGGCCATAGATACCTCATGCAAATAGATCATGACAATATTGATATCACCTCCAGCCTTATTGGGTTAGTCGTTGGGAGTGATGTTAATGACCATAGTGACGTACAAGAAAGTTGGCAAAAACATGAAATGAGCCAAATTTCCATTGATGAGCCAACTAAGATAATTAATGTTGGGACTGATAACAACCTTAAGGTGTTGAAAATTAGAGGAAATTTGAAAGAAGACCAAAAGGAAAAAATGACCACATTATTATTAGAATACCAAGATGTATTTGCATGGTCTTACAAAGATATACCCAGATTAAATCCATTGATTGTAGTCTATTGTTTACCCACACAAAAGGATATTAAACCCAAGAAACAAAAGTTAAGAAGGTTCCGACCGGATGTCCTATTGAAGATCAAGGAAGAAGTCAGAAAATTACTAAAGGTTGGCTTCATTGAAATATCTGATTATCCTAAATAGGTAGCTAACATTGTGCCAGTAATGAAAAAGAATGGAAAAGTCAAAGTGTGCATGGACTTTCGAGACTTTAATCAAGTGACCCCTAAAGATAATTTCCCTTTGCCCCATGTTGATGTCTTGGTCAATAACACAACCAGCAATCATCTTTTCTTTTTCATAGATGGATTCTCTGAATATAATTAAATTTGAATGTCTGAAGAAAATAAAGCCAAGACAACATTTATCATAACTTAGGGCACCTTTTGCTATAAAGTAATGCCTTTCAGACTAAAAAATACCAGAGCAACTTATCAAAGGGCCTTAGTAGCAATCTTTCATGACATGATGCATAAAGAAGTTGAAGTATATATGTTGATAATATGATTGCAAAGTCAAAGGAAGGAGAAAATCTAGTGGATAATATGAGGATATTGTTTGATAGGTTGAGAAAATTCTAGTTGAAGCTTAACCTAGAGAAGTGTACCTTCGAAGTGACTTTAGGGAAATTGTTAGGTTTTGTAATCAGCCAAAGGGGCATTGAAGTGGATCCTGATAAAGTCAATGCAATAGTTGACTTGCCTCCTCCACACACACTTAAAAGAAATCAAAGGCTTGTTGGGCCGTTTAAATTATGTAGCTCGGTTCATATCTCAACTCATAGATAAGTGTTGTCCTTTGTTTAAGTTGTTGAAAAAGAACGCCAAGATCAATTGGGACAAAGATTATGAGTAAACCTTTACAATGATCAAAGAATACCTCATGAACCTTCTAATTTTGGTAGCTCTTAAACCATGGAAGCCTTTATTTCTATACCTGACTATATTACCGGAGTCCATAAGGTACATGCTCAGCCAGAAAGATGAGGAAGGAAAAGAACGGGCTGTATACTACTTGAGTAAGAAATTCACTAAAGGGGAATAGAAATATTCAAAACTTCAAATAACCTACTGTGATTTGGTCTAGGTAATGCATCAGCTCAGATAATACATACTCTACTACTAGGTTGAATTGCTAACTCAGTATGATCCCCTAAAGTACTTGGCAGACAAACCAACCCTAATTAGCCAAATCTTAAAGTGGCAAATGTTACTATCAGAGTTTGACATTACATATGTGAACCAGAGTTCAGTTAAAGGGCAAGCTCCGGCAAATTAGTTAGCAGAGAATCTCTCCGATAGTACTTCCCAAGAGGTATAAGTCAATTTCACCAATGAGGATATCTTAGCAGTTAAGGGAAGCTCTGATAAAAAAGAAGATGCTAAGCCACCACAATGGAAGATGTTCTTCAATGGGGCAACTAATGTGTTTGGGTGTGGAATTTGGGCAATACTAATAACCCCTAAAGCTACTCAATACCCGGTGGCTATAAGGCTTGTCTTCCTATACACTAATAATATAATCGAGTATGAAGCATGCATCATGAGACTCAAAATGGCCCTAGATAAAGATATTCAAGAATTAGAAGTGTATGAGAACTCTTCACTCATTATCAGCCAAGCTCAGGGAGAGACAAAAGATTCTAAACTAGTACCTTATCACCGACATTTGATTGAATTGACGGGAAAATTTAAAGAAATCAATTTCAATCACATACTGAGAACTCAGAATCAATTTGCTGATGCCTTAGCCACTCTAGCATCTATGATCCAGATATCCAGTGGAGTTGAGATTCTGCCCCCTACTACTGAAATTGAAGACAAGCTTGCTCTCTATCTAACAATTGAGGGTACAAATGACCAAAAGCCGTGGTACCATGATGTTAAGATATTCCTACAATAAGGCACATACCGTAAAAAGGTCGAGAAAAAGGATAGAAAGATGATCAAAAGATTGGCCACTCAATTCTTAATAAGCAAGTCCACTTTATACCGACATTCTTTTGACGGTACACTTTTAAGGTATGTAGACGAAAAGGAGGCTGAGAAGTTAATGAAAGAAGTATACAAAGGAGTATGTAACCCTCACATGAATGTTTATATACTGGCTAAGAAAATTATGAGGCTAGGGTATTATTAGTCAACAATGGAAAGTAATTGCATCAAACACATAAGGTATTGTCACTTATGCTAAGTTTATGCAAATAAGATAAATGTCCCACCTCAAGAATTACATATACTCTCAAAATTGTGGCCTTTTTCAATGTAGGGCATAGATATCATTGGCTCAATTACTCCAAAAGCATCTAATGGGCATCACTTCATACTAGTTGCCATCGATTATTTTAGCAAATGGGTTGAGGCCTCATCTTGCTTGAACATTACTAAAGGGGTCATTGTTAAGTTCATCAAGAGAGATATCATAGCCCAATACAGGACTCCATAAACAATCATTACTGACAATGGCACTAATCTCAACAAGTTTATGTTAAAATTGTGCCAACAATTCAAGATCATTCACAGAAACTCTACTCCTTATCAACCCCAAATGAATGGAGCCATTAAAGTAGCTAACAAAACCTCAAAAGAATCATTGAAAAAATGGCTGTTACATATAAGGATTGGTATAAGATGTTGTCATTCGAACTTATGACCTATCGAGCTTCCATCAGAACGTCGATTGAGGCGACACCTTACTCTTTGGTATACAGCATTAAAGCAATGTTACCAATAGAGATTGAGTTTCTATCACTCAGAGTACTATCAGAAACCTAGTTAAATGAAGCCGATTGGGCAAAGAAGCATGTCGAGCAGTTGAATCTGATTGATGAGAGGAGATTGACAACCTTGTGTCATAATCAATGTTATCAACAAAGAGTGGTCTAAGCTTTCAATAAAAGAATACAACCCTAGAACTTCAAAGGGGGAGACTTAGTGTTGAGAAAGGTTCTCCCCAATACACAAAACTCTAGAGGGAAATTTGCTCTCAATTACGAAGGCCCTTATGTCATAAAGTGAGTATTACTAGGAAGGGCTTTAATTTTGTCTCAAATGGATGGTCCAGATTTGAGAGACCCTATAAATATTAACTTTGTAAAATTGTACTATCCATAAGAAGTCAATGGAAATTTTTGCTCAAAACATGAAAATGCCAATCATTTTAAATGTCATTATGGTCTAATTTTCATTATTTGCAAGCAAAGTTAGTATTCTTGGCCGTTATCGACGATGGAATAATTACCCTCTCCATTCAAAGGTCCAACTCCCCTTATTTCATCAAATCCATATAATGAAAACATGAAAGAATTTGAAAAGTGAGATCCCGACATTAGTAATTGACAAAACTCTTTAAAATGCTTTATTACAAATTATTCCTCTCGACGGGGAGTTTTTTTTGTCTATTTTTTAGGAAAGTACGAAATCCAAGTAAGCAATCATCCTACAACAGATATTTATTAATTGGGAGTAAGGGCTTTGGTTCATAAAAGTTCCAGAAAGACAAAAATAGCTGGTGGCATTCTACATCGAGTTAATTTCCATGATTTCTCTCAAAGAGCCAACGAAGTCTCAAACGTTCTGTATCAACATCATTCTAGTTGACAACAAAGGATCAAAGCATGAGCTAGTCAATTTTGATGGGGCTTTTCAAAAAAGGTTTTACTGTTTAAGTGTTATCAACAAAGACTTAGTAAGTACTTTCACATGATGCTAGCACACCGATTTTTGAACATTGCATTTACATTTAGACTATGACCAATTTTTACCCCCAGCAATCTTTTGAGCCGGCCCATAAGGCATCTACCTTTTACATTTAGTGCTTAGCCAGCCTTTAAAGGGACAACCTTAACTCAGTCCCTTGTCCAAGTTCTTTTAGCGAGTCCATAAGGTATTTCTATTCATCAAATTCTCTCAAGTGAGCCCATAAGATACTTCCCTTCATTATATTTTTCTTAGCAAGCTCGTAGGGCGCTCTCCTTCACTGGTATTCTCTTAACGAGCCTATAGGACGCTTCATTTAGTCCAGCTTAGGGTTGCTAATTCCTAAGAGATGCTCCTGCTTAAGTTAGTGAGCCTAGAGAGGTACGACCAGGTTCTTTAGATTGATCCCTGCTTAGGGTTGCAAGTCCACAATAAACGCTCCCCCTTTATTAGTGAGCCTAGAGAGGCATGACGAGGTTCTTTAGATCAATCTCGGCTTAGATTTACTAGTTCTCAAGAGATGCTCCCGCCTAGGTTAGTGAGCCTAGAGATACATGACCAAGTTCTTTAGATCAATCCCAGCTTAGGATGACTAGTCCCTGAGAGACGCTCCCGCCTAAGTTAGTGAGCCTAGAGAGGCACGACCAAGTTCTTTAGATCGATCCCAACTTAAGGTTGCTAGTTCCTGAGAGACGCTTTCGCCTAAGTTAGTGAGCCTAGAGAGGCACTACTAGGTTCTTTAGATTGATCCTAGCTTAAGGTTGCTAATCCCCAAAAGACACTCCTACCTAGTTTAGTAAGCGTAGAAATGCACAACTAGGTTCTTTAGATCGATCCTTGCTTGGCGTTGTTAGTCCCCAAGAGATGTTCCCAGTTAGGTTAGTGAACCTAGAGAGGCATGACTAGGTTCTTTAGATTAATCCCAACTTAAGGTTACTATCCCCTAAAGACATTCCTACTTAGGTTAGTGAGCTTAAAGAAGCACGACCAGGTTCTTTTGATTGATTCCAGCTTATAGTTGCTAGTCCCCAAGAAACGTTCCCGCTTAGGTCAGTGAGCCTAGAGAGGCACGACCAAATTCTCCAAATCAATTCCAACATAAGGTTACTTATCTCTTAGAGACACTCTCACCTAAGTTAGTGAGCTTAGAGAGGCACAACCAAGTTTTATTTCTTCACCAAATCCCCAATAGATCAAGTCTAGGATAGCTAGTTAATTGTTATAAAGTCTTCCTTGGGGCACAAATAGTGTATCTTTGTCTTTGTGGTAAAGTTGTTCAAACTTTACTACAGAGAGGGGCAGTTGTGGACACCTAATTTTTTCGTCTCTTTAGTTTATTTTCTTAATAAGATAAAGGGTCCTAAATTAGGAAAAACACAAAAAAAAAAAATAGAAAATTAAAGAAAATCCAAAAAAAAAATTTAGAAAATATAAAAAATGAAAAAATTTAGAAAAAACATAAAAATTTGAAAGGTCACAAAAATAGAAAATTTAAGATATTTACAAAATAATAATCTTTTAATAAAATAGATTTTTAATTTTAAAATATTTAAATCTAACCGAAGCTGACCTAGTCCATATAATTGCACATATAGATAAGGTACAAGCTAATGGCCTAACAAATAAGCACTTAGACATATGCATTGGGTTGACTAAGAGGTCAAGAGTTCGAATCTTGGCAAAGGAATGCAAAGCCTTTTTTATTATTTTCAATTGATCAAGAACTGCTACATATTAAGATCTCATTACGCCACATGTCCTAACACATAGCAGCATCGGGTTAGACGATAAGTTGACATGGCATGCTACATCAATTGCCACATGTCACATGAGGATACGTAGCACACTGTGGTTGATCAAATTGGCTAATAGAGCACCGATGTAGCACTACGTTGACATTTTCCTTTTCTTTCTCTCCCTTTCCCTTCTTTTTGCCTCGATTTTCCTCTACTTTCCTTAGGTACATAGCTTTAACCCCTTCACTTTAGCCCTAGATTTTACAAGATTTCCTTGCTTAAACATACCAATTAATTGTGCAATATCATCCTTCGCATGGCCTACTATAGATTGGTGTCAAAAATGCATCCAAATTCGATTAAATACACATTTAAATTGAACTCCAAAAGTTAGAAAAAAACTAAAAATCTAGGCATTATCATTTAATTCGATTTCATCTTTCTTTGTTTTCTAAGTCGATTCAATGTATAAATAAGGGTCTTAGGTTGGTTTTAGAATGGACACAACCATTGACAAGCTTTAGAAATGACTTACAAGCTCTCTCTCTCTCTACTGAACCCTTTCTCTCTCCTCGACTTCCTCTCTCTAGCCATCCTTGAAGAGCACCACCACCTTAGCTAGCCCGCCCCACCCCCCCACGCGAGCTTCTGAACCCAATTCATCTCACTCTCTAACATAACCCAAAGCTCCTCCACCATTAAAACCCTAAACCACTACAGTTGCCCCCTCTCAAACTACCATCTCCAACCTCCGTAGACATAAACTAACCCCATGGCCAAACTCCTCGCCACCCTAAACCCTTGACCCAACACCTCTCTTGCACCTAACAACTCCCAATAACACCACCCAAACACCGCTACCAACTACCGATCTTAACCGCCACCTAAACCACCTCCATCGGCTTAGGCATCAATCCTACCCTCCTTAACTCCAATCCAAAAATCATAAAAAGCTCCTTCCCCATTTGATTTGCTACCCAAAACACCTTGAATCATGCCTCACCATACAGAAGGAGACCTTAGAGACAACTTGAAAACCAACTCAAGATCTAAGACTCGAAATCGGCCCGACCTGAATCCGCGCACTAACCTGACTGTGCATTCCCCTTGGTCCACCCCTTTTTTCCATTTGATTTTTTTTCTTTCTTTTTTATTTTTTATTTTTTTCAATTTATTTATTTATTTATTTAAATGTAAATTGTAATATAAAAAGAAAAGAAAAGAAAGAAAAAAAAAAGTAGTCCATTTATTTATCTATTTATTAGTTTGACAAATAAAATAGAAAAAATAGAAAAAAAAATAATAAGTAAGATAATATAAAAAAATAATACAAATAAAAATAAGTAAATAAGTTAATGAATAAAATTGTTTTAACACTTAGAAAAATCACATTTTTCAAAAATAAATAAAAAACAATTTGACTTTTTTTTTTCAATTTGGGCTTTTTAGAACTTTCCAAATAATAAATTTTCCAAATTACAACCTTTTTTAGAAATTTTCTTAAATAAACCAAATTGAATTAAAAACGTAAATTTGACATATTTTCAAAATTAAAACAAACCCAACTTACTAAAGTTTTCATAAAAAAAACTACGTACGTTTGATCTCGAGCAGCGGGTACGTAGGCACTTACAAGGCGATGATAAAAAATATAAAAACCTAATTTTCCTTTTTTTTTTTTAGATTATTCAAGTTATCCAATTTAAGTAGATAATTGAGTTATATATATATTTTTTTATAAAATTGAAAGGTGATTTTTAAGGTTAAGGTTAAATATAGTAAGTTAATGGTATTCATAAGGGTTTAAAATTCCTATCCCCTGAATCCAGGTCTTTAGTTTCAAAAACCGTTTTATAAAATGGTTTAATCAATAGACCGGTAGCTAAGTTATAACCAATCCATCCAATTGGATTGGTTATAGCTTAACTCTTTTTCCCGACTTCGGTCGGGTAGTAACTCTAAAGTGTTTTTTAAAAAATAAAAGAACCAGTTTTCTTTAAACTTTAATTAATGGCAATATTAAACGAGTAAGGGTTTAATACTGGTCGATTTAAGATGACTTATTTATAAAAGAACCAAGAGGTGGAAAACCAGGCTCGATAAGGGTTTTTACATTGCTTAGTTAGATGCCTAGTTTCACCATACCTATAACACTTCCCCCTCAATTCTAGGCATTCCTAAGCTCAATGCTTACTGTTGCACTTTCAACCTAGAAGTATACATCCAGTATATCACAAATAGGGTTCACAACTAGATTAGTTAGATGTAATGCATATACAAGCAAATGTTATCATATGATGCTATTCGATTTATCGTGAGATTAGAGAAATTACACCTGCTCTAATCTAAGTTGAGGAGTTTAACGCTGCGTACTCATGGATCAGAACCAAACCAAGGCTTCTTAAATGGAAAACACTCTCTACCCAAGACAACCTTTGAACCATGGCCTTTAACCTTACTGTAAACTCCTCTACTATCACTTAGTTCGACTAAGGTGGGAAAGAACTATTTCAACTATTCTTATCAAAGGATGTCACAACCCAAACTAGGGAGTAGTAATAGCTCTGCCATGTAAACCAACCTAACGTAGAAGTTAACCACTTTAGTCACTAACATAGGTATAGCATACACTAAGCATTTACCACTGTACAGTTTTGAGTAATCTAATTTAGTACCTATTTGGTATCAACCTATAGTGTAACTTTCTAAAATAGCTTTTAGAAGAGATTTTGTAGTATAAAAGCTTGAGAAGAAATAAAGTTTTATAAATAACTTCAAAAAATATGACATAGTAAGGGTTTATAAAAGTCTACAAGTTTATATAACATAGTACCAGTAATAATAGTTAAAAACTAGATCGTTAACTGAAGAGACCCTATTAATTTTCCTAAAGGTGAGTAAAGTTAAGAAACAAAATAGAAATCCGACCAATTGGTCTCAAATCTCACTCCTAACCTTATTCTCTAATCTTTTGGAAAAAGTAGTACTGGTGAATTTACTAGGAAACTTGCAAAACAGTTATAAGGGAATAAGCAACAACTTGCTTAGTAACTAAGATGGAGACAATAGCACATATCTAACATCAAGCAACCAAGGTTTTCAAGCAAGGTTAATTAGATGCAATACACATTCACGCAAATGCTATCGCATAATGTTAATAGGTCTTTCATGAGATTAGAAAAATTGTGCCATCTCTAATCCGAGTTTCGAGGAGTTTAACTTTGCACATTGAAACCAAATCGGAGCTTATGCAATAGAGAAACATGCTTCACCCAAGACTTCACTTCAAACCACAGACCCTAACCTTACTGCGCCTTCCTCTCCTATTACTTAGTTCGACTAAGAATGGGGAAAGGACTATTTCTGCTATCCTCATCGAAGGGTACGTATTTGGCCCGAGAATCCTAGTCATTCCCCTAGTAGGTTGCGATGTAGGCCCAATTAATAGTTAAGCCAAGTTTGAGTTAGATTGGTTTTAAGGTGATCAAACAATTTCAAACAGTCCAAAGCAAGTAACATCATGAAGTAATCAATACATAATTCCAACACTCAAGATAGCATAACCATATTAAAGCGCACGCATTGCATACGCATAGACAACTAACTTACAATTACAAACAAGACATATACTAAGGTTTCCAAGTATTCTTAAATAATACTTGAAGGTACGATGAAACAATGATCCCATTTACCTAGATATTGATACTCATTCTCCTTAGCTATCGCTTTCATCTTCCTTTATTATCCCTAAAATTTAATGTAACCTCTTTAGTTTCCAACCAATATGTAACATATGTGTTCGTTATGAATGTTTAAGTACATTTTCAATTGTGTTAGGTGAGTTTTTCTAAGGTGTTTATTAGGTATTAGTTAAGTAGGATATGTTCTGACAAAGGTTTTGACCTGACATAGATTGTTGCCTAGTAGTTTCTAACCCAAGTTCTAACTTCAATAAATTCTTACAAAGCATAATCGAGCAACTTTCTAATCTACTCTCCAACTTCCAATGATCCAATACTTAATACTAACCATCTTCACACTTCCAATTACTCTTACGTTTTACATCTTCCATTAAACTACTTTCTGACTGAGTTTCTAGCTTAGGTTCTAACTTAGCCTTGTGGTATAGGTTATTGTCTGAATGGCTTTTAACTCATGTTCTAACTTTAATAAAGGTATATAATTCATATACTAATCACCTACTGACCACTTGTTAGACCCTCGGTATGATCAAGGATAGTAAATACCAGACTACATTTTGACCTAGTTTTTGATGTAGTTTTTAACCTTCAATTCAAAATTAGATTCTTACTTAGGAAGTTCTTAACTTACAGTTTGTCTCTAAAAATGGGGTAAAGTCCAAATATAAGCCACTTTTTGGTACATATCCAATTTTTCTAATGTATTCAATATATTCACACCAGATTACATTTTGACTTACTTTCTGATACATTTATGACCCTTCTGCTAGTAGTTCATCTAACTACTTCACATATACTCCACTTACCTTGAGTTTCCATATCTCTAAATCCTGCATGTACAACAAATACCAACTAAGTACTTCCATCATTTATAGCCTTTTCTCACTATATCATCAACTAAATCACAATTGCATTAAAACTCGACAATTTTACCTTAACCACCAAATACCCAATTTTATTTAAAAATCATCATTCCTACACTATTGATGAACTACTTTTAGCTATTACATGTAGGTGAATATAGATTGTACCTTAATTTTGTTAAGCGTAGATCAAACTCATTAATAAAATACCCTGTCTAGCATACTAATTACATGAAAACGGAATTTTCTCTAAAATTTAGCAATTCAATTTAAAAAATATGTCCATACAACATCAAAATATAATATCTCAAAAGTATATCCATAAAATTTTAAGTTAAAACTACATGAATTAGTCTTTCAAAAACCCAATAAAAAACATTTTTATTAAAGACCTCATATCTACACTCAAAATTTTGAAAATCTAGTTGAAGATTGAATTCCTCATGCAAAAATACTAAGGGAAACCAAATCTCAAAATTATTGGAATTCATTTTCTATTTTTAGAAAAATAGGATCGAAAATAGCCAAAATTGAAACTTACCGCTACTTGCAACTCCAGCCACCGTCTTAGGGTGGACTTTTGTCTTCTTAAGTTAGTGCCACCTCCTCCATCTCTAGGTGGTCGTCTTCTCTAAGAACTCGCAAAACCCTTAATTTATTTTTTCCTTTTTTTTGTTTTAATTTTTCTCTCATATTCCTAGGCTTCCTCCAAATTTTTCTAGACTTCAATATAACCGAACTTCATAATGAAATGGCTCCTAGAAACTTAAAATGTAATCTTGGTCAGTTAAGAAATTTCAAAAAGTGACAAATGTCACCTTTTACCCCTCTTTCATATATTAAGTGTCTTTAAATCTTGTTCCCATATTACATTAACCTTTCACCAATTGTGTCACACTACTGTCAGCTTTTCTCCTACTACCACACTTCTATTAAATTATTCATCATTTTTCTTAATTATTTAATACGATTTTAATATATTTTTAGGTAATTTAGATAAGTATGGGTATATATTTATATATGTAAAATTGCATTTAATATATATGAAACTCCAAAATAATATTTCATGTTATTCTATAATTTATAGCATCTATATAATTCATCTCTATTATCTTGTTAATTGTCAAACCTTATCTTATGCGTTATTGATATTTATATAGTAATGTAGTAAATTGCTCCTATTTTAGCTATATTTTTAATATTTTACTATATTTTTAAATTACGAGCCTACAAGAATTTCTCAACTAATATTTCTAAGCCCCTCATAAGTTTTTAATCAAATCGAGTTATCTTCCTAAATGCTCAAAATCAACTATTGAATCTAGTTGTGTAAGTGCAAGTCTCACAAAGAGGTCTATGTTTGGCTTAAGAATCCTAATCGTTACCCTTAGTGGGTTGCGATGTATGTTAAGTTAGACGTTATGCTGAGTTCAAGTTAGTTTATTTTTAGGGTAATCAAACAAGCTCAAAGAAGTTAAACAAGGCAATATTCATAGAGCAAACATAACATGGAGTTCGGCTTCCATCACAGTAAATTAGATTCAAACACATGCGCCACATATGCACAAAAAACTAACTATAATCACAAGCAAGTATATACCAAAGTCTCCAAGTATTCTAAAATAATACTTTAAAGTACGATGAAGCACTGATCCTACTTACCTAGATTCCTTGTTACTCTTTATCTTAGACCATTTGTTGCTTAACTAAGTGCAATTGTAATACTTTTCTTTACTATAAGCTCCTATATTGTAATGACACTTTTAGTATTTATGTAAGTTATAAAGTATTGAATTTATTAGCCTTAGCTTAGTAAGTTGTTATACTTCAACGCTTATATTTTAAAGCCATTTTAGTTATAAATGCTAGTACATGATAATACATAAAGTATATCATAATAATTAGTATGATTTTGTGAAATGTAACCAGAAATTATCTTAAGATAGAAATTGACCTTATGGTTACTACCATAGAGCTAGTTTACACCAAGTATACTCAACTCTACCACTTTAAAGCATCCAGTTCATTACTTACTTGATATAAACTTATGGAATAATTCTTTTAAAATCAATTAATCAAGCAAATTCGTAAGTTTGACCTTTTAGAAGACTTCTGGTAAAACCCAAAGGTATCCGTTATTTGGTATACAAACCAAAAGATGGAAAACAGGCAAGCGCCCTAAAAAGACTTGAGAGGTTTCCTTAGTAGTTAGAAAAATTCAATAATAAAAATGAAATTCAGCGGAATTCTTCTTGATGCTTACTCCTTAAATCCATTTGCTAAAGTTCTAGTTTTAGGCATGATACATGTAGTTTTATTATGAACCTATAAAACAAACTATAGGGAGATAAGCAACAACTTGCTCAATAAATGAAATAGAGATAGAAGTATACATTCAACACATCACAAATAGGGTTTTTAACCAAATTAGTTAGATGCGATGCATGTATAAGCAAATGCCATTGTACGACATTATCTAATCTATTATGAGATTGGAGAAATTACACCCTCTCTAATTCAAGTTAAGAAGTTTGACGCCGTACACTCGCGAATTGAAACCAAACCGAAGCTCGTGTAATGGACAAGACCCTCCTCTCATTACCACTTTTGAACTACGGCCCCCAATCTTGCTCTGACTTCCTCTCCTATCACTTAGTTCGACTAAGGTGGGAAAAGGATTATTTTAGCTATCTTAATTAAAGGGGGTCCATATTTAGCCTAAGAATCCTAACTGTTACCTTTAGTGGGTTGCGATACATGTCAGGTTAGATTTAGATGTTAAACCGAGTTTGAGTTAGTTCATTTTTAAAGTGATTAACCAAGCTCAAACAATTCAAGCATCATAATATTCACAGAACAACCATAACATAGAGCTTAACTCTCATCACAGCAAATCGAATCTCAAACATAAGCATTACACACGTACAAACAACTAATTATAATCACAAGCAAATACATACCGAAGTCTCTAGATATTCTAAAATAATACTCCAAAATATTGTAAAGCTTTAATCCCACTTACCTAGATATTGAAGCTTGTTCTCTTCATGTGTCGCTCTTGTCTTCCTTTATTATTCCTAAAATTAAATGTAACCTCTTTAGTTTTCATTCAATATGTAACATATGAGTTTATTTTGACATTTAGATATGTTCCTCAATTGAGTTATGTGAGTTTTCTAAAGTTTTTATTAGGTATTATTTATGTAGTATAAGTTCTAACCATGGTTCTAACTCCAATATTATAGTATATATTATTTTTTGAGAGACTTTTAACTTATGTTCTGACTCTAATAAAAGTGTAGAATTCATATACAAATCATTGGCTGACTTACTATTGAACTCTTAGTGTTCGAGGATATTCAATACCAAACTACATTTTAACTTAGTTTCTAACCTACTGTCCTAAGTTAGATTTTTATTTATGAAGTTTCTAACTTACAATTTATCTTTAGAAACAGTGTTGAGTCTAGAGATAAGCCACTTTCTAATCTTGATTCAATTTTTAGTGTATTTAACATTAGGTTATATTTTGACTTAGTTTCTAACAAAGCTAAAGCATTTTATAACCCTACCTAATTTCCATATTTCAGTTCATTTTCCATCACTTCTCTCTCCAATGTAACATAATGAAAGTTATATAGCTCATAAATCTCACAAAACGTTAATCTATTTGCTCACAATACTGTTATAAGGATTCATAACTATTAGACCTAGATATAGAAGAAATTAACTCATACCGTAACATTTAAAATATGTTCTTAGTTACAAAATCAAGTATTATTACCCATAATATATTTCATAAGTTCCAGGGATAAAAAAATATAATGTAAATATATATATGTATACATAATATGTATATTTTACAAAGAGGGACTTTATGTTATAAGATGAAAAACTATTATAACATATAATATCTTGAGTAGAAAAATACTTAAAATAAATCACCTAGGCTGTGTCTAACGTAGAATTCATACATTAAATCATGTTATGTTTCTAAAAATAAATACTTATTGTAAAATGAAATTTCCTTGAGATACTTGATTTATAGTATATAGTAATAAAGAAAGAAGCAATACTAGTATCATTACATTTTTAAAGCTATGACTACACAAAGCAAGTTTTATGAGCTATTCCATCTCCAACAAAAATATCATATTATGCTCTTTGTGTTTACTCTATTTAAAATACAAAATGTTTAAAATAACTTGATTTAATCCTATATTTGTAATACCTAAAACTTGCATACAATATATCATAGTCTTGTAATATCATAATAATTTAACAAAATCATTCGTACGTAGATTAGAACCATGCAAGCAGCATTGTAACCTTGATTAGGATTCTAAAATATTGTGTGGTACGATTTCCTTTTACACTTCCAATATCAATTTAAGACATTCTCATGCCAAATTATATAGTATATTGTCTACTTATTTTAGTTAAACGCTGCAAAGCTTGATTCTTTTACAACCATACTCTGATACCAATTTAGAACTGTTACACTCCGAATAAGAGGAGTCGTAATACTCCCGCCATATAAACTAACCTAAGATAAAAGCTGACCCTACAGCTGCTATCGTAGACATAGTCTACACAAAGTGTATACGTTTCAACCAGCTTGAATCATCCATTCTGATACTTAAGAATAATTAAACTTGTGATATAACTTTATAAAATACCTGCTTTATATAACCTATTGTCTTATAATATAATAGTATTTATATAAATGTCTCACATTCAGAGTTATAGTTTATAATCATAGTTGATCGAAAATCGCTTATAAACTATTTATAATAAGTTAGGAAACTAGTAGACATCCTAGGGAATTTCCAATTAATTTCCTTCAAATTCAAAAGAAAAGTCAAAAGCTCCGGTTCAATTGATTCTTCATTCCTCACTTTCCTAATCAATAACATACTAACTTGAGGATGGTGGTATTTAAACATCTTAGTCGTTACTTAATACCTACAAAAGATTCTATGAGGCTTTGAGTACAACTAGCTTAGTAAGCAAAACGGAGCTAGAAGAGTATCGAACAATCACAAGTAAGGTTATTAATTATGATGAAATACAATGCCATCAATCATGTGAAACATTGCACAATGTTATCTAATGCATTGTGAAGTTAGAGAATTTACATTCGCTTTAACCCAGATTGAGAAGTTTTATCATTACTCAAATCAGACCAAACCCAAGCTTGTGTAATTGAGAAAACCCTCCTCTCGTGACCACCTTCAAATTATGATCCTTATCCTTACCGCGATCTCCTCGCCTATCACATAATTTGATTAAGGATAGAGAAATGACCATTTCAGCTATCCTCATCGAAGAGTGTCGATATTTAGCCTGATACTCCTAATCATTTCTCCTAACAGGTGTTATGCATGTCCAGTTTCATTGTGGTCAAATCTTTATTAGTTGTAATCAGGAGTGACCAAACAAGTTCATATAATATAGAAACAATGCAATCATGCAGAACAGCACACCAAGGAATTTAACTCATGTCACAACTGAATACCAAACACACGCACGGCATGCGCACAAACAACTAATTATAAGCACAAACAAAAGTACTCTCAAGTCTCCAAGTACTTTAATATAGTATCTCAATGAGTAGTAAACCTATAATTCCAATTCACCTATTCAGATGCTCACTATAGGAGACTTACATTGTCAACAGTTTAAACATTGGAGAATCTTATATAAACAAAACCCAAATTCAGTTTTCGTAATAGTTACGAAATTATCAGGATTTTATTTAAAACAGTTATATATATATATATATATATATAAAGTATATTATCATTTTCCTTATATAATAATATATAGTTTATTATATAGGTCAATTTAAGTTATTAATTATGAATAATATACCTAATCATATTATTACGTATAATATATCATTTCTATTGTATTGAAACATACTTTTAATCGGTTAAATCATATTTTAATTACGGTAAGGTTATCGTATAAAAGATAATACATACGGACACACACATAGATATATATATATATCCAACATAAGTTATAATTCAAAATAGATAGGTATATATTATGTTATGTCGGTACACATTTTAACATATATAATGAAACAAATTTTTTTAACTGTTTATGCCATTATTTTATGATAAAATAGACTATAAATAACACCATAAAACAGTTAAGTATGCAAGGGATATATATATATATATATATATGCTGTCTTTACAAATGGAGTATGAAATTTTAACAAACCATCCATATATTGAAAGCAACATTAATAAAGAAAGATGAAACTGTTGGTTTTAAAACTTGGTGTCTAAAACAGTAAAAGTCTATTCGCAAATCTCATTTTAGATTAACTTATAGACGCCTATACTTTAGATAACATCAATTAAATTTACGTATCCAACTCCATCATGTTAATGTTCAAATAAAATAAAGAGAAAAATAAAATTAAAAAAAAATTCAATTTATGAATATTACCTCAACATTCATGCAAATTAAAGATGAACATAAAAAGTTTCTGCAAAGGAATACTTAGAAAAAGAAATTTACGTGAAATTAATTTGAAAATCAATAAAACCCTTTTTTTTTCCGCCATTAGTGCGAGCTATTCTAAAAGAGTTGAGATTTTCTATATTCTCTTATTATCTAAAAGAATGCTTATCTTTACTAATTTTTCCATTTGTAGACATATGTTACTTACTAATAGTTGGGATGGCTTAATAATAATATACATTTTTATTATCAGATTTCATATATATCAACAAGTATATTAAACTACTAAGTAGTTTCTTACCTTTTAATTCCCGAAGAGATTCCTTAATATTTTTTTGTTGGTGATTTCCTTATCAATTCCCAAAGTTTTAAATGAGAGGGTAGGTTGGTTGCTTAGAAATTTATAGGGACACGTGGCGATGGAAATACTTAAGGCAGGTTCTATTAACTAATTTATCTTCAATTTAACTAATGGAAGCAGGTGGTGTCTTCATCACATTAATCCTTTGCTATGTCACCTTGTTAATTGGCTGCCAAGAGTTATCTTATTTCTCCAGGATGTGGCACTTCTTCTTTTTTTTTTTTATGCTTTCTTTTATAAGTTGATTAGGAAATTTTAGCATTTTAGATGGAATTCATTCATATTTGGATATTTTAGATTAATTTACAAGTATAACAATTTATATATCAAGTACATTCATTAAAATACGTATATATGCATATAGTATATTATACTGTATTATTCCATTTTATAGTTTAATTAACTTATATCTAAATTCTCGTTGCATTTCAAGCTTGATTTTAGGGGTTCTAAATAATTTTATACTATAATAAGTAATCATATTTCTCCTAACAAAATTGGGATTTTGGATCGCTATTTTTAAAATCTAACTTCACCAAGTCATTTCACTAATTTTTCTATCTTAATCGTAAAACTTAACTCAATCGGATAACTTTTCCTTAATGACCTTAAATCTAGGTTCAGTTGTCCAAAATACAATTTTAAGAGCTTACAAATTATATATAAAGTACAACTTAGTTTGATCAAGGATAGATAATATATGATTTATCCTTACATAATTTTAAGTTAAAATGTGATAAATCATATACTATCTATCCTTAAAGGCAACAAGGAGTTGCTTAGGAGTAAGACTCTTAAAACTCAATAAAACAAAAACTACCTATTGTGGTTTAGAAATCCAACATATAACTAAGCTAGCTGAAATCACTTGAAGTGACCAGAACTAATTAAGCAATGCATATATATGCTCAAAACCCAACCTAGCAATATCTTAAGTTAAGAAAGTTTAACTCGTTGGTCCATTTTGTTCTATGCCAAGAATGCATTTAAATAACATATTTAGCCTAGCTAAGTATAGATTTTGAGTCAATCTAGCCAAATACAATTTCTAAGTTAACCAAACCAAGTATAAATTCTAGCTAAATGCTGAAAAAAAAGAAAATAGCAACTAAGCCTAGCTTTCAATCCAATAGTCACATATTACAATTGCATACATGGTATGGTATAAAACTCACCACTTTTACATAAAGTCAAGTCATCCCAGTATTTACTTTGTATTGTCTAAGATTCACCAAATCACAAGTGTAATATAATAAATCACATCATAAGGCAAACATTCTCCTCAGCCAAGTACAATTGCATCACCAAGGTTAATCGAGTTATATTTCCTATAAATGCCAATCCATTATTAGAAGCACAAAATTCAAGAACGATAATATACTAAGCAAAAATTTATAAAATTTATCACGAACCGTATCAATTCAAAGTATAAGTACTCCAAGCCATACAATACACTTAAGTGTATTTTATGGCTATACACAATAAGCAAACGAGTAGTTTATGTTTTCAACCATCGTGTAACATATAACAACCAAGCAAGGGAGTTCTCACTTGGGTCAAAGTTTATCCCATTGTTTGACATAGTTATCAACACTTGTTACATGAAGCATCAAAATTGATTCTCTATTTTAATTACAATAACAATATATAATATGTTGTTAATTGATTATGCAGCTAACGTCTATTGATCATAAATTCTTTAGCAAACTATACATATCTTATAATTTATCGAATTCCACCGTCATGAAGTGTTACGAAAATATTTCTTACATACTTATATATTTGTGAAAAGAATATACTTTTATACACTTCATGCAGTTGTAATGATAAATAAATAAATATATACATAGACTTTCGTTGGACAGAGACATGTTATAAAAGTAAGGTATATTATAAATATACTTAATGTAACGGATGAGTATAGATGGACGCAAACATATAAGAATAATCCTTTTGACATTAACATACTAATAAAATATGAGCTCGCAATTATAATGAAATAAACGGTGATATCCTATATTAAGATTAGATTATATACTAACCCATAGTGTATTATTATATTAATATTACATATGTAAAATCATATCCTTAGTAAATTCTTTATTTCCGTATAGCATATATTCAATGTCGACCAATGATCATCAATATAACTATATTCTATATCCTTCGGCAAATATATATATATATATATATACAATACACATATTCACGATCGATTTGTTGTTATAATCTTATAGTCGAGCAAATACAATTTATGTTATATCATTTTGAAACGAGCATTTTATTTGCAAAGTCACGGTCACATTTCTAGACAATTAATGTAAAATGATATTTCACGTAAACATTATGAATTTCCCATTTCCCCTGCTATTTCAAATGAGGACCAGCAAGGAATATTTTAGCAAAAAAAATATAAAAAGTTGTCCAACACTCATCTAACAACTATATCACCGGTGCAAATTACCCGTTTACCATGTGAGCCGATATATAGGGCAGTAGTACGAATTTACATAATAATAAGCACAGTATCCAATTAATTCCCCACAAACCATAATTGATCCAATCATGTTTTCCGTTGAAAATTACATTGAAATCATGTAAGTATCACAAGTATCAATAATATACTTACTATTTATTAGTTAAGTTAAGATATAGCTCGATACCCATCGTTTGCATCATAAATAGCGTTTACTAAAATCACATATTAACCTTCAAATTACAAATAACCATGCAAATGGCATAACCTAATTACATAATCATTCAACCTTTATGAAGTAAATTAAATTATGTATTAGATAAAACATACCTTAAATATATATTTCTTTTCAAAACCAAACATGTTGATTATACTTCACTGGTGGGGCATCGATTGGCTTTCTTTCTGGATGAACTTGGAGTGCTATATGGCAAACAACTCCCGAGATGATGTGTTCTCCTCAATTGACAGTTCATAGTGCTTTTTTTTTATTTAGGCTATGAAATGATATTTCTCTTACTACTCCCTGATAGCTCATATATATATCTATATTATTAAAACTCTTTGAGACTTAAATAATTATCATATTTAAAATTACTTATTTAGCCTCTATTTAATATTATTTAACAAAAAAAACTAATAATAAAATAAACTATTAAAATTATAAAAAATTATTAAATTTATTTACTTACTCTTCTTTCTTTTTCTTTATTAATTTCTCTATCACTTTCCCACTTTCTTTTCCACTCACTCTCCTACTTTTTCTTTTTCACTTTATTTATTTTGTACACATATAATATGAGCGCATTATCGGCTAGTATCTATATATGTAGTTTGATTCATTTCCTTCAAATCATCGCTTGCCGTAGACAGTAGGACTTCAAGGTTTCAAAATTTTAAGATGTAAACTTGTGAAGTTTTTCTATGAATTCTCAACGGTGTTTATATAGGAGTTGCTCAATATTACTATATATTAGGTTGAGAATTTCTTTGCAGTCACTCAGGCGGTTAGGAGATTCATCGGTCTAATTAGAGAGCAACATCTAGCAACCCAAGTGTTAGTTAAAGGTTATGACGCAAATATTTGGCACTATCCACGTTAGTTTAACTAGGTGTCCCAACAATTCTAAAGTCCTAATTGATTCATGTTATAACCTAGCACGTCCAAGAATAAATTATTATTATTTTTTTCACTTTTATTATAGTAATAAATTTAATATATTATGCCTATGTTCTTAAAGAAAATAACACCTCATGGTACAAATCAAAATATGTACTAACTCTTCCCCCATAACGTTAGGTCCTTCGAGATCCTATTAACCTAAAGATAAAATATTTTATTCTCTTAGCTATTGAAATTGAGTGAGAGTAAATAACAAATAATACAATATAGACAATATTATAACTCAAACATTTCAATCATAATTAATAGGTTCAACTTGACACGTACATTAGCCTGACTAGGTATTCATTGCTAGTAATGCAGCGTGCTATGCTCATCCACGTGGTATACACCAGTAATGATATCCTATACCCTTCCAATATACTTAGCTGGTTAGTTGACATACCTAAGTATCTAGACATATCATCTAAGAACCTAGAGGTAATAATGAGCTGCTTAGGAGTAAGACTCCTAAACTCAATAAAATAGAAACCACCCATTGTGGTTGAAAATCCGGCATATAGCTGGCCTAACTAAAACCATATGAAATGGCTAAAATTGATTGAGTAATGCAAATCTATATGCTCAAAACCCAACTTAACAATATTCAAGCTTTTAGAAACTTAACTCGTAAGTCCTTTTGTGACATGCCGTAAATGTAATAAGCAATATAATAACCTAGTATCAAGCATGAATCTCAAGTTTTACATCATAAATATCTTGACTATCTTAACTCTAGCTTTGTGTCTCAATTTTTATAATACATTCCTTCATATAGGATTTGCTTAGGTAAACACCCTAAAGGACAGTTCATTTTCCAAGTTTTCCAAGTAATAACATCGATCAACAAATCAGTCATACATGAGGAAATACTTCACTCGATCAATGCACATTTAACAAAACCACTTATTCAACCAATTCGGCACATCATTACAATTTATGATGCAACTAAGTCCAAGTTAAGTAGGTGATAATAACAATATACTTAAAGGTTACAATAACAATATAATCTATATAGAATAAAACTATAAACATAGATACAATAACAACATCTATTTCCAATGTGCTTTAGTTGTCACACCAGGAGACAAAACTGTGCAGCTACTACGCCAATGCTAACAATACCTTAGTGGGAAGAGTTTCAACTAGGTCATTACAGGTGGTATCGAAGCACTTTACCAGCCAAAAGGACAAGTCATTGCCTGGTAGTGGTACTGGATCTATGTAATGAAACTAAATAGGATGTCAGTTTTGTAAAGGGGGTAGATTGTAATACCCTTTATGTGTTAGGTGACTAAACTCTAAATCATCAAGGTGTCTTTTGGTGTAGCGGCTCAAAGCACATCGAAACTCCAAAGTTAAGCATACTCCCAAGATGGTTGACCTCTTGGAAAGCTGCTACACTAGAAGACAAAATCATGCGGCGTTCTATGTCAAAGCGAACAATACGTCAATAGAAAGAGTTCTAGTTAAGTCATTATAGTTGTATAGTAGCAACTTTAGTGGTTCACTTGTTTAATTTTTGCTTTTTAGCCTTAGCTTAGGCCAGCAATTTCTTAGAGTCTATATCTCTTACTATCATGTCTGCATAGAAAAGAAACTTAAAAAAAAAGGAAGAAGAGGCGATGAAACTTACAAAACTATACCGAGCAAAGCTCAAAGACAATAAGTCCTCCCTATGATTCATAAAGTTTGGCTTTCCTCTTGAAGCTCAGTTGGGTACAAGGAACACATACAAACCCTACCTTCATCATCAGAAAATATGGGCTCCCCTTTTTCATATCTAGAGATGATCCTCTCATAATCCTAGATAAACATCTTATTTCCGCGTTTATCTTTAACCTTCTTGGTAATAGCGACATCATTCAGCAATAACTCAATATCCTTAATTTAGATGAGTTCGATCCATTGAAAACTCCACATTTAATCTAATTGAAACATATTTGTCGTGCCATTTATGGATTTTAAACTTCAATCCATCCATAAACTTATGGCCATGCCGAGCTGCTACATAGAACCAACCATTCAGCTATCTCTTAATCAAGAAAAAATATCTAAACAATTGAGGTGTAGCCCTAACCTTAAGTTCCTCACATATTATCTTAAACGCTACAAGAAGCCTATATGTGTTAGGAGAAAACATGCTCAGAGCAATGTGAAAATAATTAAAGAATTGTTTTTGAAAAGTGGAAAACGGTAAACATAACCCAAAATCAAGATTTTTGGAATACCATTGAAATTTGTGATCAATAGGAAAACAAACTCTTTCATCCTCCCTCCGCCATCGCAAGTGCCATTCGTTAGAGAGATCTTGCAAGTATTTGTTGTATTTAATGATGAGTGGCTTAACAACACCATTCACTACCCCATTTGGAGAATCAACATTATAAACAACATTGTTATATAAATACTTAGCAACAAACCTATCTTCCCTATCATAGGGATAATTATCCATGGGTAGAGCTTCGATGTAAGAAAATTTCTCCCATCTTTCCATAGTGTTATCTACCAAACTATTAGAAGAGGAAGCCAAACCAGTCCTTCTTTGTGCGGGGGGGGCGGAGGGGGGGAGAAACTCTCCAAAATCTAAAGAAATAAGAGGATAAATAATGTTTTGAACCATACTTATCGAAATGTCAAAAACTAGTAGCACAAGAGAAGTTGTTCGTAGATTAAATGTGAAGTAGTGAAGAGAAATTTCGAGAGAAAACATATGCAAAGAGTAAGGATCAAAAAACAAGACTAAGATTGAAGACCAATTAGATGGTCTAGCGTAGACGGTAGACACCTGTTGGACACCAAAAATCCAAGGAACATCATGCTACTGGCAGTCAATAAACCTCGAGATGTAATGATAACAAATGTGGTAGCTATCGTATGTGCTTGTATAGAAAATGAAAGGGTAAGAAAATTAAAAGGCTGTGACCTTTCGCTTGAAATTCGAAATGGTTTGTTTTAGATGTTAGATTAAAGGACAACAATAATGCGACAAATTTGCTTGGAAAGTATATTATGACTTCTAGGTGCCCGACTAATCGAGTTGAGTGTTAATTAACAGTAGGCACAATTCAGTTTAGTAAGGGGGGTAAGCCATACCGAATTTAATATAACAATTCAGTTTTTTTTTTTTAAGTCGAACCTAACCATATGATTCGATTTATAAATTTTTTTAATCTAATTAAAAATGGTTCGGTTCAATTTGATCCACGGTTCGAACCATTTGTTCCAAATTTTTACTAAACATTTTTATCTTCAATAAATATAAATTTCAAATGTAATTTACTTGACTTAATCTTAATAATTAATACAAAATTATGATAAATAATATAAGATACAAAAAATTTGATGAATTTTATGAAGATTGATGGAAAAAAAATGTAAAAAGGTACAAAATAATTGCATGAATTTTTTTTATTTAACTAAACGGTTCAGTTCGGTTCTAAATGGTATGATTCCATTTGCTTTCCAGAACCAAAGTGCGAACCATTTACATATAACCGAATCGAACCGTAAACCAAGTTATTCCAAAAAATAAATGATTTTTCAGTTTAGTTCAATTCGATTCATGGTTTTATCTGCAATTTACTATTTTTTTGCCCAATCCTAGTGTCAATTATTATTATCAACTCCCATAGTTGAGTTCTTGACTACAAGAGTTGGAGAGTAAATGTTAATAACAGAATTTCGCGGAGTAATATTGCTCAACACCTTGGCTGCTGAGTTGCCGATTGTTACTATTTTCAATTGAGGCCTTTGTTAGCTCGTTCACCTGATAAGCCTAAAGGCTCGACCTACTTATATGTCTGGCTTAAATTTGAAAAGTGACGTGGATAGTTGTAGCCTTATACGATCTCATTACATAATTGCCCACAACTCTTATTATTTAAGCATGTGCTTAATTAAGGAGTAGCTATATGATACACAACCAATGATTACCCTCATTATTACAAACATCGGATATATGCCTATAAATAAGGGAAGTAACGTATTGTAAGAACTCTCTTACGCTCTTTAACTTTCTAAGCCTTCTTATTCATTTACTTTTTTACCTAAATACTCACTTACTTAGGTATTAGAGTGATTATGTCGGACTAGTCTCGACACCACCTTTAGCCTTTCATTCTTACTTTTATAGGACCAAAGTTCCACACCAAAATTGTCTGACAAAAAGTACAAAGTAGAGTATAATGTTAAATGATAAACCTTAGAAACCTAATATCAAACAAGTTTAAGGGTCAACATGAACCTCCTTACACTCGTATATTAAACTACTTCGTTTATGTGTTTAGGTATCGTACACAAATTTAAGCACAACCATAAGTGAACCTTACTTATTCATTAATCATGTTAACCTTTGTCCATTCAAACCTATTTATAGCCATACCATTGCATACATATTGGCAACCCTACATAGTTTATATGAATACTCTTTTTAGATGAGTATGCAATGCATTAGTGTTCATCAAGCACTGATTCAATATAAAGATTGATGATAACGTAGTAAGCATTGTTTGACTTATCCTTTTAACCAAAAGCAACTACAAAATGCTGCTGGTTCTTTTATAATTGATTAAGTTCATGAACTTTTCAAAAAGATAAAAGTTTGATTCATTTTACAGTTTGAACTATAATCAACCACAAAAAAAAAAAAGAAAAACAACTAACCAAGAATAGCTTAAACCATAAGAACTAATCTTGTTTACAAGTCAACAACTAAATTGGATTGTGAGCTTATCATCAAAGCACAAAATTAGTTGAATCTTTTAAGGCTCAAACAAAACTAAGATAGAATTAAAATAATCTCAAATTTTCCATAGAGATATGTCATATCATATGGATCACAAAATAAGCTCATTCTAGGATTTAACCAGACTTAGGCTAAGCATACCTAAATCGTAGTTTGCTGTTTGGTTTAGTTAACTAGCCTATAGGGCAAATTTTTCTCCCTTTACGAGATGTTTTCTCTCTCCCTCATTAGGATAATAACTATACCTTCTTAATGTTAATTAAGAAGATATGTTTTGATTACACAAGGATTCGTTTTTTTTTTTTTTTTTTCATTCTATCCTATTGTCCTTTCCTTTTTTTAGTCTCATGTTTGTGTCCCTTCTTATTTTTTTATGTCCTTGCCATTTTCATTCTCTGTTTGTAAGTGTCACCTTGCTTTGTAGTCTTAGAATTTGTTTATTGTCCCTTATTATTGTTTGTCTCTCTTATTGTGTATTCATTTGGTCCTTAGAATTTTTTTTTTTTATCATCTATACTTGGTTTTTGTCTAAGGTGTATCTATCATGGCTTCATCATACATTGAACCCTATGCAATCCAAGATGGAAGTCGTGAAGATTCAAACTTCATAATCCTTGAAATGGAGTGGCATGATACAGTTTTTTTATCTTGTTAAAAAAATTCATGCTCAAGGTACCCCTAATCACAATGATGTGCTAAATATCATGAAAAAGGCTATTGTTGAAGTAGAATGTAATCATTTTCGTGAAGATCTTCTTGTGCGCAAACCAAAAGACAAATCCATTCTTAAAAAATTTCTTTTGATGGAGCCCTAATTTATGATGGATCAAAGAGTTGGCTTTTTCCAAAATCAAATTATAGATTTAGGTGACAGGATTGCCATTAGGCATGATGACAAATTCTAATGCTTTATAAATAGCCTCCGGTATTGGGAAAGTAGTAAAAGAAGAAGATTGCTCAAATCTGCAAGGAGATTTTCTTTATGCCATTGTATCCATTGATGCTCATAAGCTTTTACAAAGTGCAAAATTATGAGACCTTATGGTTAAGTGTTCTATATGAATAATAAGAGATTGTGGTATTAATTTATAAGATCATAGTTGTGAATACCTGGACAACATAAGCTTAAAATTTTTAGGTCAACTGATTGAAATTGGCTCGTTAGTGTTTATTAGTTTAGCTATTTACTACTTTTGGCCAGAGACGTTACAAATGGCATTAGACTAAACCCTTTGCCAATAAGTAGATACGTCGGGTTTAGCTCCAGTTTAGAGAAAAGGTACGAGGAAGATGTAGAGTGTCACCAAGATGTGACTTCTTGCATATTTCCAAGATAACCTATAGGTAGTGAGTAGCCCAAATTAAACATTGAAAATGGGAGAACATTTAGGCCCAATTGTAAGGTCTCACGGTGAGAATGTTGTGTGTTAGGGAGAGAGGGGAAGGAATTGTAAGACCCAATGGTTAAGTATGCCAACAAGAGGAAACCAATGCTAATATAGCGAGACATTTAAGTTTGATAGAGGGTTAGAGGATGAAGAGATGATCATGTTCCAAACCAAACCCAACCCATAGTCTATCTAATGTTCCAAACATAATGAATGACATAATAGATCATGTCAATGCGAAACTAAACCATTTGAAACCTGCTTTAGACATAATGGGTCAACATGCCCATGTTAGACCATATTGAGCCATATTACTTTTATCCATTAAAGAATTAAAGCTAAAGATTTATAGGGTGATGTATATGGCCATATTAAAGACAAGTAAGTATGAGAATTTCAAGATATAAAAGGAATTGATGACCAGTTGAAGGTTATATACATTACATACACGAGAACTTTGAGGCTTAGGAGGCAAAATAAGGTAAATTCCCATAGATCAAAGTGCAAGATTGGAATATTAAAAATGGTTTTCTCATCATGAATTGTTTTGATAATTTGTTATGATCCTATAAACACAATGATTACGGTTTAATCTCATTTTGTATCTAGATTTAATGAACCTTAAGAGAACTATATGATCGATTACTATTTTATTCAATGGATTTGTCATTTTCTTGAAGATCCAATTATGTGTTTTAGTTTTCCTTGAATTAATATTTCGGATGTGTTAATTTGTTATCTACTTATAAGCATATATGATTGAGAAATCTTATGTATAAATGTATCTGCACAATTGAAAAGAGCAGCATGCAATCCTAGAAATAGGATGACATAAATCCTCTAAATTAGGATCAAACCTAATAGTGGAATTTAAGGAATGGATAATGTAACTCTAAGGGTTTAAATTAGGAAGAGAATCCAATTACTCAACCTAGAGTAAGGAATTATAATCTTGAAAGAAATATTAACTCAATTAAGAAATTCTCATATTCTTAATATAATGATGAAATTTAATTATAATTAATCAATTGCATAGGTAAATGTACGGGGATTATCTTGTTCTGCATCTTGCATTCTTAATTTTTTACGGTTCTGGTTTATTCTGCATTCTAATTATTTAATTTTGTCTATTTAGTTTGAAACTTAGGTTTTAGTTTCTTGATTTTATTTCCACGTTCTAGTTTAATAGTTAAATAACAGGGAAAAGGGTACTACTATTAATCATAGTTCCTATGAGATGAACACTAGATATTAATATCCACTATACTAGAATATTGATAGATGCACTTGCCTAGATAAACTTAGGATTGGACCAATATTAATAACCTTATATTATAGTCTTTTCTTAAAATTTAAAAGAGCATGTATTATTTTACATTTTTGTTTTTACTCTTGGTTAAGACATCATAATTTAAAAAGACATAACTTCCTAAAATTGCAGTAATTTTTTTTTGAAAAAGTTATTAATATTAATTAAATAATATAACTAAAAAAAGAAAGAAAGAAAACGAAAGAAGGGAGTGCTATTGGCGTCCAAAATCTTGTTGGACGACTTCTTCTAGTGGTAATCATCTTAGCCGTGGCCTATATTCAAGTTATCGTAACATGGAGCAATGACACAAAGTAGTCTGCAGCCGCCAATTATCTAGAAAAACAAAACGATTCAAATTGGACCCTTTTTTTGATAAGTTTCCGCAAAACTTGTTAAGGGCCTTGCTGTTTGAGTTCTCTAGACTTGATTTTTAGGATCATCTTACTTAAATTTAGACAAACAATGGTGATTTTTACAAAGATGACATTAAGGTTTGGCCTATAGGTTTCTAGAGAGAAAATGTCCTAATCATGAGTGGTTTTGATCGAATTTACGCGTGCTCATGTGTTAATCAAACCTATAGTGCTCTTTTTGTGTCGATTTTTTGTCTAATTCAATCCCAGAAAACCTTAGATTCAATAAATGTCAATCTTGTAATTTGTCGGATATGTTCTGCTTTGGTTTGAAACATATCCCGATTTTACATGATTTTACTCGATTTTGATTTAATTAAATACTTAAATTGTTTTCTACATTATCTGCCTTATTGTGTGATTAATTGAAGAAGAAAATGTGTTTAGATTGATAAAAATAGGCAAGATAAAAAGTTGACTTTGCCATTTTATTTTTCTCTTGTGTTGATGAAAACACGTGGAGAAGGAAGATGGTGTATGCACCACATGCATCTAGTTCATGAGACCATTTCCCACTCTTACAAGTGAATATACCGACTCCATATCAACTTAAATTAAAATCACAAAAACTGTGCTCTTTCATAAGTGCGTAAAATCCATTAACTTGCATATATGTATTGACTCTAAAAATTGTACCTTGCCCCGAAACCATATTTCCCACCACAAACTTCTGTTTTCCCTACTTTTTTTTTTTTTTAATTTTTCTAATTTTTTGTTTGTTTTTCAAAAATTTTCTATTTTTTTCTAAAAGGTGTCACACAAAAAAAAAAATTAATCTTATAGATTATATAGTAACTATATATTATGATAGATCTGTTTAAAATATGTATATATATTCAAGAGAAATCTTCAACTATGCTCTTCTTAAATCATACTTAAGATTTAGAAAATGATTCTATTAATTTGATGTTTCAAAAGTATAAATATCCTTATCATTTATCTTGTTTCACCCTTGTGAAGAAAATTTTATAGAACAAAAAAAAAAAAAAATCTAAGATTGAATATGAATTCAAGCCATAATATATGGTTTCATAAAACCGTACAATTTTCTTAATCTAAATCAAGCAGACTATAAGTTAGTAGCTTTTTTTCTACCCCACACAATTGTGTGGGAGACAGAAATACCAACATTAATAGCAGGTATGACTTCAACATTGAATAGATCAACAGACTATACTTAAATACAAATGATCATTTTAACTTAATGGGGATATTAGAATAATAGACGGAATAGGGTCTTATGGTAGTCAAAATTATTGTAATTTAGTGATATAAATATTAATCTTCAAATAAGATGGTTCAAGTTTGATTTCTCTTTCTTAAAGTTGTAATATGATAGTACTTATTAAAAAAAAATTCCCTTATTGAGTCTCTAAAATTATTATTGCACATGAAATCCATTGAAGGGAGAATGAGATCTGTAGGGCGTGGAATCATCACATTGGAAATGCAGACACGACACTTCTAAAACTTTTAATTACATAATGTAATATTTGATTAAAGATTTTAATAATTTGATGAAAAAATTGTTTCTAAAGCTAATTGACGATTTTGAGCATAACGTACGTGATGCATTGTTTATATTTATCAAAAGAATCTAAGAAAAAGAATCTACAATATTAAGTATACTTATTTTTATGGGAAAGTACACTTTTGGTCTCTAATATTTGCTTACTTTTTTATTTGCTTAACCTTTTCTATTCCTTCTATTTAAATCTTCAGCATTTCTAAAATGGCACAAATAAGTAAGTTTTTTTTGTCCATTACATATATCAGCTTTAAATTGGTCCATGATGGCTAATTTAATAATGATATATTGAATATATAATTACATAATATACTAAGAAAATAATATTAAATATATTTAATCAATATAATATAATAAAATAACAAAAAAAAAACAAGCAAACAATAATTTAAACTAAGAAAAATGGGCTGAAAAATTGTACAAACTTCATTCACCTCGACCAACTATCCTATGGCCAAGCAAGATGGATAGAAAAATTAATTGATTTGATGGAAGTTTTATTTTTGTAAAGTTTTGGAGTTGTTGAGACTCAAATAAAAGGGGGAAAAATCGATGATTCAAATAGAAATGTAGACAAATATTGAGAACTGACGTAACCTTTGTTTACTAAAACTGGATAGAATAAGGAAAATTGAATGGTAGAGATATGAGGAGTACAACATAACATTATCATTCCATACTTGGTTCGTACAATGCTAGACAAAGATTCTTGTGATGTCCCTATTTAGTATACACAATACTGAATTCAATATTTTATTTTGACGTTTATAACTTAAGTATTGTCTAATACTTATTTTATTATATTTTTATATTATTTAAAAAGTACAAATTTTATATATTATTTAATATTTATACCCTCAGTATTGTCTAATACTTATTTAATTACATTTATATTCATAATACTTGTGTTTTTGTTCAATGGAGTTAATTTTTGTATCCTATTTTAGATGAAAAAAATTTGAACATTTTATCCAAGCTTTTAAACCCTATTTTTGTCTAATAACTATCATGCTCCAAATTGGAGAGTCACAAGCCTTGTTATATAAATTAACCTAAGTTAGAAACTAGCTACTTTATCCGTTAACATAAGTATAGCTTACACAAAACGTTTACTACTTCCTAGATTTGAGCCATCCAATTTTAAGTTTAATAGATATCAACATATGATATAACTTTTCAAAATAACTTGGAAAATAAACTTGTGACTTAAATAACCAAGAAATTTTAATCTTTACAAATAATTTAGAGTATAAAATCACAATTTCAAAAAAAATTCTAAAAGTAAGTTAATCTAAAAAAATAAAGTGATTAATAAAGGATTTACAAAAGGTCATAGGTTTATAGAGTATAAAAACAGTATCTATAGTTGAAAACTAGAGGACTACTAATAGAGACCCTATTAATTTCCCTATGAGTTAGTAAATTCGATAAATAATTAAGAATATAGCACGTTAGTCTTGAATCTCACTTTCCAACCCCATCTCTAGTCTTCTAGAACTTAGTATAATATTGATGAGTCTATTAAAAACTTGCAAAACAACTACAGGAGAGTGAGCAATAACTTGCTCAGTAAGTAAGACAAAGACAATAGCACATATCTATTATCAAGCAACCAGGGTTTTCAAACATACTACATTAGATTCAATGCATGTTCAAGCAAATGCCATCTCACTACGTTAATTGGTTGTCGTAAGATTAGAGAAATTGCGCTTGATTTAATCTGGGTTTTAAAAAGTTTGACGCCGTACACTTCTTAGATTGGAACCAAACCAAGGCTTGTGCAATGAAGAAAAACGTTTTGCCTGAGACTACCTTCGAACCATGGTCCCCGACTTTGCAGCAAACTCCTCTCCTATCACTTAGTTCAACTAAGGGCAAAAAATGACTATTTTTGCTATTCTTATCAAAGGATTTGTGTTTGACCTAAGACTTTTAATCATTTGCCCTAATGGGTTGTTATGAAAGCTTAGTTAGTAATTAAGTCAAGTTTGTGTTAAATTACCTTTAAGATGATCAAGTAATTTCAAATAGTCTAAAGTAAGTAATATCATGAAACAATCAGTACATAAGTTTAGCACTCTAACTAGCACAACTATATTTAAGCGCACAGATTGCATACGCACAGAAAACTAACTTACAACCACAAATAAGACATATATTAAGGTCTCTAAATATTCTTAAACAATACTTCAAAGTATGGTGAAACATTGATCCCACTTACCTAGAACTTAGTTACTCGCTAATGTGATTGTTCACTTATCCTTGTAGGTGATCCCTTGATATTTATCTCAATGTAATACTTTATTCTACATATTAATTATAAAATATTGCTAATTTACTTATCTATATAAGAATTAGGTTGGTTAGTCATTAGTTTAGCCTATACCTTAAGTATCGAAGTTTAGAATAGTTGATAAGAATCAACCCCCTAGACCAATCACACGAAGCCAAACTAAAGGACTTTAAGGACTCACTTGAAGGATACTAGCTCAAAGCCCTATCTAAGACAGAAATTCCTATCTCGATCTCTGTGTTTCCCTTTTCTGCTGACCTAACTACCAAGCCTTTACGTCTGCCAAACCTGCTGAACAGCTATGTTATGATAGAATATCCAATCAGATAACCCTAAGACTATCCGAGTAGAGCTCCTGAATTGACAATAAATGTCCAACCTTGACCCAAGCTGACTGCTCTACAGCTGGACTAATTAAGCCCCAACTTGATCTAGGTCAGGTCACCCCTAACTGCAAATTTTATTTCTCGTTTTCTTTGTATCATATTTCTAACATCAAGCCACCAAGTGATACTTCTCTTCTGGTACAACATGCGCAATACATACTAAAAAAGGTAAAAGGATTCTTTACTTTCCATATTGAATATTCTTTGTCTCTTTTACCTTTTTTAGTATGTATTGCATAACCTAATTGTAAGAATACTGTTTTATCTTTTCATGCATGTAAAGTAACCTTATTTCTAACATCCAACCATATTTCTAGCATCGAGTGATAGAAATATTCCTTGTACCATATTTCTAACATCCAACCATCAAGCGATACGTACCTTCTAGCACGACATTCCAAAAGGATTCTTTACTTTCTGCATTGAATATTCTTTGTCTGTTTTACCTTTTTTTAGTATGTATTGCATAACCTAATTAGAAGAATACCCTTTTATTTTTTTCATACATGTAAAGTAATCTTAGTAGATAGGTATATAAACCTCTACTTAATTGTACCTAGATAATCAATCCTCAATTTCAAAATTTAATCAAGCTTCTTTTGAACAACCCTAGTGTTCTCATTACGCTTCAACTTTTATCTATTCCCTTTAGTAAAGAGTGGTGGTGAGTGACCATTTAGTTCAGACCGGTAAGTCATATTCAGCAGATTATAGGTCGAGTAGGATCAATTAGTGTTGGTAGCTACTAGGGATTTGCTAGCTTTCTTTGTTTTCTTTTCTACTCGCTTTATTGTAGTGTTTCTCTGTATGTCCAACCCTGTAGACGCATTAGCTTTGCTAATATCAGAGCATGGTTTCGAGAGGGAATGTGTGAAGTTGCAGTGAAGTTTGGTTCGCTTTGCTATTAGTGGCTGTTTTATTCCTTCCATAGTTGCTACAATGTGTTCGTATGCAATTAAGTTTGGTGTTGTGAGCTATGTAGTGAAGATTTGTATGTTGGTAAGTGTGGTTTCATTATTACTATGTTCTTACTCTTTTTTTTTTTCACTACAAAAGCAAAGCAAGTTCATTTTTGTTATGTTCGAGTGATTATTAGGTATTAAAGTTATTAGTGTGTTAGTCAAAGTTTTAGATAGTACGATAGCATTGTTTTCCCATGTATTGTGTTGTTAATTTGTTTGAAAGTATTATACAATGTCGGACTCTAGTGTTCAAGGTGTTATTGGAAACCAGAGTAGTGGCGCTCAACCTGGTCATAGTCATAATGGAAGTAACACTCCTGAATCAGTTGATAACAAACTTAATAGATTCACTGATCTTGTTGAGAGTCTAGTCACTACGATGCAAGTTAATAGGCAACAACCTTAAGGTATGCCATAGGGCAACTGGTATGCCTAAGAGCTCAGTTATCACTAGGACTTACCAGGGCAGAATTGAACTAAAATGGGTCCTTTAAGATATCAAAGAAAATTAGAGGGAAACGGTCCACAATCGAATAAAAGTAGCTGACGTAAAGCTACTCAGAGGATGTGACTCACCAACGAACACAACACGACTTGATACCTCACTTGATATGACGCACAAATTGATGTCAAGGTCCACCCGCCACTAATCCTGAGTCACTCGGTAAGATTAGATAAGAGCGTAAAGGGTATAGACTTGGGAGGATTGTCTCACAAGAACAGAGTATTCAGTATTAAGATGTAAGTTATCTCCGGCTTACAAGAGAAAATGACTATTTATAGTAAGTCTTTAGGGCAACATTACAAATAAAGAAATTGCAAGAAAGTATTTATAAAAAGGGGATTCCTAGTACATACAAAAAGGGTAAAAAAGACAACAAACCAAAAATGGAAAAGTAGTTAAATGTTAGACGAGGTAAACAATTGGTAGTGCAGCATTGGTCCCGTATGAATATTCTTTGAGCACAGTAGGCAGGAAGGGTCAAAATGTTGCAACACTAAAGGGGCAGGGATGAGAGAGATGGTGGTATGCTGAGAGAAAACTACTTGACCGTTTAAGTGAGTCTCTTGTCACTCAGCAAGTGATTCTCTGTAGCAGTTGGTTGAAGTACTCGGTACAAGGTCCTTGGTAAGGGAATGGTCAGTATCATCACTACCGAATGTATAAATCAATGTATGACAATGTGGGGAGCTCAGGGAGTTCAACCACCTTTCTTTGATGTACAGTTTCTCATCATCAACAGGTTATTGAGAGAGAATTCTTCGAGAGAGAGATGGGAGGCCTTAGAGGCATGCGTAAGTAATGGGACCGCTGACTAGTAGTGCATCAGTTTCCTAAGGTTGTTGAAGATTTGCCCTCAAATCTTAGCCTTCATCATCATCGGGCACATATGGAGTTAAGTCGGCGATGTTGAATGTGGTAGATATGCTGAAACCTTCGGGTAGCTCAATCTCGTAGGCATTGTCATTAATGGGCCTCAAGATCCTATAAGGTCCATCCGCTCTGAGTGATAATTTGTTTGTTCTCTTACCAGGTAAGCGTTATTTACTAAGATGGATCCAAACAAGGTCCCTAGGAGCATAAATGATTCGTTTCCTTCCGTGGCTTCCTATTTCCTTCTGTCAAGCTACAGTTTTAGTCAATTGCTCGGCAATTCTTTAGTGTAAGTTATGAAACTCCTCAACACACTACAGGCCAGATTGACTCTCTCCTTATGTAGATGGATTGTTAACCAAGTCCAAGGGTAGGTTCAAGTTAAGTCCATAAACAACCTCGAATGGTGATGTTCTAGTAGAGCTATGAGTTAAGCAATTGTAGGCAAATTCAATTATAGGTAAGCATAAATCCC
This sequence comes from Lumnitzera littorea, assembly GCA_024138015.1. Classification (NCBI taxonomy): domain Eukaryota; kingdom Viridiplantae; phylum Streptophyta; class Magnoliopsida; order Myrtales; family Combretaceae; genus Lumnitzera; species Lumnitzera littorea. The sequence goes on from JAMXBB010000005.1 coordinate 12,564,820, forward strand.
AGTCACGAGAGTTCTTTCCAATAATGGCGCGTAGGAGACTACCGATAGTTCTGTTAACTACTTCAGTTTGGTCGTCTATCTAAGGATGGCAAGAGGTACTGAATAGGAGCTTAGTGTTAAGTATCTTCGATAGGGTTTTCCAAAAGAAGCTCGTGAATTTTGAATTACGGTCAGATACAATACTTCTTGGTACTCCATATAGTCACACAATTTCCTATAAAAAGACATTAGCAATGGATAAAGCATCATTAGTCCTGTAGCAAGGAATGAAGTGGCCCATCTTATTGAATCAATCGACCACCATCATGATCAAATCATGTCTTCTTGGTATGTGGGGAAGGTCGAGCATGAAATCTATGCTTATATCAATCCATGGCTGCTCGAGAATTGGCAGGGGCGTGTATTCTCCATAGGGCTCTCTCCTTCATTTAGCATACTTACACACCTTGCACCCCTCAAGTATTCGGTGCACATCCTTCATCAGCCCAAGCTAGTAAAAATGCTCCTTCAATATTTCAATCGTTCTCTTTTCCCTAAAATGGCTAGCCAAACCCCCAGCATAAGCTTCTCGAACCATTAGCTCCCTTGCAGAACCACTCGGCACACGCATCTGCTTGCCCTTCATCAAGAACCCCTCACTCAAGTAGAATTCATCCACAGTTCCTCTATCATTATACTTAGCTACTAAAGGCCCAAAATGTAGGCCATGCTCATATCAATTAGGTAGAGTGCCAAATCTAAGCACTTTAGCTTATAACGTCGTGATGAGGGTATGATTACGAGAAAGTGCATCAGCCACTGTATTAGTGTTTCCCTTCTTATACCCGATGACATAGTAAAAGGTCTCCAAGAACTCAACCCACTTGGCATAACGCCAAGAAAGCTTTTGCTACTCGCGAAGATGCTTGAGAGATTTATGATCAAAATAGATGATGAATTCTCTCGGCAATAGGTAATGCTACCAGTTCTAGAGTGTATAAACAGGGCATAGAACTCCTTATCGTAAGCTGAGTAATTCAGGGCAACACCTCGAAGTTTTTTGCTAAAGTAGGCAATAGGTCGGTACTCCTACATAAGTGCAGTACTAATGTTGACACCAAATTTAACCTCAAAAACCTTCTCAAAATCTGGTAGGGCAAGTACTGGAGAAGACGTCAGCTTACACTTCATATCTTCAAAACTCCTTTGAGCCTTTTTTGTCTAGTTAAACTCAACGTTCTTTTTGGTCAATTCAATCAACGGCGCAGTTATGGAGCTAAAGTTTCGAATAAATCTTCGATAGAACGAGGCTAGGCCATAGAAGCTCCTAACTTCAACTACACTTGTTGACGTAGGCTACTCATTAATAGCCTTAACCTTTTCCTCATCAATGCGAACTCCACTCCCTAAAACGACATATTCGAGGAATACAACCTCGCTCTGACAGAACGTGCATTTCTTCATGTTGCCAAATAATTTCTCAGTACAGAGTATGTTAAATACCAATCTCAAATGTTTGATATGAACAAGAAGGTCAATACTGTAGACCAGAATATTATCAAAATAAACCACAACGCATTTTCCTATCAATGCTCAAAGTACATGATTCATGAGTCGCATAAATGTACTCGACGTGTTAGTTAAACCAAATGGCATAACCATCCACTCAGATAGACCATCCCGAGTCTCAAAGGCTATTTTCCATTCATCAACCAAACTCATTCGTATTTGATGATAGCTACTCTTTAGATCTATTTTCAAAAAGATGTGTACACCATGCTATTCATCGAGCATGTCATCCAACCACAGGTTGGGTATCAGTATTTGATGGTAATCTTGTTGATGGCACGACTGTCAATGTACATCCTTCATGATCCATCCTTCTTTAGTACTAGCACGGCTGGGACGGCACATGAGCTCATGCTCTCACAAACATATTTGCAATCCACCAACTCATCAACTTGCTTTTTCATCTCGGCTGCCTGTTCAAGATTGAGTCTATAGGCGGGTCGATTTGGTTGGATTGCTCCAAGTTGAAGATCAATGCAATGCTCAATTCCTCACAAGGAAGGTAATCCTTTCGGCATCTCGAATGGAAATAGGTTAGCAAATTCCTGAAGTAGCTGCAGCACTTCGGCAGGTAAATTCTCAGCCTCTCGAACCTCCAGGAGTCTCCTGGTCAAGAGGAGTATAAAGTCTTCGGGTTTGAAATCATTAAGGACTTCCACTGCAGAGATCTCATAACCTTTTCTTGGGCTTCTTGCACTTCCCTAGGACTCATCGGTGTCAATAAAACTTTCTTCTCATCCTTTTGAAACATATAGGTGTTTCTATACCCATCGTGTAACACCCTTAAATCAAATAGCCACCGTCGGCCAAGTAATATGTGGGATGCACACATGGGCAAGACATCACACAGCAGCTCATCTTTATATCTATCAACAATAGTATCGGCACTCTGACTTGCTCAAAAACGTGTAATCTTCCTCTCTCGTTCAGCCAATGAATCTTATATAGCTTGGGGTGTAGTAGAGTTGGTAATTTCATGGCCTTAACTACCCCTTGTGCGATGACGTTGGTATAACTCCCTCCGTCAATGATCACAACGCATAGCTTGCCATTCACCCAGCAATTTATATGAAAGCAGTTCTCTCTCTGCTCATTCTCATTAGCCACCAAAGTATTAAGAGATTGCTGAATAACAAAGCAATACTCAGCACCGCCCTTAGGGGGTATCTCAGCTCCCAAATCTTCCTTAAATGCTTCTAGCATCTGATCGGTTGCCACTTCTTCCTTTCCTTCACTCACACTTTCTACTTCAAACTGGGGTTTATCTCCCTTAATGGTCATGACTCGGCTGTTCGGACATTGACTAGTCATGTGTCCATAGCCAAGACACTTAAAACATTTGATTTCTCGGGTTTTCCGTCCTAAGCTCTGACTCTGGTCTCTTCGGATCTCAGGTTCCTCGATCTTGCTCTTACCTCAGCCCTCATTTAGTCAGCTCGGCATGTAACCTCGACGTTTAACCTCAGATCTATTTGATGCCCCGTCACTCCCTGCTCGGCTCGGCAAGCCATTCCTACTTGGCATCATCATTCTGCTACTCGGCATTCGGCTAACCTGGTTTCGCCGTTGTCTTTCAACTCTCTAGGCTACATGGATGGTTTCATCTAGAGTTGTGAGGCTCTGCAATTCCACAACGGGACCAATCTTAACTCGAAGTCCTGAGATGAACCGTACTATAGTTTGGGCCTCAAGCTCGTCAACATCACATCGTATCATGAGCAATTGAAACTCTCGGACATAGTCGCCTACGGATCTGTTACCTTACCTCAAGTCTTGAAATCATCGGAAAGTGTCTCGCTTGTAATGTTCAGGAATGAACCTACTTCTCAGAACTCTCTTCATCTCATTGCATGTTCGAACTTCGCATCGAGCCCTTAGATGAATATTCTATAGTTTCTTCCACCACATTGCCGCATACCTAAAAAATTCTAATGCAGCTACCCTAATGCGAACAGCATCTTCGTAATTGTAGAAGTTGAATATCTTTTCGATCTTCTCTTCCCAGTCGAGATAGTCATTAGCACTACCAAACCCAATGAAGCTCAGAATCTGTACTTTAAGATGCTCGGTACCTCTTAGTACTCTAAACTTATGCTCATCCATCCCATCACACTAGTCTTCTTCCACTTTGTACTCTTCCACTTCATCCAACTCTAACCTTTTTCTCGCGACTTTATCGACATGTCGCGGTGGTGCTTGGTTCATAGGAAAGGCTTCCGATCATCTACCTCCTCAACCTATCTCTCGTTTCTTGGCCCTGTTCAGTAACTCTTTCACGCAGTCCAGCTTCTAAGACCCTGTTTATTGAGACAGCCAAGTTGACCACAATAGTAGCAAGATCTTATATCTGCTCATCAGTAGTACGTGGTGTTTGTTGGCTAACTTGACCACGACCATAAGCATCACTCTCGACATCATGAATCTCTCCCTCTACACTAGGATTTGCATTCTCAATACAAGCTTTAACAAGGATAGTTTACGCAAATGCTTTCTACACACAAATATCTTGAACAACGAACACAATAGACTAACATTACACAGCTCTCAATCTCAACCTCAAACTCTAAAACCAGGAATATATGGTGTGCCTAGGAGCTCAGTTATCACTAGGACTTACTGAGGCAGAATTGAACAAAATGGGTCCTTCAAGATATCGAAGAAAATTAGAGGGAAACGGTCCACAATCAAACAAGAGTAGCTGACGTGAAGCTGCTCAAAGGATGTGACTCACCAATGAATACAACACGACTTGATACCTCACTTGATATAACGTACAAGTTGATATCAAGGTCCACTCGCTACTGATCCTGAGTTACTTGACAAGATTAGATAAGAGTGTAAAGGGTATGGACTTAGAGAGGATTGTCTTACAAGAACAGATTATTCAGTATTAAGATATAAGTTATCTCCTGCTTACAAGATAAAAGAACTATTTATAGTAAGTCTCTAAAGCAGCATTACAAATAAAGAAATTACAAGAAAGTATTTACAAAAGGGGATTCTTAGTACATACGAAAAGGGTAAAAAGGACAACAAACCAAAAATGGAAAAGTAGTTAAATGTCAGACGAGGTGCATAATTGGCAGTGCAACATTAGTCTTGTACGAATATTCTCTGAGCACAGTAAGCGAGAAGGGTCAAAATGTTGCTGCACTAAAGGAGTCGAGACAAGAAAGATGGTGGTATGCCGAGAGAAAACTACTTGGCTGTTTAAGTAAGTCTCTTGTCACTCAGCAAGTGATTCTTGGCAGTAGTTGCTTGAAGTACTCGGCACAGAGTCCTCAATAAGGGAATGGTCGGCATCATCGCTACCAAGTGTACAGATCAATATATGACAATGTGGGGAGCTCAAGGAGTTTAACCACCTTTCTTTGATGTACAATTTCTCATCATCAATAGGTTATCGAGAGAGGGATTAGAGGCCTTAGAGGCGCACGTGAGCAATGGGACCACTGATTGGCAATGCATTAGCAACCCACTCAAAAATGTTCTAAAGAGAGGCTATGGTCAAGGTAACTAAGCTAATCGCCTAGTTTGACCCCCTTAAGCTGGAGAAGTTGCAGACCAAGTTACTAGACAAAGATTGAAGTTAAAGGAGATTAAAGAAGATAATGAGGAGGTAGATGTCGAGGACTATGGAGAGGAAGAAGAAGAGGTTGATTATTACTGAGCACAGGAACAAGGATGTAGACCTTTTCAAGGATTAGACAATGTCAAAGTCCAAATCCTACCTTTCAGTAGAAGTGGAGATGCAGATGAATACTTTGAGTGGGGAGAGAAAGTTGAAAAGGTATTTGACCATTATGGTTCTACAGGCGTTATTAAGGTCTGACTTGCTGTACTTGAGTTCTCTAGGTATGCTACTACGTAGTGGAAGAATTTAAATTTAACCAGAGCAAAGGATGGAAGATAAAGAGTAAGGACCTAGGATGAGAAGAAAAGGTTGTTAAGGGGTAGATTGGTGCCTGAGACCTACTTATAAGATACATTTGCAAAGTTGTAGAAACTTCGCCGAGGAGGTTAATATATTGATGACTATGTGAGAGAGTTCCAAATGCTTATGATCCAGGCTAATGTGGAAGACCTAGAGGCCCGTACAATATCAAGGTTCATTTTCGGGCTCAAATATGAGATTCGCAACATTATGGAAGTACAAAGGCTTTATACCTTAGAAGAGGTGATTAAGATAATGTAGAGGGTCGAAAAGTAAAAGAGAAGTGCTCCGAACCCACCTAAGCTAACATTTTCTTGAACCCATGTTCCAGGCTGACCTGTTTAAGCCGAGCCGAGGAAGCCATACTGAACGGAGGAAAGGAATGACCAACCTAATGATAACTAAGCACGATAGCCAAGCTGAACTAAGGTAAAGTGCTTTAAATGCTTAGGCCTCAGACATATAGTTGCTTAGTGCCCGAATTGACGTATCATAGTGCATAGAGGAGATGTAGTGGATAACACTGATAAGAGCAAACCCAGGGAGGAAAAGGATGTTGGAAATGCCGAAGCCGAAGAAGAAGAGGAAAAGGAAACCTATGTCTATGCCAACCAGGGAGAAGTGATTACCTTAGTACTAAGACAAGTACTGAGTTTCGTACTGAATTCCAAGAAAGACCAGAAGGAAAATTTATTCCATACTAAGTGTACCATCAAAGGATGGTTGTACACTATCATAGTGAATGGAGGAAGTTGTACGAATGAGGTTACACAGTCCTTTTTGCAGAGGTTAGGCCTGTTGACCTCTAAGCATCCTCAATCTTATAAGCTACATTAGCTGCATGACAAGAGTGCTTTATACGTGACGAAATAAGTAACAGTACTATTCAGTGTTAGGAGTATATACAGGGATAAAGTAGTATACGATGTTATCCCCATGGTAGCTTCACATATATTGCTTAAATGACTATGGTTGTTCAACCGACTTATTACTTACTACAGGTATAAGAATACTTATACCTTTGTTAAGGATGGAAAGAAGATTATATTACAACCCATAACCCCATCCTAAGTAAATGAGACACATAATCAGCTCACTCGAGTTAGTAAAAAGAAGGCCTCAGTGATGAGTCGAAGAGAGCTCTAAGCTGCTAAGAAGGCCAAAGAGCCTTTGTTGTTGTTGATTAGAAGATTGCTCCAGACGAAATCCAAAGGTTGATTGATAAGTTTTCCAATCTATTTCCTAAAGGATTGCCTCCAGTCCAAACGGCCAAGTGTTACCTTATCAAATTGACCTACATACAGAATGAATCTTGAGCAAGCTACTAAGCTAAAAGGACAGGTGGATGAACTCTTAAAGCGAGGATACGTAAGGGAGAGCATGAGCCCTTGTGCTGTATTGGCTTTACTCATCCCAAAGAAAGATGTTTCATGGTGCATGTGCATCGACAATTGAGCAATTAATCAAATCATTGTCAAATATAGGTACTTAATATTGAGGCTCGATGACATGTTGGATGTACTCCATGGCGCCAAAATATTTTCAAAGATTAATCTACGAAGTGACTACCACCAATTTCATATGAGATCAGGTGATGAATAGAAGACTACTTTCAAGACTAGGCGTAGTCTCCATGAATGGTTGGTTATGCTGTTTAGACTTACTAACAGACCGAGCACATTTATGAGATTGATGAACCATGTGATGTGCCCTCTAATTGGAAGATGTGTGATCATGTACTTTGATGACATACTAGTATATAGTATCGACTTGAGCGACCATGTTCAACATCTCCGAGCAGTATTTAACATTTTGCATACCAAGAAGTTATATGAAAATTTAAAGAAATGTACATTATGCCAAGATGAAATGATTTTTCTTAGGTTTGTAATGTTAGAGGAAGGAATTCGAGCATATGAGGAAAAGTTCCAAGCTGTTCTAAAATGGCCCATACCGAAAAATGTCACTGAAGTTCGAAGTTTTCATGGCCTAACTTCTTTCTATAGGTGATTTATTAAAAACTTCAGTACCATAGCCGCCTCCTTAACCGAGCTGACAAAGAAGAGTGATGGGTTCAAATGGAATAAACCAAGCTAAACAAAACTTTAGGGAGATCAAGGAGAAGCTTACCTCTCCTCCTATCTTATCGTTGCTAGATTTTGACAAACCCTTTGAATTGAAATGTGATGTGTTAGGCATTGGAATTAGCACCATCTTGATACAAGAACGATGACTCGTCACTTACCATGGTAAGAAGCTTAGTAGTGCTACCCTGAAATACTCTATGTACAAGAAAGAGTCATACTCTCTTTTTCGAGCCCTTACTATTTGGCAACACTATTTGCTGCTACATGAGTTTGTTATTTATACGAACCATGAGTCTCTGAAGCATCTTGGGGGTTATAACAAACTTTCTAAGAGATAAGCCAAGTGGTTAGAGTGTATAAAAGGATTTTCGTATGTGATTCGACACAAGAAAGGAAATGCAAATGTGGTCACCAATGCTTTATCACATCAGCTAACCTTGCTAACCACTTCGAAGTCAAAATTACTAGGATTTTTTCTTATCACCGAGTAGTATGCTAATGACCTTGATGTGCTTATGAGCTCAATTATCACTAGGACTTGCCGTACCAAATTTGAACCAATGGGTCCTTCAAAATATCGAAAAAAATAGAGTAAGTAGATCTACAAACTGACTAAAATAGCTTATGCGAAGCTGCTCGAAGGATATAACATACCAACGAACACAACTTAACTTGACACTTCATTTGATATCATACATAAGTTGATGTCAAGGTCCACCTACCACTAATCTTGAGCTACTCGATAAGATTAGACAAAAGTGTTTGAAAATGGACTTAGAGAGGGTTGTTTCACAAGAACGGCATATTCAATGTCTATCTATAAGGTAAGATGATCCTGGCTTACAAAGAGAATGGATTACTTATAATAAGTCTCTAGGGAAACAATACAAATAAAGAAAATTACAAAAAGGGGGATTCCTAATACTTAGGAAAAAAACAAACGACAAAAAGGGAAAAAAAGTACAATATCAAATGAGATGAACAAGTGGTAGCACAACATTGGTCCTGCACAAAGATTCTCTCATCAATGTAGGCGAAAGTGTCGAGCCATACTTTGTTTTTTTTTTTTTAACTTAATCCATATTAAGCCTAGCCCACTCAATATAAATTACTCGATATTAAATTTAGGAAAAGTATTTTTCTCTTAAAAAATGTTTAAAAAAAATCAAAGTCGCCAACCAATTAAATTGGTAAAAAATGAAATGAGGGTTTCCAAGTGGAAAACCCCTAATTTAGCCACTGATCCGTGTATTTTCTAAGAAAATAAATTTTATAAAAATAAACAAAAAAACTAAGTTCATGAGCTAACCTATTAAGATTAAATCACCATGTAAAAAAAAAAATCAATTAATGGACTTCATTTTTATATTTTCTAAAAAATACTAAGGTATATATACAAATTTATAAGACATAACTAAAATGAATTTTTATTATTTTTTATTACGAATTTTCAAGAAAAAGAAAAAAAAATATTTTTTACACAGTTGTCCCGGAAGTACCTACATACCCGCTAATCAGGATCAAACCAACGTAGTTTTTTTTTTTATAAAATATTTAGCGGGTGGAATTTTTATTTTGAAAATGGAGCTAGATTTATGTTTACTTAACCGTTTATTTATTTAAAAAAAACTAAGAAATCTAATTTCACGGATCTAAAGAAACCCTAACTAACTAAATCTTTTTAAAAAAAACTCCAGTTAAGATTTTTATTTATTTTAAAAAATCACGATGTGTCAAAAGATATCTTTTCTAAATCCTATATGTAAAATCTACTAGGATACATTTCTTCATATGTATCTTTTCTAAATCTCAACTACAAAATATGTATCTCGATACGTACCTTCTTCGAAAATATGGATCTCATAAAGAAGATACGCTTATTTTTCCAAAAAATGCAATTTTACCAAAAATGAAATTTAGCTAAATTTATTAAAAATTGAGATTATCTAAAAAAACAAGTAATATGAAAATAATAATAATAAAAAATCTACACTTAACAAACGTAAAATACGATAAAGATTCAACCTAGTTTTTAGAAAGCCTATTTGGGCTTCCTATTTACTAGGCCCAATTTGATCCAATTTGATTTAGCCCAATAGTCCACTTAATAAATCCTAAATCTATTCTAGCTCAATATAAATTAGATAAAAAAAATCCATTTTATATCAGACTAAACTAAAATATTTTAATGAAGCCTAATTTTTTAATGACTTATAATTTACTAAATTGATCGCTCATCATTATTTGATTCAACATTAAACAACTCAACTCGATTCGACTTGGCTTAACTTGATTCCACTTAACTCGACTCAACTTGATATAATTTGACTTGATACGACTGGACTTGACTTAACTCGATTTGATTGGACTCAACTTAACTCAATTTGACACTTTATATATTTTTTATTTTTCTTATTTTTTTATTTTCGTTTATTATTATTATTATTTTACTTTTTATTTCTAACCCAATAAAAATAATAAAATGAAAATAGCAAAAAATGAGGCATCTACAATACCTCTCTTTATAGAGAAATTCGTTGAGAACTTCGCTATAAAAATAAAAGAGATACTCATTTTTACTAAACCCTACTTTGAACTAAATGAGGATTACTGTGTTTTATCTTGATAGAGGATGTCGACTTGAAAGGTTGAAGTAACGAATAAACTACCTGTCTTGAAAGGACGAGGCAAATGAATGCCTATCTCAAAAGAATAGGGCAAAAGGTTAGGGGCCTATCTTAAAAGGATAGGCCATAAGGTGTCTATCTTAGAAGGATAGAGAAAAAATTTTAAAGAGGCTTATCTTAAAAGGATAGGGCAAAAATCTTAAGGAAGCCTATCTGAAAAGGATAGAGCAAAAACCATTGGAGGTTAGATTAAGTTGTTTTGGTTAGGCGAATAATCCAAAGAGGATAGATCTCTCTGAGATTTGTTTTGGTGGATAATTCGAAGAGGATAGATTTCTTCAAGATTTTCTTTGGTTTGATGGATAATCCGAAGAGGATAGATCTCTTCAAGATTTGTTTTGGCTTGGTGGATAATTCAAAGAGGATAAATCTCTTCGAGATTTCTTATGGCTTGGTGGATAATTCGAAGAGGATAGATCTCTTCGAGATTTCTTGTAGTTTGGTGGATAATCCAAAGAGGATAGATCTCTTCAAGATTTGTTTTGGTTTAGTGAATAATCTGAAGAGGATAGATCTCTTCAAGATTTGTTTTAGTTGATGATCCGAAGAGAATAGATCTCTTCAAGATTTCAAAGAAACTTGTTTTAATGGATGATTTGAGATTTGTTTTAGTTTGTGATCCGAAGATGCTAGATCTCTTTGAGATTTCAAATAAACTTTTTTTTCTCCTAAATATCTCTTTCAAGAACTTTTAAGATCATTTTACCTCAGAATGAAGAATTTCACAAATAGTAACCAGTCGGTGTACCTCATGTTGACTCCCGATATTCAGTCATCTAGACCGTAGAATATTACCAAAGTATTGCACTTGCTTTTTTTCCTTTTTTCTCTTTTTTTCTTTTTCTGTTTTCTTTTTCTTTCTTTCTTTTTTCTTTTTGGAATAAGGTCTTCTTCATGATTGAAACCTTTTGCGTAATTGTAACATGCTCATGCCTTGATCCTACTTTTGCCGTCAATAAATCTCTTTTCAAAAGAAACAAGATTAAATCATTAAAAACATTCTATTTCAATTTATTTGGGCGACTCAAATTCATTGGTAAGTGTTTTATGTTTAAGTGTATGAGGCTAAGAAACATGGTATACAAGTATTTATTAGCGAAGTGTTTGTTAGTTGATGACCATCCGAATTCAAGAACATTCATGAATATCAACTTTACTCATAAACAATGAAAGATTAATCACAAACAATTTACAAGAAAAATTGGAATCTTTATTGAACTCAATTTTCATGGACAATACAATTTGACTGCATTTGAATTCATAAGTCCTCTTAATTATGGCCATCCATTTCCATCAAGACTAATGCACCTCCCGATAATATCCTTTTCACCACATAAGGGACTTCATAATTCGGAGCCAACTTGCCCCTAGGGTCTTTTGCATTTGGTAATACTTTCTTCAACCCAAGTCTCCTTCCTTAAAGTACCTCAAACACACTTTCTTGTTAAAGGCTCAGATCATCCACTGTTGATAGCATTGACCATGACATATCACAGCAAATCTGCTCTCATCTAGGAGATTTAAATGCTCCATTTGTTTCTTCACCTACTCAGCTTCATCAAGTTGAGTTTCTGCCAACACTGGGAACGAAGGTATTTCCACTTCCACCGATAGCACCGCTTCAATTCCATATGCTAATGAATAAGGTATTGCACCTAAAGAGGTTCTAACTGAGGTTCTGTAAGTCATGAAAGCAAAGGGAAGTATCTCATGCTAATCTCTATAAGTGATCGTCATTTTCTCAATGATTCTCTTGATATTCTTATTAGCGGCTTCAACTGCCCTATTCATCTAAGGTCGATACGAAGTTGAGTTTTTGTGATTGATCTTAAACTAGTCGCACACTTCAGCCATCAACTTATTGTTCAAATTCATCTTATTATCTGTAATGATAAACTCGAGTGCACAGTATCTTGCAATAATGTGTCTTTTTAAAAACCTGACTACTACTCCTTTGGTCACTATAACATACGATGCCACTTCTACCCACTTGGTAAAGTAATCAATCGCAACTAGAATGAATTTATACCTGTTTAAAGCCATTGGTGAAATTAGACCAATCATATTCATTCCTTACATTGAGAAAGGCCAAGGAGCCATCAACACATGCAATTCTTGGGGAAGAGCGTTAATTTTATTTGCATATACTTGACACGAGTGACAATGCTCACATGCTTGATACAATTTGATTCCATCGTCATCCAAAAATATCCCATCCTCATGATCTTCCTGGCTAATATGTATCCATTCATGTGAGGACCATAGACTCCTTCATACACTTCTTTTATTAATTTCTTGACTTCTTCTTCATCTACATACCTTAGTAATGTTGTATCTGGTGATCTTTTGTATAACGTAGCTCCACTTAATAGGAAATGAGCAACCAATCTCTTTAAGGCTTTTCTATCTTTCCCACCAACTTTATCAGGAAACTCACTCGTTTAAAGTAACTTTTTGATATCATAATACTAGGGTTTCTTTGATTCTTTCTCTTCAACTGTCAAGTAAAAAGCTGATTTTTCCTCCATCTCAATCTTCAAAAGCTGAATTTCTATCCCATCCACAACTTTCACCATTGGCACTAACATGGCTAATGCGTCAGTAAATTGATTTTGGATTCTTGGACTATAAGTGAACAATATTTCTTGGAATCTTTTAATCAGCTTGTTTAAATACTTGTGATAAGGTATCAACTTCTCATATTTCGTCTTATATTCTCCCAAGATCTGAAGAATTATAAGGGAAGAATCTCCATACACTTCGAGCCTCTGTATCCCCATGTCTAATGTCATTTTGAGTCCCAAAATGTAGGCTTCATAGTCTACTATATTGTTTATATATGGAAATGCTAACCTTGCTGCCACAAGGAAATGACTACCCTCAGGTGATACCAGTAGTGCTCCTATCCCACATCTAAATACATTGTTTGCTTCATCAAAGTACATCCTCCATTCTAATTTTCCACTAAATTCATTTGCCACCATCACATTTTCATAAAAAAACTAAGCTTCTAAGCCATCACTTTCATCTTCTAATGGGTATTTTTCTAATTGATTTGCCACCGCTTGCTCTTTAACTTACGTACTTGATATCAAACTCAAAGAGTAGCATTTACTACTTTAAGATTCTCCCAATCAATGTCGGCTTTTCTACTAAATACCTCAATAGGTCATGTTTTGTCAACAACTCTACTAAGTAATAGAGAGTGTACTGCCTAAGCTTATGCATCACCCATACTAAAACACAACATGTCCTTTCCACCTCTAAGTATTTTTGTTCACCTTCTGTAAACTTCTTACTCAAGTACTATATAGGATGCTCTTTTCTACCCATTTCATCTTTCTACCCCAACATACATCCCATTGATTCATGAAGGATCGTCAAATAAAGAAATAATGGCCATCCTAATGTAGGAGTGACCGATGTTGGTGGATTCATGAGATACTCTTTGATTTTAGCAAATACTTGCTCACACTTTTCATCCCATTCTATCACTGCATTCTTTCTTAAAAGTTTGAATAACAGTTTGCATCTATCGATTAGTTACGATTTAAACCGAGTGTCGAGCTTGGTTTTTCACCCTCCCGATTTTTTTATAAAATTAGGTCTTCTCTAAGCTGACCGTATTATACCTTTACTCATTCAGTACTAACCCTCGACTAAGGTTTAAAGAAAACTATTTTTTCAATTTAAAAAGGGATTGGAGTCTCCACCCGACCAGAGTCGAGAAAAAGGGTTAAGTTATAACCAATTGGGTAGATTGGCTATAACTTAGCTACCGGTCTATCGATTAAAGAAAAAACAATTTGTAAAACGACTTTTTTGAAAACCAGAGATTTAGGTCCAAGGGCTAGTTTATTAAACCCTAAACGGGTACTACTTTTTAACTTTCCGAATTTAACTTCGCCTTTTAAATATACCCTTTTTAATTTTTAAAAACATCTAATTATGATACATGCGATTAAATTGATTAATTTACATAAATATCTAAAAATGAAAAAAATAAAACTTTCCATATTTTAAGTCACCATGTACTTGCGTATGAGTGCCTACGTATCCATTATTTGGGATCAAACTTCCGTAGTTCGTTTTAACGAAAATATAGCGGGTTGATTAATTTTAATTTTAGAAAAACTACCGAGTTTACATTTTTACCCATTTTGATTTGATTTGAAAAAAAAAAAAGATTATAAGGAGTCCTAAGCTGGATTTTATTTTTGGAAAACCTTAAATGCTCTAGTTTAGAAAAGATCTGTTTTATTTTTATTAAAAAAATTGATTTTCTAAGTGTGAAAAATAACTTTTCTATTTTTACTCTGTTTTATTATTTTTATTATTTATTTATTATTTTTAGTTTTATTTTTATTTTATTTTTTTGTTCTTCTTGTTTTAAAAAAATAAAAAAAAGAATAAAATAGAAATGTAATTCAACCTTTCCAACAAGCCTCATACTTCTTTTATAGTCTTCGGTGCAGGCATGTTTACGATTGCCTTGACTTTGTCTGGGTCCACCTCTATCCCTCTTTTAGTGACTACAAAACCCAACAATTTACCAAAGGTATACTTTTTTGGATTCAGCTTTAGTTGGAACTTCCTCAACCGCTCAAACAGTTTTTGCAAAATATCAACATGATTCTCACCCTTCTTGGATTTGGCTATCATGTCATCCACATAAACTTCAATTTTCTGATGTATCATATCATGGAACAGGGCAATCATAGCATGCCGATAAGTTGCCCTACCGTTCTTTAACCTGAAAGGCATTATGCGATACAAAAGTTCCCCAAGTGGTAACAAAAGTGGTTTTGATTTTATCTTCTTCTGTCATCTTGATCTGATTATATCCCAAGAAACCATTCATAAATGAGAAAAGATGATTTCTGGCTATGTTGTCCACCAATACATCAATATGCGGCAAAGGAAAATTATCCTTAGGTGTCAGCTAGTTTAAATCATGGAAACCTACACATACCCTAACTTTCCTATTTGTCTTCAACACCGGAACTATGTTGGCTACTCATTCGGGGTAATCTGACACTTTATGAACCCAACTTCTAGTAATTTCTTCATTTCTTCTTTTATTTTAAGGAGTATTTCTAACTTAGACCACCTAAGCTTTTGCTTTTTTGGTTTAATATCTTCTCTTGTTAACAACTTGTGAATTACGATGGATGAATCCAAACCGAGCATATTTTCATAAGACCAGGCGAATATGTCTAAGTATTCCAACGATAATCGTAACAACTCCTGTTTCTGATTATCTATTAAATTATCACTAATCTTCAAGTTTCATGGATTCTCTTCTATCCCCAAATTAACCACAATTATCGGTTTATCAATAATCACTCTCCCCTATTCAAATCGACGCCAACTCTCTTATATTTCATTCAGAGTTTCAATATAATCTCTAACATCTAACCCAGCAGGGCTAAAGGTGATATTGGTACTTTTACTGTTTATAGGTGCAAGATATCTATTATGTTCATTGTTTTTATCGGATCTGAAGAATAAAGGAAAAAGTAAAAGAATAACAAATAAATAACAAAGAAGAATTGATAGAAAGAAAGGAATTAATTTTATTGAATAAATTCAAATTTTCTAAAAGAAAAGACCAAACTAATCAGACTAACTATTGAAATCAAATGCTCCTAATTGATCTAATATTACTTTTCTAAAGAGATCTATTAATAAGAACGGAAAACCAATTGCATAAGGTAACTGGGATACTATCGAGCCCGATTTTAGTTTTCCTTAACTTAATTCATATTAAGCTCAGCCCGCTTAATATAGATTATTCAATATAAAATTAAGGAAACATTTTTCTTTAAAAAAATGTTTTGAAAAAAAATTAGAGTCGCTAACAAGTTAAACTGGTAAAAAAAATGAAATTAGGGTTTTCAAGTCAGATAACCCTAATTTGGCCACTAATTCACGTATTTTCTGAGAAAATAATTTTTAAAAAAATAACCAAAAAAACTAAGTTCGAGGGCTAATCTATTAAGACTAAGTCATCATGTAAAAAAAAAAATCAATTAATGGACTTTATTTTTTTATATATTTTTCTAAAAAATACTAAGATATGTCTATATAAAATATAAATAAAATGAAAATTTTATTATTTTTTTTATTACGAATTTTTCAAGAAAAAGGAAAAAAAATATTTTTTATACAGTTGCCCCAAAGATGGCTACGTATTCGCTAGTTAGGATTAAACCAACTTAATCTTTTTTATAAAATATTTAGTAGGTGAATTTCTATTATTTTTTAAAATCACACTAGGTTTACATTTATTTAACCATTTATTTAAAAAAAAAACTAAAAATCTAATTTCACGAATCCATTTTTCAAAAAAAAAAAAACCTAACTAAATCTTTTTAAAAACTCTAGTTACGACTTAAAAAAACCACTACATATCTGTCAAGCTTGGTTTTTCATCTCACGATTCTTTCTAAATTAGGTCTTTTTTTAAACCGATCAATATTAAACCCTTTCCATTTAATACTAACACTCAACTAGGATTTAAAAAAAAAAACTAATTTTTTTTTTATATTTTGAAAATACTTTGAAGTCACCACCCGACCAAGATCGAGAGAAAGAGTTAAGTTATAATCAATTTGGTGAATTGATTATTGATTATAACTTAGCCACTAGTTTGACAATTTAAACTAATTTTGTAAAACGATTTCTGAAACCAGAGATCTAAATTTGGGTGTTAAAAATTTTTAAACCCTTATGGGTACTACTAACTTTCCACATTTAATTTTAATCTTAAAAATCACCTTTCAATTTTAAAAGACAAAACTCGATTATTAGTTACTCTAATTAGATCACCTAAGTAATCTAAACAAAAAAAGGAAAATTAGATTTTTTTTATTTTTACCGTCGCCCTTTAGGTACCTACATACCCGCTATTCAGGATCAAACGTATATAGTTTTTCTAATGAAAACTTTAGTATATTGATTTGATTTTAATTTTTGAAAAGAGATCGACTTTACATTTTATCCAGTTCAATTCATCTAAGGAAATTTTTCTTTAAAAAGAGTCCTAATCGGGGTTTTATTTTTGAAAAATCTAAAAATAGTCCTAATTTGTAAAGGGTCCGTTTATTATATTTTGAAAACTTGATTTTTCTAAGTATTAAAAAAAAACAATTTTTATTCTTTAACTTATGTATTTATTTATTTTTATTTTTATTTTTTATTATCTTATTTGTTATTTATTCTATTTTTATCTGTTAGACTAGAAATAAATAAATAGACTACTTTTTCTTTTTGCTTTTTTTTTCTCTCTTTCTTCTTCTTCCTTTTTATTACATTTTACATCCACAATTATAATAAAAAAATAAAAAATGACAAAACAACAACGGTTAAATAATAAAATAAAAAGAAAGAAAATAAATAAAATAAAATAAAATAAAAAATGGGCTTTGAATGTAATAGGTATGCACGGTTCGAACTTGGAGTGGATTTCTAGTTGAGCTCGAGTTGGCGAGTTAAACTTGAGTCAGGCTTTAGATCTGGATCTAGCTCTAAATGCTTCAATGGCAACAATGACAATAGAGGGTGACTCCAAGCAATTCAGCTGGCAAATCGAAGGGGTAAAGAAGTTTTCATGAGTTTCTGATTAGGATTAGTAAGGGTAAAGAGAGTGACACGGCTTATGGAGGTAGTTTCAGTGGTAGCACGAAGTAGTAGTTGGCGATGGTGTTTGTGTGGTGATGTCTAGTGTCACTGGGTGTAAGAGGGGTGTTGGTTCAAGGGTTTAGGGATATAGTGAGGTGCATGGTGGGCTTGGTTTGATTCGGGTAGTGGTGGACATAGCGGTTCAAGAGGGGGGATACAGTAGTTAAGGTTTAGCGGCGATAAGTTGATGGTAAGTAGTAGAAGCCATGGCCAGGGGCGAAGGTTGTCAGGTTTGGAAGCCTGAGCTATGGGGAGTGTTCCTAGGGTAGTAGAACAGCTCGGAATAAAGTAAAGAGAGAGAGCCGAGGAGAAAGAGAGAGCTCGTGTGTGACAGTTGTCGATGAGTGTTTTTTTTTTTTTTCCAATGAACTTCCCAACACCCTTTTTATATACAAAAACACCCCAATAATCAAGGAAAGTCAAAATTGAAGTGAATGAAAAATTCCGAAATTTAAGTTTTCTTTTCAATTTCTAGAGCTCGATTTGAATGCTCATTTGATTAAATTTGGACTTGTTCTTTAGTTCAATTCGAAGTAGGTTATGTTTAGAAAAAGATCAGGGTAAGAAATCACGCATATGTGTATATGAAATTTTTGCAAACATTGGACCCAAAGTGAAGGGGGTAAATTGTTCTTAACTAAGAAAGAGGAGAAAAGAAAAGGAAAGGGAGAGAAAATGCTGACGTAGTGCCGATGTGGCGCCATGTCAGTAATGCTAACCAACCAAATGTTGCCACGTGTCCTTACATAGCACGTGGCAACTAACGTGGCATGGCACATGGCGCTACGTCAATAGGCGTCCAACCCGATGCCGCCACATATCAGGATATGTAGCGCAATGAGATCCTAATACATGGTAGTTCCTAATTATCTGGAAAAAAAAAATGAAAAACTTTTGATGCTCTTACCAAGATTCAAACCCTTGACTTTATGCTCAAATCCAATGCTAAGTCTAAATACTTATCTATTAGACTATTAGCTTTTGTCTTGTCTATATGCATAAGTCAACTTGGTCTAGATTCAAATCTAAGCCTAGGCTCAACAATCACACTTCTAAACTTATTTGAAATAATA
The DNA here is from genome assembly GCA_024138015.1 of Lumnitzera littorea. NCBI lineage: Eukaryota > Viridiplantae > Streptophyta > Magnoliopsida > Myrtales > Combretaceae > Lumnitzera > Lumnitzera littorea. The sequence continues at coordinate 12,583,832 of JAMXBB010000005.1, forward strand.
ATAATAAAAAAAAAAATCTATCCTATTAAATTGCTATTTTCTAAATTCCCTAAAATCTTCTATTTTTTTTATTTTTTGTGAATTTTCAATTTTCTAATTTTTTTCAAAATTTTTCTATTTTCTTTGTATTTTTTAATTTCATTATTTTTTATGCTTTTTTCTTGTTTTCTTATTTTTTTTATATTTTTCCTAGATTTCTTATCTTTTATGCTTTTTCTTATTTCTCTATTTTTTTTTTCTAAATTTCTTAATTTTTTTGGATTTTCTTTAATTTTCTTATTTTTTATGTTTTTCTCCTATTTTCTTATTTTTTTGATATTTTTCGTAGATTTCTTTTTTTATGCTTTTTCATATTTTTCTATTTTTTTCATATTTTTCTAAATTTCTTAATTTTTTGGATTTTCTTTAATTCTCTATTTTTTTGTGTTTTTCTTGATTTTGGACCCTTTATCCTATTACAACAAAATAATTAAATAAATAAATAAATAAAGCAAAAATTGGGTGTCTACAGCTGCCTTTCTTTATAGCAAAATTTAAACAAAACTTTGCCATAAAGACAAAGAGACATTATTTTTGCCCTATGGAAAAGTTTATAACAACTAACTAGCTATCCTAAACTCATTCTACTAAAGATTTGGTGAAGATATGAAACCTAGTCATGCCTTTCTAGGCTCACTAACTTAAGCGGGAGCGTCTCTCGGGGACTAGCAATCCTAAGCTGAAATCGACCTAAAGGACCTAGTTGTGCCTCTCTAAACACACTAATCAAGGCAAGAGCGTCTCTCGAGAACTAATAATACTAAGTTAGGATCAATAAAAAGAACCTAATTGTGCCTTATTAAGCTTACTAACCTAGGCGAGAGCATCTTTCGGGGATTAGCAACCTTAAGTTGGGATCGATCTAAAGGAGCTGATCGTGCCTCATTAGGTTCATTAACCTAAGCAGGAGCGTCTCTCTGGGATCAGTAACCTTAAGTTAGGATCGATCTAAAGGACCCGATCATGCCTCACTAACCTTAGCGAGAGCGTCTCATGAAGACTAGCAACCTTAAGTTGGGATCGATCTAAATAATCTGGTCGTGCCTCTCTAAGCTTACTAATCTAGGCAGAAGTGTCTCTTGGGGACTAACAACCCTAAGCTTAGACTTAGTGTTGTGCCCTACAACCTTGCTAAAAGGAACTAATGAAGGGAAGTGCCCTATGGGCTCACTTGAGAGAATTTGGTGCATAAAAGGGCCTTATGGGCCCGTTAGAGAGAATTGAGGAACAGAAGCGCCTTATGGGCTTGTTGAAAGAACTTTGAGAAAAGACTAAGTTAAGATTGTGCCTTCATAGGCTGGCTAAACACTAAATGCAGAAGGTGAGTGCCTTATGGGCTAGCTAAAAAGACTGTTGGTAGGAAAAACTTGTCATAGTCTAAATGCAAGTGCAATACTCAAAAATCGGTGCGCTAGCATCTTATGGAAGTACTTACCTAATCTTTGTTGATAGCACCAAAACTGTCAAAACTTTTTTGAAAAGCCCCATTATTATTGGCTAGCTCATACTTTGATCCTTTGTTGTCAACTCGAATGATCTTGATACAGAAAGTTTGAGACTTCGTCGACTCTTTTAGAGAAATCATGGAAATTAACTCGATGTAGAATGACACCTACTATTTTTTTATTTTTAGAACTTTTATGAACCGAAGCCCTTATTCCCAACTAATAAATATCTGCTATAGGGCGATTACTTACTTGGATTTCACATTTCCGTGAAAAATAGACAATAAAACTCCCTGTCAAGGGGGATTAATCCATAATAAATTATTTTAAAGAGTTTTGTCATTTACCAATGTCCTAGATCTCACTTCTCAACTTCTCTCGTGTTTTCAGTATATGGGTTCGATTAAATGGAGTAAAGGGAGTTAGACCTTTCAACGGAGAGGGTAATTATTCCAACATCAACAACAGCCAAAGCTGCCAACTTTGCTTATAGAAAATGAAAATTAAACCATAATGACATTCAAAATGATCGGTATTTTTGTGTTTCGAACAAAAATTTCCATTGACTTGTTATGGGTAGTACAATTTTACAGCGTTGGCATTTATAGGGTCTCTTAAATTTAGACCATCCACTTGGGACAAAATCAAAGCCCCTCTTGACAATACACACTTCACAATGTAAGGGCCTCCATAATTGGGAGCAAATTTCCCTCTAGAGTCTTGTGCATTGGGGAGAGTCTTTCTTAACACTAGACCACCTTTGTTGAAGTTTCGAGGTCATACCCTTTTGTTGAAAGCTCAAGCCATTCTTTATTGATAACATTGATTATGACATAGGGCTGTCAATCTCTTCTCATTAATTAGATTCAACTGCTCAATGCATCTCTTTACCTAATCGACTTCGTCTAATTGAGTTTCTGATTGTACCTTGAGTGACAAGATCTAAACCTTTATGGATAACACTACTTCAGTGCTATATTCTAAAGAGTAAGGTGTTACCCTAATCGATGTTTTGATGGAAGTTTGATAAGCCATAAGTGCGAATGGCAACGTCACATACCAATACTTATATGTAATAGCCATTTTTTCAATGATTCTTTTGAGGTTTTTGTTGGCTACTTCAATGGCTCCATTCATTTGGAGTCAATAAGGAGTAGAGTTCCTGTGAATGATCCTAGATTGTCAACATAATTCTGACATAAGCTTGTTGTTGAGATTGGTGCCATTGTTAGTGATGATCGTTTTTAGAGTCTCATATTAGGCCAAGATATCTCTCTTAATGAACCTAACTACAACCCCTTTAGTAACATTCATGTAAGACGAGGCCTCAACCCATTTGCTAAAGTAATCGATGGCGACCAGTATAAAGCAATGGCCATTGGATGCTTTTGGAGTGATTGGGCTGATGATATCTATGCCCCACATTGAAAAAGGCCATGGTGCTGAGACTGTATGTAGTTATTGAAGTGAGGCGTTTATCTTATTTGCATAAACTCGGCATAAGTGACAATGCCTAACGTGTTTCATGCTAACACTTTCCATTGTTGACTAATAATACCCCAGCCTCATAATTTTCTTAGCCATCATGTAACCATTAATGTGAGGGCTACATATTCCTTCATTAACTTCTTAGCCTCTTTGTCATCTATACACCTTAAAAGTGTACCGTCAAAAGAGCGTCGGTGTAAAGTGGACTCTCTTATTAAGAATTGAGTGGCTAATCTCCTAATCATCCTTGTATCCTTCTTCTTGGCCTCCTCAAGGTATGTGCCTTGTTGTAAGAATATTTTAACATCATGGTACTAGGGCTTTTGGTCATTCGTACCCTTGATTATTAGATAGAAGGCAAGCTTGTTTTTAATTTCAATAGTAAGGGGCTGAATCTCGACTCCACCAAATATTTGGATCATAGATGTTAGAGTGGCTAAGGCATCAACAAATTGATTATGAGTTCTTGGTATGTGATTGAAAGTGATTTCTTTTAATTTCCCCGTCAATTTTGTCAAATGCTAATGATAAGGTACCGGTTTAGAATCTTTAGTTTTGTACTCTCCTCGAACTTGGCCAAATATGAGTGAAGAGTCCCCATATACTTCTAATTCTTGAATGTCTTTATCTATGGCCATTTTAAGTCCCATGATGCATGCTTCATATTTAGTAATATTATTGGTGTATGGGAAAACAAGCCTTATAGCCATAGGGTATTAAGTACCTTCAGGGGATACTAGTATTGCCCTAATTCCACACCCAAACACATTGGTTACCCCATCAAAGAACATCTTCCATTTCGATGGCTCGTCATCTTCTCCTTTATTAAGGCTTCCCTCAACTATTAAGATGTCCTCATTGGGGAAATTGACTTGTACATCTTGGGGGGTGCTATCAGAGGGATTTTCTACTAATTGATTTGCTAAAGCTTACCCTTTGACTGAATTCCAGTTCACATATGCAATGTCTAACTTTGATAGTAATATTTGCCACTTTGAGATTCTGTCAATTAGGGTTAGTTTGTCTGCCAAATACTTCAGGGGATTGTGCTGAGTCGGCAATTAAACCTAGTAATAAAGTGTGTATTGTCTGAGATGATCATTACTTAGACCAAAGCACAACAGGTTCTTTCAATTTCTAAATATTTTCGTTCTCCTTCAATGAATTTCTTGCTCAAGTAATATACAGCTTGTTCTTTTCCTTCCACATCTTTCTGGCCGAGCATGCACCCCATGGATTCCGGTAATATTGTCAGGTATAGAAATAAAGGCTTTCAAGGTTTTGGAGCTACCAAAATTGGAGAGTTCATAGGTATTCCTTGTCGTTGTAAAGGCCTACTCATACTCGTCGTTCCAATTGATCTTGGCATTCTTTTTCAACAACTTAAATAAGGGACAGCACTTGTCCGTGAGTTGAGATATGAACATCTGGCTATATAGTTTAAGTAACCTAACGAGCCTCTGATTTCTTTAAGTGTATGTGGCGAGGGTAAGTCAACTATTGCTTTATCTTTATCAGGGTCCACTTCAATGCCCCTTTAGCTAATGATAAAACCCAACAATCTTACTGAATTTACTCCAAAGGTACACTTCTCTAAGTTTAGCTTCAATTGGAATTTTCTCAACCTATCAAACAATCTCCTTAGATTATCCACATGATTTTCTTTTTCCTTGGACTTTACAATCATATCATCAACACATACTTCAACTTCTTTGAGCATCATGTCATGAAAGATTGCTACCATGGCCCTTGGATAAGTTACCCTGGCATATTTTAGTCCAAATGGTATTACTTTATAGCAAAATATGCCTCAAGTTGTGATGAATATTGTCTTAGCTTTATCTTCTTCAAATATTCAAATTTAATTATACCTAGAGAATCCATCCATGAAAGAGAAAAGATGTTTTCCAAATGTGTTATTGACTAAGACAGCAATATGGGGTAAGGAAAAATTATCTTTGGGGGTTACTTGATTAAGGTCTCAAAAGTCCATGCATACTCTGACTCTTCTATTCTTCTTCATTATGAGAGCAACGTTGGCTAACCACTCGGGATAATTATATACCTCGATAAAACCAACCTCCAGTAATTTTCTGACTTCTTCTTTGATCTTTAACAGGACATTTAGTCAAAACCTTCTTGACTTCTATTTCTTAGGTTTGATATCCTCTTGAATGGGTAAATGATCGACCACGATCAATGGATCTAATCCGAGCATGTCTTCATAAGACCATGCGAATACATCTTGGTATTCGAATAGTAATGTAGTCATTTCTGCCTTTTGGTCCTCTTTCAAATTTCCTCCAATCTTCAACACCTTAGGGTTGCATTAGTCCCAACATTAATTATCTCAGTTGACTAGTCAATGGAAATTCTACTCATTTCATGTTTTTGCCAGCTTACTTACACGTCATCATGTTCATTGACATCATTCTCGATAGCTAACCCAATAGAGCTAGAGGTGATATCAATATTTTCATCACTTATCTATGCGAAGTATCCATGGACTTTATTCGGAGCATTAGATCTAAGAAACAGAAAAGTATGTAAAAGAAAGAGTGTAAGTAAGGAAAGAAGTGAATAAAAAGAAAACTAATTCTTATTTAGAGGAATCTTATTTAGAGGAATCTTCTTTCAAGTACAATTATTTGTAAAATAAAGGTAATTTATTACAAAACTCTATAAAATACTAAACCGTGATTCATCATTTATCTTAGGGAAGACTTGTTGCTATTCATAGGGATGGAGAACCAATTATTCAAGTGTTGAGACTTGTTGGATAGGCTAGCTACTTTATTTTTGCTGGAGGCATCCTCTTTGGCAAGCTTTGAATTCTAGACTTCAGCTTGAATGAAAGTTTTTTACAATGGTGGGAAGGTCATCAGGGCGTGATACAACCTATCACCTTTTCTGCCCCTAGCTTGCATTCTTTGCAACTCCTCTATCGGGGTTAAAATGTATCCTAACCCATAGGTTCCAATTCCAAACTGGCCTTCTTTGAATTTTGGCCTCTCATCTTTCTCTTGGTTAGTAATCATGCACACTCCTTCAAACATTTAGAGCCTAAAGTCCTCTTGCTCTTCAGTGCCAATATAGGGTATGGCCATCTCTTTGTAAATATCATAATCCTGGTCACCCAAAATTGTCATGACCTAGCCATTGGAGATGAACTTAACCTTTTGGTGAAGACTTGAAGGTATGGCCCATGCTGAATGTATCAAAGGCCTTCCCAATAACAGATTAAAGGTCCTTAGAATGTTTAAAATTTGGAATTGGATGTTGAACATCTATGGGCCGATATCAACTGGTAAGTCAATGTCTCTTATTATTTCTCTCCTATTTGTCAAAAGCTCTCACTATTGTCAAACTTGGCTTGATAACAGTCATATCAACGCCTAATAGATCCAGTGTGGCTAGAGGGCAGACATTCAAAGATGACACGTTGTCAATGAGGACTCTTACTGTGAAGATGTTATTTACCATCACTATTATGAATAAAGGCTCGGTGTGCTGATTACCTTCTTCACCCAGTTCCTCAGCAGAGAAAGAAATCTAATCCATAATAAGGATAGAGTTAGTGACAAACCCAACCCTTTTAACCGATATTTCACAAGGGACTTTGACTTCCCTCAACATTCTAAACAAAGCTTCCTGATGCAGTTTCAATGTCATCAATAAACTCAAGAGGGATATTTATGCTGGAGTCTTAGCGAGCTAATCCATTACTTTGTATTTGCTAGACTTAATCATCTTAATGAAGGCATTCATGCTTAGTTTATTCATTATTTGGCCTTTCTAGCACAACCTTCTTTTTCAGGTCTTCCTTGGATCATAAATTCTACCAAAGTAGGTAATCCCCCCTATAAGTGAGCTTAACTACCCCTGATTTTCTGCCTGGTAGTTGAGAGGGGCAGTTTTATAATTTTGGGGGGCTACAGGCACATGGAAGCTGTACCATTTAGTTTATGGAATTTGCTTCTCTTCTTGTCTATAGAATCTATAAACCTTGGGCTCTTTGTTAGAATAGATCATGTTGATCGCAAGCTCTGAGTTGTCAAATCTCATATTGATGATGAGCCCATGGTTCAGTAGGGGGTTGTTGTTAACGTTTGGAGTAGGAGCCTCTACAAAATCCAATTGTACTGTACCTTCATCAATTAAGTCTTGAATTTTGTTCTTTAACCTCTAGCACGAGTCAATTGAATGGCTTACTTGCCTTAGATGATACTGACACCTTACATTAGGATAAAAAAAATCTCGGCCTACCTTTCACTAAGAGCCTCTGAATAGAGCAAATTATCTCTTCTTAGTTTTTCAAGTACTTAACTGAGTGGAATGGGAATTTTGGTGAACTGCCTTAGGGCCTTGCTAACCTGTGATTGGCTTCTATACTGTTGTTGAGTTGGTAAAGGATTTGTCCTGAAAGAGACTTGGATGTTAGGCTTGGTATTTGAATTGACCATGCTGATAATAGCTTCTTTCAGCTTACTAGCGGTGGGTTTAGCAAAGGGTGGTCTTCTATTTGATATCTATTACAGCTTACCGAAGGAGACGACACTTTCAGTCCGACACCTTATTGCCACTACTTCTATAAAGCCAGAAGAGGCTTATCTGATTAGGTGAGCGAAGTAGGGTCTCTCAAGAGTATTGATAAAAGTTGTGGTTAGCTCTTTCTCAATCACGGGGGTAGATACCCTTGCAGCTACGGACCTCTACCTTTGGGCGTACTCTTTGAAAGATTCATTGTGCCTCTTCCTTAAGGCAACCAAATCCATCATGGTTAGCACCACTTCAACATTGAATCTATATTGCTCATAGAATTCTCTAGCCAGCTTTTCCCATGTGTTCACCTAATTTAAATCTAATTGGGCATATCAAGTCAAAGCTAAGCCAATTAGGCTGTCCTAAAAAGTTTGGACGATGAGCCGGTCATATTCTACATACTTGCCCATCTTGCGTACATACAATCGAATGTGTAACTTAGGGCATCCAGTCTCATTATATTTTTCGAAGTTAAGTACTTTGAACTTTTTTGGAAAGCCTCCATTATCATAAGCAGGGAAGTCTGTTATACCAGCTTACTCGAATCCATCATACCCCTCGAGCATTTTTATTTTTCAGTAATTTGTTGAGTTAGTCGCTTCTCAAGCTCTTTCAGTCTGTCTTAATCAGCTTCAGGCTTTAGATTGACCGGAAATAAGTAAGTATTTAGCTCGAAAGTTAGGTTGACCTTTAGAAAAACCCCTTCTGTTTCAAAGGATTCGAAGGCCTAGTTGACCTTAGGGTAGGCTTCTTCTGCTTTGAGGGGTAGGGCCTTAGCATTCTTTCCATATCAGGCTTTAGAACTTTCTTCATTTAAAGGAGCCATGGACCTAAGCAAAGCGATGCTATCAGTAAGAAAGCTTAGTTGGTCTACAATCTTTCCTACTGGTCACTCTAAAGATTGGAACCTCAACTCAGTAGGATCAATAACCTCGGGATTAACATTACTGTTGTTGGTGTTAGTGTTGTCGTTTCCTTGGTTGGCCATTCTGGTTTGAGAACGGGTTCTAGTAGGACTTTTCTGGAAGGTTTGACACTTGGGAGCTATCTTGGCAACCTGTTTAAAATAACTTCTCAACAAGTTAACACACGAATATTTTAATTTTTGAAAGAATGAAATAAATGAATGAAATGCAAAAGAGTTACATGGATGAAAAGGAAGGAATCAACGATTAATTAACAGAATGACAAGTTATTTATCATTCTTGAATTCTTGAAGCTTTATTACATAAAGGAAAAAAAAATACAAATTCATCTATACTGGTCTTCTTTTCTTCTATGGGTCAAATGAGATTTTCTTCTCCTTCTTTTGATCATGCTTAGTTGCTTCCTCAAACTCTTGAATCTTCTTCTAGGCCATCTTCAACTGGTGTTCCAGGACATGCGACCATTGCCTAGATTCTACAAATAAGTTTTCCCACCTGTCTTTTTCATCATAGAGGACCTCTATATGAGCTTTTACTTTGTCCATATATGTCACCAGTTCAAAGCTAGGATGTATAGGGGAAGGTTGAAGGACTTTTGGTGCCCAATACCACATTGTGCCTACCTTGTAAAGTTGATCGTATAAGTACTCTTTAGTGACATGGTGCTTATCCACTTCTCATATGAATTCACTCAAATCGATGTTACGGCTTATGATCCTAGTATCTCACTAAGCTTTGATCTTATGAAGCTTGGATACCTTTTCTGTAGAGTGAGGCTCATTGAGTTTAAGGGTGAATGGCTCCAATGAAGGCCTGTGAACTATGTCTTGGATCCCCCCAAACTACCTTACCATGTTGTTTGGATATTAGCCTATATACCAACTCATTCCAATCAATGGTACGGCATGATAACCTTTACAAACCAGTATGACTTTAGTGTAATTGCTCCATCTGGCGATCCACAGTATGTCTTCGACCCAGAAACCTTGTAAAACTTCTATCTAAAGAAGGGTAGGGATATCTTCTGGTAATTTAATCTTATCAATGAAAGAGTCAATAAAATCAATCTTATTGGTGAATGTACCTCTGTAGACACCTAATTTTTACCCCTCTATGGTTCTAATTTTTATTTTTACAAAAAGGGTCTTAATTCAAAAATAAAAAACAAAAAAATTAATAAAAGATAAAAAGATAATAAAAATTAACAAATGATGAAAATACCAAAAAAATAAGAAAAGAAAAAATTATTATAAAGAGTTTTGTAGATTTTTAGGAAGTAACTTATATTAGGAATAAACTTATATTAGGAATAAATAGTTTTAGTTTTAGTTTTAGTTTTAGTTTTATTTTGGTTAAAAAAAATTTTTAGGGAACCAAGTAGTTTAAGTATAATTTAATTGAACTGAATGTCAAGGCACAGGCTAATGGCCTAACGGATAAGTATCAGAGTATTTGGGTTGGATTTAATTTGAGGTCATGGGTTTAAGTCTCAGCAGGCGCCTATGTCTTTATTTTTCTATCTTGGTAAAAGCGAGAGGAAAATGGGATTCATATCTAATTAAATCATATGAATTTAGTTAAATTAGATTTGAATTCATTTGAATCTAGTTTAATTACCGAATCAAATATGATTAGATATGATAAGATATGATATGGTTTAGACTCTATAAACACACACTCCTCTTTCTTCTGGATCCTTCACATATATAAGTCCACCTTCACGTCGACAAATCTGAATGATTCCGAAGTCCCTGATGCTTCAATTCAATTAAGTCCAAGTCCACCGTCTTCAATCCCCTAGCCGAATTACTTGACGCCGCATGCTGGAATACAACATCTTCTGACCAAACAGTTAGCACCGCACAGTTGATGAAGACATACGGAGAATGTCACTTTGATCAAACCAAACACGCCATAACAGCTACATCCTATACTCCAATTCCAAGCTGACAGCCCACATGCCAATTAATATGTTTAGATCTCAATCTCTTGACCAACATCTATCCCTCTCCACTTGACTGAAGTCCACAACGATTCACGCACACATCCTCAATCCAACGATCGACTGAAGTCCTTTTAGACAAGATCCCCGCATCCTGACCGACGGTAGTAATAAGAAGCTAAAAATCTAGCCACACATGTTCACTTGTTCACTTGAAACCTTCTGGTTCTTCATTTAAAATTGAAATCAAAGACTGGTAGCCAAATCATGATCAATCCACCCAATTGATTATGGTTTCTTTTTCTTTTCCCGACTTTGGTTGGGTGGTGACTCCAAAAATAATTTTTAATAAAAAACCAGAATTTCCTAATTTCTTTAGTCGAAGATTAATATTAAATGAGTTAGGATTTAGTATTAATAAAAAAATGGGAAATTAATTTTAAATAAAAGAAAATCGAAAATCAAGCTTAATAACCCCTTATCAAGTCTAACCCAAAACATTTGTTCAGTAACAGTACCATGCTTGACTTGAGATTTCTACAGTCTTTTTTCTTAAGGAAATTAAGGTTCCTCATCTGTTCAGTAAGTAAGGTAGGAATATAAGACTTCCCTTCCTAGAATTGAGCCACTAATTCTGCCACCCTAAAGTGATAAGAAAAGATCTACTCAGAAATAAGATGGTGGGAAATACTACTAAAACATAGGCCTTGATTTGATTCTCCCTCTAATTTCCAAGAAACAGACCCCATTTGTCGGAGCTAAGTTTATTCTAGAACTAATAGATTAGATCCCATATCTTGATAGTGTGTTTGTTGCAATCATTTAGAGCCTCATTTATCTTAATCTTACGGATCCCTAAGAATTTTGAAAAAATGTAAGCTGGACTGAAGCTAAGCTCTAGAACCCATATTTCATCTAAAGGAGGACCTTAGAATGGTTGGGTGTATTATTCTAAAGTTAGACTAATTAGGCGTGGCCCAAAATGAAATGCCACTTCTTTGGGCTCCCAGAAATGGACTAAGGCCCTCACCAACATAATATTAACATTCACTTTGGTTAGTGAGAGTATAGGTTTAATCTTGTTGGTAATGAACTATTGTTCTCTTAGGTTGAAGGTTTGAAACCATTGGCTGAGTATGGGCTTTGGGTTTGTGGATATGAATCTCCTTGGCAAAGACCTTAATGTTGGATGAGCTGGCTATTTCTAAAATATTACAAGGAAAGCATAAATTACAAAGGAAAGACTATTTACATGAAAAGAAATTACAAAAGATTCCTTATGTACATGAATTCTAGGAAAAAATATAAGGAAAGAAACTCCAGGTTTTGTCATTTTTTTTTTTACTTTTTCATAACATTGTCGCCTTGTTAGTTATTTGTCGACCTCATAGAATGTATGCAAAAAGGGTGAGTTCTAAAGGTCTTCAAACTCTGTGACCTCATGCATTTATGAAAAAACAGTTCCTTAGTCACATCAAAATTTAAGTGAGGTAGCCTAATCGACCCCAAACGATAGTTACCCCACTACGCCCGGAGCTTACACAGTGGCTCCCTATCCTAAGATCCTAAGACAACTTGGGCTTGACTATATCTCTCATGCATTCATGGTATAAGAAAATAAATTCCCCTCCTTAAAACAATTAAATACATAAAACTAAACCTACAAAGATGTTAGTACAGTTATGACACATATAACAAAGAATGAAAAAATAAATTACATTAAGGTGATTTTTAGAGATCAATTTTAATTTTGAAAAGTAAAATGGCTAACCCTCTTAACGTCTCCAATGAAGTCGCCAAGCTGTTGAGCCTGGTTTTTCACCTCTCGATTCTTTCTAAATTAGGTCTTCTTTTAAACCAATCAGTATTAAACCCTTCCTGTTTAATATTGACCCTCAAATAGGATTTAAAAAAAATCAGTTCTTTTTATATTTTGAAAACACTTTGCAATCAGGAAAAAAAGTTTAGTTATAATCAATTGGGTGAATTGGTTATAACTTAACCACTGGCCTAACGATTAAAACCAATTTTGTAAAACGGTTTTTGAAATCAAAGATTTGGATCCAAGGGTTAGGAATTTTTAAACACTTACTAGTACCATTACTTTCCAAATTTAATTTTAACCTCAAAAATCACCTTTCAATTTTAAAAGACAAAACTCGATTATTAGTTACTCTAATTGGATTACCTAAGTAATCTAAACTTAAAAAGGAAAATTAGATTTTTTTTTATTTTTATCGCCGTCCCATAGGTGCTTACGTATCCGCTATTCGAGATTAGACGTACGTAGTTCTTTTAATGAAAACTTTAGTGTGTTGATTTAATTTTAATTTTTGAAAAGAGATCGGCTTTACGTTTTATCTAGTTCAATTCATCTAAGGAAATTTTTCTAAAAAGAAGTCTTAATCGGGGTTTTATTTTTTAAAAATCTAAAAATAGTCCTAATTTATAAAGGGTCCGTTTATTATTTTTTGAAAACTTGATTTTTTTAAGTGTTAAAAAAAAACAATTTTTATTCTTTAACTTATCTACTTATTTATTTTTACTTTTATTTTTGTATTATCTTATTTGTTATTTATTCCATTTTTATCTATTAGACTAAAAATAAATAAATAAATAGACTACTTTTTCCTTTTTCCTTTTCCTTTTTTTATTTCTTCTTCTTCTTTTTTATTACATTTTACATCCACAATTATAATAAAAAAAAATGACACAACAATGGCTAAATAATAAAATAAAAAGAAAGAAAATAAATAAAAAATAAAATAAAATGGGATTCAAATGTAGTGGGCTTATACGGATCGGACCTAGAGCAGATTTTGAGTCGGGCACAGGTTGGCGAGTTAGACTCGAGTCAGGCTTCAGATTCGGATCTAACTCTAAGGCCTTCAATGGCAGCGACAACAGCAGAGGGTGACTCCAAACAATTCAGGCAATAAATCGAAGGGGTAAAGAAGTTTTCATGAGTTTCTGAGTGGGATTAGTAGGGGTAAAGAGAGTGTTGTTGATGGGAATCAACCTCTGATTATATTCAAGCCGAGGCCTATCAATGCTTACAAAGGTCAAGCTACAACCAAAAGGACGAGGGGAAGGAAAATAAACACTCAGCATTAACTCTATCGTCAGTCGAGGTGCCGATAAACCACAAGGCTAAGTACCCGAGATCAAAGAACCACTCAGTACGACCCCGAAATACTAGTGCCGACTAATTTCAAAACTCAGCAATTATGAGCCAACCTCTCTAGTGTCTCAACTAAGCCACACGAGACATCAGGGACCCCTTCCTAAACCCACACATCTAATTGCCGATCCTGTTCGGTTCGGATACTACTCCTCCTGAAACATGTCGAATGACTGTATGCTGAGTTCTATAAAACGCACAATTTTGTATTTTTATACATGCTTTTTCTTTATTTTATTTATGGGCCTAATTATTTAGGGTTTAAGGCCTTATACTTTATTTACAGTTTTTGCCACTAGGGTTTAGGACTTGTTATAAATAGTAACATTTGTACTTATATAGACAAATAGATAAATATAGACAAATAGATACATAGAGATATATGTAGAGAGTAAAACTTTCCTCTTTTCGAGTAAAGCCATAATTAAGTTAGCATTTGTCGGATTATTGAGTGTTGATCATATTCTTTAATCGTCTCCACGTTCTTATCAATCTTGTCCACAGATTGTGGTGAACCCCTTCATTTGAACCGATTAGTGAGTTGCATCTAACCTTCATTTGAAACCCCAAGCAATATTTAGTGTTCGTGAGTTGGATTAAACTCTATTTTGAGCTCAAACCCCTTATCGTGTTTGTATCTTGGTGAGTTATATCCATTCACATTCACCATCAAAACCCTTTCTATTCTTCGTACCTATCTTCCTTTTGAATACCCATTCTTATTCTTTTGTTCCAGATCTACTGCTGTTCCTTTCTTATCTTGATCCCGTATCAGTTGTAGCTTATAGAGGTGGTTTAGGTGGTAGCGCGAAGTGGTGGTGATGTATAGAGTCATTGGGTGTAAGAAGGGTGTTGATTCAAGGGTTTAGGGATGTAACGAGGTGCATGGTAGGCTTGGTTTGATTCAAGTAGTGGTGTATATGGTGGTTCGAAAGGGAAGAGTACAGTGTTTAGGGTTTGGCAGCAGCAAATTGGTGGCAAGCAATAGAGGCCATGGCTAAGGTTGAGGGTAGTCAAGTTCAAAAGCTTAAGTTATAGGGAGTGTTCCTAGGGTGGTGGTACGACTCAGAATGGAGTGGAGAAAGAGAGAGGAAATGAACAAAAAGAGAAAGAGAGAGAGAGCTTATGTGTGAGAGCTGTCTGTGAGGTTTTTTTTTTCTTTTCTAATGAACTCCCTAATACCCTTTTTATATACGAAAACACTCCAATAATCAAGGAAAGTCAAAATCGAATTGAATGAAAAATTCTGAAATTTAAGTTTTTTTTTTTTCAATTTCTAGAGCTCGATTTGAATGCTCATTTGATTGAATCTAGACTTGTTCTTTGGTTCAATTTAAAGTAAGCTATGTCTAGAACAAGATCAGGGCAAGAAATCATGTATATATGTGTGAAATTTGTGAAAACATTGGACCCAAAGTAAAGGGGGTAAGCTGTTCTTGGTTGGGAAAGAGGAGGAAATCAAGGAAAAGAGAAAGAGAGAGAAAATGTTAACGTAGTGTCGACATAGCACTACGTTAGCCGTGCCAACCAACCAGACATTGCCACGTATCCTTACGTGATATGTGGCAATTGACGTAGCTTGTTATGTGGCGCTACGTCAGCACATATCCAACCTGATGCTGCTACATGTCAAAACACCTAGTACAGTAAGATCCTGATACATAGTAATTCCTAATTATCTAAAGGAAAAAAATAAAAAGCTTTTGTATGCCCTCACCAAGATTCGAATCCCTGTCCTCATGCTAAAACCCAAATGTTTATCCATTAGGCCATTAGCCTGTGTCTTATTCATTGCACATATGAACCAGGTCAGCTTGGGTTATATTTAAATCTAAACCCAAGCTTAATGGTCACACTTCTAAACTTATTTGAAATAATAAAAAATCTATCTTATTAAATTGTTATTTTCTAAATTCCCTAAAATCTTCTATTTTTTTAATTTTTTGCGATTTTTCAATTTTCTGAATTTTTTTCAAACTTTTTCATTTTTTTTTTAATTTTACAAATTTCTTTATTTTGTGTTTTTTCCTATTTTCCTATTTTTTTGATATTTTTCTTAATTTTTTTTATGCTTTTTCGTATTTTTCTAAATTTCTAAAAAAAAATTTGGATTTTGTTTAATTTTCTTTTTTTTTTTTTTGTATTTTTCTTGATTTAGGACCCCTTATCCTATTGAAACAAAATAATTAAATAAATAAAAAAAGGAGGCAAAAATTAGGTGTCTATAATGTCAAAAGGTATCTTTTCTAAATTCTACATGCAAGATCTACTAAGACACGATATAAATATGTATCTTCATATATATTGTTTCTAAATCCTGTATACAAGATACAATCTAGATACGTATTTTCTTCGAAAATGCGGATCTTGGAGAAAAGATACACTATTTTAAAAAAAAAAATGCAATCTTTGTTAAATGATGCAATATAGCTAAATGAATCAAAAAAAATTGAAATTATCTAAAAATATATCAAACAATATGACAAAAATATAATAAAAAACTGCACTAGAAAAAAAAAATTAGTAAAAATAATTAGATTAACTAATAAAATAAAATAATATTATATTATATTATTTTTTTACCTAAATGAGTCAAGTCAAGTGATGTGTAGCAATGGATCGTATACAACGTGCAACGTGTGTCGTGCTCATGGCCGTAGATCAAGTTATGCGTTGTTTCTGTATGATCATGTGCGTGTGATCTATGCGTGATTGTGTGTCTTTGTAAATGGGCAATGGAGTTTGTATGTTTGTGTGTTTATCAAGTGCAACGTAGAGAGTACCGCAGCATATGTATGACGTGATTGTGCAACAAGGTAGGAAAGGCAGATTGTAAAGTATATGTATTGGTGTATCGTGTATGGGAAACCGTATCTAGGCAATGGAATGAGGGACGGACATGCAACATATTTCTTCATGTGTGGGCAATGGAGTGAAGGATAAGGACGTATTGGGTGTGTATGTTTCGGTCAAGTACAGTGCAATTGTTAGGGCTTGTGTAGTGCAGTGTATTAGTGATCATATGTTATCATATGGCATGCAACTGTTAGGTGTTATGGGTGAATTGTGTTCGGTCGGTGCAGTGCAGGTGTTAGCATAGATTGGTGTTAGGTTATTGTTTGTTTAATGGTGGGACGTGAAGATGTTTTTTAAGCAAGAGTGAGGGGCGGCTGTGGAGTGCAAGTGCCATGAATATAAGCTTAGGTGAGTGGATATGGAGTGTGCTATGATGTAAGTGAGCGTGCAATGTTGACTATGGATAGAGAGTACTGTAGAGTTTAGGAATTTTTTTATGCGGCTAGGGTAAAAAACGTGTTCAAGTCCACCGCCGAATTCCTATTTATATACTACACTACCGAATCTTTCGTATCTTTTTTAAATATAGATTTAATCTTAACAAACCCTAGATACGATAACGAATCCTAGATACGAAAGATATGTTTTAGATTCTCTAAAAATTCAACTTAGTTTCTAGAAACCCTATTTGAATTTAGGCTTTTTGTTTTTCGGGCCCAACTTAGTCAATTTAATTTAGCCCAATAATCCACTTAATAAATCCTAAGTTTATTTTAGCCCAATATAAATTAGATAAAAAAATCCACTATATATTAAATAGAACCAAAATATTTTAATAAAGCTCGATCCTTCAATGACTCAAAATTTATTAAATTGAATACTCACCATTATCTGATTCGATCCTGAACGACTAGACTTGACTCGATGCGACTTGACACTTTATTTTTATTATTTTTTTCAATTTTCATTTTTTTTCTTTTTCTTTAACCTAGCTTAATAAAAATACTAAAATAAAATGGCAAAAATCAAGTATCTATAGACACCAATATCTTCCTTCTTGATGTTGCATTGCTGAGCCAAAACTTTGGATAAACTGGCTACTTCGAGTTCTTCAACACATGCTGGTACTGGGAATGTCTGACTGATGTCTAGAAAATTCATATGAGCATAGTACAACTGATCTCCTCTCTTCCCTTTGGTTTTGGTCTTCATTTCTTGGATCTCTTCTTTAGTGGGCTTATATCTAAGCCTAAACATTCCAATCTACTACTTAGACTATTCTGAGCGACCCCATGCCCCCTGGCTTGACACTTCAATCATGCTAATCTCATAAAAAATTTGTAATCCTAGTCCCTCCAATTCTTCACTCCCAATATACGGAATAACTATCTTTTTGTAAATCTCGTAATCCTATTCCCTAAGAATAGTAACCAACTACCCTTTAGCTATGAATTTCACCTTCTAATGTAAACTAGATAGTATTGCCGCTGTTGAGTGAATCTACGACCTTCCTAATAGAAGATTGAAAGTTTGTGGTATATCTAGGACTTGAAATGGAATAGTGAACATCTGTGGACCGATCTTGACTTGCAGCCTAATTTCTCTAAGTATCTCCCTCTTGATCCATCAAAAGCCCTTACTAAAATCGAATTGGGCTTTATCTCAACCAAATCTACTCCAAGCAAATTTAATATCGCCAGTAGACACACATTCAATGAAGACCCATTATCTATCAATACTCAAGTAACCACTTTCCCTACACACTTGACCACTATGAAAAGGTGTTTTGTGTGCCGGTTTCCTTCCTCACCTAGCTCATCCAATGAGAATGAAATTTGATCCATTGCAAATATGGAATTAACCACCAATCTTAGTTGTTCAGTGAAAATCCCTTCAAGTACTCTAACATCCTTTAGAATTTTGATCAAAGCTTCTCGATGAGTATCTGATGACAATAATAAGCTCATTGGGGAGATCAGGGCTGGTACCCTGGCTAACTGATTCATAATCTTATACTCGCTAGCTTTTACTATCTTCTTAGCAACATTTTGATCTTTCTCATCCATATCATCAAAGATCTTTCGAGAAGCCTCATCCATAGTAATCTTCCTCTTAGCTTCTTCAGTTTGGTCATAGACTCATCCTGAGTGTATAAACCCACCAACCATAAGTGACGAAGACTTGGCTATCTAATTCACCATCTGGTAATCCAGAGGGGTTGCTTTGTAATTCTCTAAAGCTATCAGGACATTAAAAGAAATTTTCTTAGGCTTACTCAATTCCTCAACCTTCTCTGTCTTCCTATAATACTAAGAAACTAATGGCTTAAGCCTATCTCTAATCATTCCAACCATCTCAGCTGTTTACTTGGCCTCTGCAATAAGTTTGTCCTCTTCCTCAAATCTGGGACCCCATCTAGTGGGTGGTTCATCAGCATATACTGCAGGTGAACTAGTGAAATCGACCAAATACTCAAACTTTCCTAACGACTCTCCCAGGGTGTTGACCGTCGGATCTCCAACTTCATACCTTTCTTTAAGCTCCTTCTAAGTTTACCTCTTTCATAGTTTTGGAATCGTCATAGCCATAATGTTAACTTTCTTTTTTTTCCCATCCTTCAACAATTGATATATTATCAGTCTAGTCTAGGTTTGTCTTTAAGATTCATATTCTGCAAGTGTCTAACCTACCTTAGATTCCAAGCTACCTCTTCAATAATGATGGGGAGACTATCTAAATCAATCTCTAGTTTAGACTCTTCGACAATGATCATGTTTATTAAGCATCCATGATCCGATAAAGGATTGTTACCCACATTAGGAGCGGGAGTCTGAATGAAATCTAATTGAACTAATTTTGCATCAATAAGATCTTGGATTTTATGTCTAAGTCTCCAACACTAGTCTGTAGAATGCCCTACTTGCCCCAAATGATAATTGCAACGGAGCTTTAGGTTGTAGTCCCTCGATCTTTGTCCCTCCTTCGGAAGTTCGAATGTCAATAGATTCTCCTTCCTTAGTCAAGCAAGAACCTTACTTAAAAGAATGGGAATATGGGTAAATTGTCTCCTTTACAAGCGGTTATTCTGACTCAGATTCGATGGGGGACTAGATCCTCTTTTCATGGCTACCATAGCTGTCGGTTTGATAAGATTACCAGTATTAACAACACTTACAGTAGCTTCTTTGGCCTTATTAGAAAATCTCGTAAGAGGCGTCTTTTTCTCGGCTACTTCAAGATTAGGAAGCCTTCCAGTAGCAATAGCTTCCTAGATTTGGCACCCTAAGGCTACAATCTCTGCAAAATTAGAGGTAGTGTGTCCTACTAGATGTTGATAATACAGGCTTCCGAGAGTATTGATAAAGGTAAAAGTCAGGTCCTTCTCTATTAAGAGTAAAGTCACCTTGGCCACCATGCCCCTCCATCTCTAGGCATACTCTTTAAAGCTTTCATAGGCATACTCTTTAAAGCTTTCATTGGCCTTTTTTCGCAAGTTATTCAAATCCCACATGGATGGGGCCACCTTGATATTGAACTTGTATTGATTATAGAAGGCCCAAGTTAACTTATCCTATGTGTCAATCACATTCAAATCCAGTTAGGCATACCAAGTTAAGGCAAGCCCAGTCAAGCTATCTTGAAAGGTTTGGACCATCACCTTATCATACTTCATATATTTCCCCATTTTTCTAATATACAACCTAATATGGAGCCGATCCCATTGTATTTCTCAAATTTTGAAACCTTAAATCTTTTAGGGAAATCATCATCTTCATACATTGGTAAATTGATCATCCCCATCTGCTTAAGCCCATTAACCATTGCTAGGGTTTTCATCTTCTCAGTCAACTTCTACATAAACTTCCTTTCCATCTCTCGGTGTTTTTCCTTAATCTCTTTCCTCCATATCTTAGCATTAAGAACCAATTTTGCATCTTCCAATTCAGGGGGAGGGGTCACTTTTTCATTCCAATTCAGGTTGACTTGAGATCCTTGTCTGTCATTAAGAATTCCAATAGCCCAAGTGAGAGCCTGGATTTGTTTAGCCATCTTATTCATGTTTTCTTCCAAGGTTATAACTTTCGAGTCGGGTTCAGCTTGATTGACATTTCTAGTGCCTTGAGTTGACATTCTTGCTTTGGAACAGTGAATATAAGGCTTCTAATTGAGTTTGCTCACTTGGGCACTATCTTCAAAATCCTAAATGAAAACCCAAGTTTAGACATCATTGTGAACTAAAAATTTTGTTGATTTTTCTTCTTTTTTTTCATTTTTCCTTTTTTATTGTTTGCTTCTTCTTTTTTTTGTTTTTAGTTTTTTTTTTTCTCTTTGTTCATTTTTATTTAAAAGGAAACTATCCAGACATTAAAAAAATGAGCAAAAGACTATGCAATCAATAAAGCTTTTCATTTAATGAAGTTGCAAATTTATTAATGATCATAAAATCCAACCTATATAATGGATTAAGAGAAAAAGAAACAAAACTCCTAGCTAATCTTTCTAAAAAGAAACAAAAAATCAAATCTTATATCTCTAAAGGTTAACGGATCTAGCTTTTGTATTGTAACATCTCCTTCTCAAATCTTACTTCTCAAGAATTGATTTTCTTCGAGCAATCTTCCATTCTCCATCTTTAACTCTCTAATAATCCTTATGCATTCTTAGAACCAGGCTTCAACTCTGGCCCATAGGTGTCTTAGTAAGCCTGCTTGGTAGGTGAAAGGTATTCTGGGTTTGGCTCATGTCTAAGTACGTTTGGAGCTTCACACTATATCTTTCTAATCTTCTCTAACTAATCATAGATGAATTGCTTAGTAACCCGGAATTCTCCGACTTACCCCTTAAAGTTCCCACATTGACTATCTTCTTGACTTCTCTCCGTTCCCATAGCTTCATGAGTTCTGCTAATCGTTGAATCAAAGCAGTAGAGGGTAAACAAGGATCTTGATAACTCAATGTGATATCGTCCAAGGAATCTTTGTATGTTATCTATAAACACTTAATTTTTGCCCCATTCACTTGTTTTTTATTTATTTTATTATTTTTCTTTCTTTTCTCGATAGGCCCTAAATTAGAAAAAAAATTCAAAAAATAGGGAATCAAAGAAAACCGAAAAAAAAAAATTAAATTAAGAAACTTAGAAAAAATAAGGATGATGGAAAAATACAAAAATTTTCAAAAATAAGAAAAAACACAAAAAATAAGAAATTTCAAAAAGAAACCCTAAAATGATAAAAAATTAGAAATTTGAAAAAATTACAAAAAAAAGTAGAAAAATTAAATTCAAATAAAAGATTTTAGAAAATAACATATTATTATGATAGATTTTAATTTTAGTTTAGAAGTTGGGCCGTTGAGCTTGGGCTTTGATTTAAATTTAGCTTAGGTTGACTGAGTCTATATGTGCAATTTGATTGCACATATGGATAAGGTATAGGCCAACGGTCTAACGGTTAAATATGTGGACATAACATTAACATTGACCATGAGTTCTTAAGTTTGAAAATTAGCAAAGGCAAGGAAGCCTTTTTTTTATTTTCAATCACATTAGGGACTGCTATGTATCAGGTTCTAATTGCGCCACGTATCCTGACACATGGCATCCTTAGATTTAACGGCCCTGCTGACATGGCGCCACGCGGCATCCATATGGTACAGCTGACGTGGCGCCGCATCAACCCACTTTTTCCCTCCCCTTCTTTCCTTTTCCCTTCATTTTCCTCTCTTTCCCTTCTCTTTCCCCCTTCTTCCTTCATTTTCCCTAAATTTCTAACGCTTTCCTCTTCAAACCGCCCACTTCAGCATGATTTTTGGACCCTTTCTCATTGCAATTTCACCAAATCAATGGCGAAATTGCAGAATAGGCATAGCCTGTTATGAATCGGTACGTAAAACATGTCTAAATACAGTCAAAGGAGCATTCAATTTGATCTCCAAAAATCGGAAAAAGCTGTTTTTCTAGGCAATCTTCATTAATCCGATCCGAGCTTTCCATGTTTTCTAAGAACAATTCGAATATAAAAGGAGCTTCAGGGAGTACATACGAACACACACAACCAGCAGAATCACTCGATAAACTCTCTCTCTCTCGTTTTCTCTCTCTAATTGCGACTCTCTCTCTCTCTCTTCAATTCTCTCTCTCTACTCGACTTTAAGCAAAGCTACTACCTATACTAGCTTCCCCACACCATTAGCTCCCTAACTTAAGTCCTCTCAACCTTCGCCATACCCCCTAGCAACACCACTAAGTTTGTCGCCACCTAACCATAACTACCGCAACCCCTAGCTTTAAACACTATCCTAACCACCACGGCAGAGCAAAATTAACCAACCAACCACTAGCCTCTAGCAACTATGCTACGCCCCACCCAAACACCACCACTAACTACCACTTCCCATAACTACCAAACGGCCACCCTAAGCCTCGACGTTGAACTTACCCCCCTTTTTCTCAATCTAAAACTCACAAAAAACTGCTCATCCCCTCAATTTGGCAATCGGAATCGACCCCAATCTGCTACTATATTAAAGATAGTTGTATCCGACCTATGCATCCAACCAGACCTAAGATCCAAGACCCGACCTGCGCTCTCTACCCTGGTCCAAACCTCTACCTGATTTCATTTCATTCATTCATTTTTTTATTTATTTGTTTATCTATTTATGTATTTGTTTCATTTATTTATTCCATGTAAATGTAATCAAATCTCTAAAAAAAAAAAAAAGAAGGAAAAGAAAGAAAAGAGAAAAGAAAAAAAAAGAGAAAAAAGAAAAGAGTATTTTTGCTTTATTTTATTAGTTTAATAGAAATAGATAAAATATAATAAGTAATAAATAAAATAAGATTAATCACTTAGAAAAATTAATTTTCTAAAAGTAAGTGAAAATAAATAGACCTCTTTCCAAATTAGGACTATTTTAAAGTTTCCAAAAAATAAAAAACCGATTACGATGTTTTAAGAATTTTCTTAAACAAATGAAAACTGAGTAAAATGTAAACTCGGTTGTTTTCAAATTAAAACAAAACCAATCCACTAAAGTTTTACAAAAAAAAAAAAAAACTACATACGTCTAATTCTAAATAGCAAGTACGTAAGCACTTACAGGGCGACTATAAAAATGAAAAAACCTAATTTACCTTTTTGATTAGTTTAGATTATTTCATTTGTCCTATTAGAATAGTTAAATTGAGTTCCATCTTATAAAATAAAAAAAGGTGATTTTTAAAGATTAAAGTTAATTTTGGAAAGTCGATGGTACCCGTAACGGTATAAAAGTCCTAACCCCCGAATTCAGATTCTTTGGTTTTCAAAAAGCCGTTTTATAACTCGATTTTTTCGATAGGCCGGTAGCTAAGTTATAACCAATCTGCTCAATTAGTTATAACTTAATCCTTTTTCCCAACTCCGGTTGGGTGGCGATTCCGATGTATTTCAAATTAAAAAAAAAATGGTTTTCTTCAAACCCTAGTCGAGAATCGGTATTAAACGGGTAAGGTTTAATACTGATCGGATTTAAAAAAAAACCTAATTTTATAAAAAGAACCAGAAGGGTGAGAAACCAGGCTCGACACTATCTCTTCAAGTGGACCTAGCTATTTGGTGACATGAGCCGGGAAATATCCAATACTCCCATAATACAGATAAGACGGACCTTTGCATAATTGATGCACCTTATGATGGCTCGAGTGCAGTTACTCCACCTAGCTACTACATAAAATTCACTGGCTACATCTTGCTTATGAACGATACCCATCCTTTAAACTAAACTTCTTATAGTACCTTAAGGTGACGGGTGAAGTCGTCAATTAAGTTCATATTTTCAATCAAGGACGCTTTGAGAAGATTCCCTCCATACCCTTATGTGTGACTGAGAAACCATATGGTAAGGACTATAGGGTTAGCTGTGAAGTACTCATGCCCCCGCTTTCTTAAGTGGATGAGTGTCCTGAATTGGTTTGCCAATAACGCTAGTATATAGGATTTACTAACTAAAAATTGAGTACTAGTTCAGCTAACCTATAATTGACTTGACCGTATTGAACCCAAATACTAATATGATAAAGGTGTTTAGCCTCTTCTTAGCCCATAACTCATATCCCCTACAAAAGATCTGACAATATTTTTTATAAGTTTCTGGGCTTAAAAACCATTCTACTGGTCTTAAGATGTTAAGACACTTCTTGCCCTCTGAAGATAAGAACAATGCTAAGGTTGCCTTTTTAACTCCCAACAAGGTCATGAAGGCTTTCTCTGTCTAAACTCTAAGATTTGGGACGGTTATGCCTGCTTCGAGAGGCAAAGCACTAAGTAACTGCAAGTATTCTTCTAAAGTGGCCGTCAACATGTGGCCCAAACTTGAAAGTTGCAAATTCTGGATCCTAGTAATGAATAAGAGCTTGAATTAGAAGCTAGTGGAGCTGGACCCGCATAAGGGATATGACCGGCCTGATCTTCTTACAAATGTGATATTGCTTAGCGGGCAAAAGTTGATTAAATTAATCTTTCAAGATAGCTTTAGGGAAAGAATACTTATCCAACTAGACCTCATGGATAGGCTCGAGACTAATACTACCCTAACTTTCCATATCTATATTACATAAAAACATGAAATGGTGTGATTATTTATAGCGAGACTACTAAATTTACAATAAAGTTGAATATGATATTAATCATTTTGCAGCTTTTTCAAAAAATAATTTTTAGAAATTACACAGCCTTTTACCTACTAAGAGACAATAGAAACCTAAAACGCATATAAGAAATAAAATAACCACATAGAAACAAGCATAAAAAAAAAGTCAAATATATAAAAAAAAATGCAATATGCTATATACGCATGTAATGCAATAAGGCTAGTAATTAATAAATTATAGGAAGTATTATAAATTCGTGGTCAAAGAACACCCTTATCTATAAGTATTTTCAAAATAACATATAAAAATAAAAAATAAAGCTCGTATATACTTATATATAAGGTTTACTGATTTTTTTGAAAAAGGACGATGAACCAATTGTGGATTAATTAAGCTTTTCCTATAATTTAGAAATAACTACCCTTTTTTTAAAAAGAACGATACAGGAAGGTAAGGTTTATAGGTCTCAGGCTCTACAGCTTCAAGGATTTTCTAAGAAAAACCTAATAGGCTACATCAAAGTCTGAGTAGACTCGCTTATCACCACTTGGCAGGAGTAAAGACCCTAAGGACCTAAGGGTTACATAATAGCTGCCCATCTTAAGTTCCTTAGGTAGTTCAAGTCCGACCACATCTAAACATGTAAATATTATCAAAACAAAACCCCCTAAATCCTCAATAAGGCCCATTGGGCAGGGTTTTTTTCCTTAAAGCTTGCATCACTAAAAAAACTAGTTAGTACAACTATAATACAACAAAAGAAAAAAAATAATACAAGAAGCCCATCAATTAATTTTTAAGTTTTATATGGTTAGCTCACCAGGCTTCCCTAGTAGAGTTTCAATTATGTCGAGCCCTACTTCAGCTTTCTTTAACTTAATATATATTAAGCCTAGCCCACTCAATATAAATTACTTGACATTAAATTAAGGAAAAATATTTTTCTCTTAAAAAATGTTTAAAAGAAAAATCAAAGTCGTTAACCAGTTAAACTGGTAAAGAATGAAATTAAGGTGTAGACACCCAATTTTTGCCCCTTTTTTATTTTTCAAATTAGGTCATAAGGTCCTAAATTAGGAAAAGTTCAAAAAATAGAAAATTAAAGAAAGCTCAAAAAAATAAATAAATAAATGAAAAAATAGGAATTTTAGCAAAATTTTTAAAAATAAGAAAATAGGAAAAAGCACAAAAAATAAGAAATTGAAAAAAAAAACAAAATAATAATACAAAAAATAAGAAAATTTGAAAAGTCACAAAAAATTGAAAAATAAAAAAGAATTTAGAAAATAATATTTTATTAGAATAGATTTGTAATTTTAATCTAGGTTTAGGAGTTGAGCCATTGAACCTGAGTTTAGATTTAAATCTAATCTAAGCTGAACGAGTTCATATGTGAAATTTAATTGCATATAAGGTCAAAGCACAGGCCAATGGCCTAATGGTTAAGCATATGGATATAATACTAGCATAAAGCATGAAGTCTTGGGTTCGAAACTTCGCAAAGGTAGAGAAGCCTTTTTTCTTATTTTTTCAATCATATCAGAAACTACCACGTGTCAAGATCTAATTGTGCCACGTGTTAAGATAGGTGGTAGCCTCTTATTTGACGGCTTGTTGATGTGATGCCACGTGGCATCCGCGTGGCATGTTACGTCAGTTGTCACATGTCACAAATGACACATGGCATGACAAGGTAGGCTGGCACAGCTGACGTGGCGCTACGTTAGCCCACTTTTCTCTCCCCTTCTTTCTTTTTCCCTTTGTTTTCCTCTCTTTCACCCTCTTTCCTTTATTTTCCTTGGATTTACAACACCTTCCTCTTCGGACCACGCATTTCAACACAATTTTTGGACTCTTTTTTGTTGCAATTTCACCAAATCAATGGCGAAATTGCAAACTAGACATAGCCTACTATGAATCGGTACAAAAAACACATCCAAGTTCGATCAATTACGCATTCAAATTGAGCTTCAAAGATTGGGAAAAAATTGAAAATTCGGCCATTCCCATTAACTTTAGTCCAAGCTTTTCTTTGTTGCTGGGTTGAAATTCAAGTATAAATAAGGGCTTAAGGACGTTAATGAGCAAGAACAACCATTCACGAGTAGCTCCTAACCCCTCTCTCTCTTTCATGACCATTTTCTCTCTCTAACCCACACTATCTCTCTTGGGTTCTCTCTCTCTACTCCAACCTAAGCCCGTCTACCACCACGGTCAAACTCCCCTTAACTCAGGCTCTCCAACCCGACCATCTTCAACCACTGCCGTGCCTCGTAGCAGCTCTACCAAACTCGCCACCACCCTAACCCTAACCACCGAACCCCCTCTCCTTAAACCACCACTAAACACCACCTTAGACACCAACCAACTACACGGCCGAATTCCCCATACTCCAAAACATCTACCCCAACCAACCAACCACACCTAGTAACTTACACGCAACCAAACCACCATCGCTACCCATAACACATTTCCGATCACCTCAAGTCTCAACATTTCTTCTACCCTCCCTAATCCTAATTGAAAACACACAAAAACCCCTTTTCCCCTTCGATTTAAAGGCTAGATCAGGCTAAATCGTACCTTGCCGGTGCTATAGAAGAGGAAACCAAGATCAAACCCGACCTAGAGGTTGGACCCGTAACCCGATCTAACTGCCCAACCCGATTCACATCCGATCCAACTCGCGTTCCATTTCTAGTCCGAGACTTGTTTTTTCTTCTTCTTTTCTTTTTTTTTTTTAATTTTGTATTGTTATTATTATTATTTATTTATTTTTATTTTTTATTTTTTTGGTTATTATTTCATCCATGTAAAATGTAGATGTAAAAGTAAAAAAAAGAAAGAAAAGAAAAAGAAGAAAGGAAAAGAAAAAGAAAAAAAAAGAGAAAAAAGAAAAAGGGTAATTTTTATTGTTTTATTTTATTTTTACTAGTTTAATAAAAATAAATAGAATATAACAGGTAATAAATAAACTAGTGATAAATAAACAAAAAATAAAATAAAATAAGAATAAGTATTTGTTTTATCACTTAGAAAAATTTAGTTTATAAAAAAGATAAAAAATAAATCGCCCATTTTCAAATCAGGACCCTTTTAGATTTTTCAAAAAAGAAAAAGAAAAATAAATAAATAAAATTTTCAATTTAGATCTTTCATTATTTCTTTAGATAAATCGAATTAAAAACGTAAATGTGACATGTTTTCAAAATTAAAATCAATTTAATCCACTCAAGTTTTCATAAAAAGAACTACGTACGTTTGATCCCGAATAGCGAGTATGTAGGCACCTACGAGGCAATGATAAAAATGAAGAAAACCTAATTTTCCCTTTTTAGTTTAGATTATTTCATTTGACCAATTATAATAGTTAAATTGAGTTTCATCTTATAAAATAAAAAAAGGTGATTTTTTAAGATTAAAGTTAATTTTGGAAAATCAATGGTACCCGCAAAGGTTTAAAAGTCTTAACCCCGAGATCCATCTTCTCTGGTTTAAAAAAAAAAAAAACCGTTTTATGACTTGGTTTTTAAAATCGATAAACCGGTAGCTAAGTTATAAACAATCCACCCAATTGGTTATAATTTAACCCCTTTTCCTGACTCTGGTCGGGTAGCGACTCCAAATTTTTTTAAGTTGAAAAATGGTTTTCTTTAAACCCTAGTCGAGGTCTAATATTAAACGGGTAAGGGTTTATGGGGTATGCTAGCGTATGTATCATAGTTAATCATGTATGATTAGTGAATCGTATATAGCATGGCTCATACATGGCGGTGGACAACAGGCAGCTTGTATAGGTTGTTGTGTGTGTGTATCCTAGATCCATGCTCGTATTGCAGGCGAGTATGTCAGTGAGTACAGTACGTTAGTGTGTTTGTGTCGTATTGGGCAGTCGACGACCAATAATGCTTGGTGTAGGACGTGTAGATTGTGCAATGGACTTACTCGGTACAATGTGTTGAGATGTGCTCATGATAACTGTGTAATGTGTTGGGTGTGTGCTGTTAGATTGTAGGCGTGTTTGATTGTAAGGATCAACGAGGTATGGGTGAGTGCAATGTGGTTAGGGTGTTGTTATTTGTCTTTGTGGAGTGACGTATGGTTAGTTATGTTGGCCTGTTGTGTCGTGTGAGCTTGGTGGGTATGTTAGTAATGGACTGTTAGGCACTGTTGGCGTTGTAAGGGTAAGAGTATGATTAATGAGGTGTATAGCTTGGGATTAGTGGGGCGTGCGATGTAGATTGGACTATGAGGTAGTGCTATGTACTGTTGATAATAAAGTGAGGCAAGTGTTCAGTGTGGGACGATGAGCTGTTGTATGTTCGTGATGTGGGGATGTGCAGTCAAGGTATTGGTGATCAAGGGATATTATGTGTGAATGGCAGGGCCTATCGGTGTTTTTATTGAATGTGGGGGTGTTGTGTTGACTATATGTATTAGGGATTCTAAAAAAAAGTCCTAAACTTTACTGATAAATTTCTATTTATAATATTCACTTATTGAATCTTTCATATCTTTTAATTATGGATTTAATCTTAACAAATAAAAGATATAAAGGACACAATGAAGATTCAACCTAGTTTCTAGAAACTCTATTTGGGCTTTCTATTTACTGGGGCCGATCCAACCCAATTTGATTTTGCCCAATAATTCACTTAATAAATCCTAAATCTATTCTAGCTTAATATAAATTAAATAAAAAATCCATTTTATATTGGACCGAACTAAAATATTTTAATGAAGCTTAATATTTCAAGGACTCAGAATTGACTAAATTGATTACTCACCATTATCTGACTCGCGACTCAATTCAATTTGACTCAACTCGATTCAATACAATTTGATTTAATACGACTGGACTCGATTTGACTAAACTCAACTTGACTCGATTTGACACTTTATATTTTTTATTTTTCTATTTTTTAATTTTCGTTTGTTTACTTTTTATTTACAACCCAATAAAAATAATAAAATGAAAATGGCAAAAATGAGGTGTTTACAAAGAGGAATTAAGATGATGCGGCAACAAAGGCCGAAGCAAGAAAGAATGTCGTGAGAGTTGGAGAGAGGCCAAGAGAAAAGTACTTGGTAGGCTGGAGGCTAGCTCTCATTACTCGATAAGAACTCTCGGCAGCTAAAGGTCAATTCATTCGGTGTAGGGCCCTCGGCCAGAGGGTAGTTAGCATTAGTACAAGAGGGAAAGCAAAGCATAATATAACAACTCGAAGCCCTTAGGAAATTCGACCATCTACCTTATGTGTACAGTTTCTCATCATTGATAAGTTGGCGAGAGAGAATTCTTCATAAGAGAGATTGGAGGCCTCTGAGGCGTGGCGAGTTAGTAAGCCAATGGTCAATAACCTATCATAGTCCACCATTATGAGCTTCATCGACCAACAACTTATGCATGGAACAATTTGGTATGCACAGCCTTATTTCCTTGAAGAGATAGCCATCCTTAAGATAATATCCTCTAATAGCTACTCCTTTTCGGCACTTCTCAACAACGGAACCTAAATGAGGGTCAAATGGGTTATCGACCACTGGCCCACTCACTCGCATACGACTTAGAGACCTCTAGTCTCTCTCCTAAAGAATTCTCTCTTGCCAACCTACCGATAATGAGAAATAGTACACAAAAGGTGGATGGCTGAATTCCTTAAGGGCTTTAAGTTGTTATACTACACTCTAATCTCTCTCTCTTGTACTGATGTTAACTATCCTCTAGTTGAAGGCTTTGTGCCAAATGAACTAACCTTCACCTGCCGAGAGTTCTTACTAAGTAACAAGAGCTAACCTCTTACCCACCAAGTACTTCTCTCTTGGCCTCCCTCTAACTCTTACGACATTCCTTCTCACCTCGACCTTTATTACCACATCATCTTGATTCCTATCGTTTGCTATGATTGGAGAATCCTTGTACAAGACCAATGTTGCGCTGCCACTTGTCTATCTCATCTAATACTGTACTATTTTTCCCTTTTTGTCGTTTTCCCTTTTCCATAAGTATTAGGAATCCCCCCTTTTGTATGCATTTTTGTAATTTTCTTTATTTGCATTATTGCCTTAAGGACTTATTATAAATAGTCCCTTCTCCTTGCAAGCTGGGATCATCTTACCTTATAAATGGACATTGAATATATTGTTCTTGCGAGACAATCCTCTCCAAGTCCATTTTTAAACACTATTATCTAATATTGTTGAGTAACTCAAGATCAGTGGCGAATGGACCTTAACATCAACTTATGTATGATATCAAGTGAAGTGTTAAGTCAAGTTATGTTCATTGGTGTGTCATATCCTCCAAGCAACTTAACGTCAGCTACTCTAGTCAATTTGTAGACCTACTTACTATATTTTATTCGATATTTTGAAGGACCCATAGGTTCGAATCTGGTAAGTCCTAGTGATAACTGAGCTCCAAAGCACATCATATAATTCCTGGTATCAAAGCTTGAGGTTGTGACCGAAAGCTGTATGGTGATAGTCCCTATTAGGTTGCTGTTTGTGATACTCTGTTTTCATTTGGAAGAACATAGCAAGTTTACAGTTCACAATTCGTGCAATATTTGTATGTGTAATGATTTCTAGTGTGAAGAGTATTTTTTGATGCTTCGTTTTGAGAATGTTGAATCCTAGCGTTCAAGAAGAGATCAACAATGTTGAGAGTGATGCTCATAATCATAACCGAGTTACCTAACAAACACTTTGTACTATTGATGAGTAGATACAAGACCTTGATGCTATTTTAGCTAATTTTGCTGTTTTAGTATAAATAGTCTTAGAGACTAGTCCACGAGAGAAAGTTGTTGAACAGGGCTGAGAAATGAGAGATAGGCTGAGAAGATAGATGAATGAACTGTATACACCAGAGCCCATTCCTATAAACCAAGCACCACCATGACGTATCGAAAGAATGGCAAGAAGGAGGTTAGAATTGAATGAAGTGGAGGACTATGAAGAGGAAGAACAGTATGTTGAAGTTGGTCAGCGTGAACTTAAGGCTCCCAAGGGCGCCGAACACCTCAAAGTACAGATTTTGAGTTTCAACGGGTTTAGCAGTGCTGATGACTACTTGGATTAAGAAGAGAAGATCGAGAAGATATTCCACTTCTACGATTATGAAGACGCTGTCCGCATTCGAGTAGCAGTATTGGAATTTTCTAGATATATAGATGGAAAAAGCTATAAAATGTTCGCTTGAGGGCCCAACACAAAATCTGAACATAGACTGTGATGAAGAGAGTTTTGAGAAGTAGGTTTGTTCTCGAACACAACCAGCAAAACACTTTCCGACGTCTACAAGATTTAGGACAAGGTAACCAGTCGATAGACAACTATATCTGAGAGTTTCAGTCACTCATGATCTAGTATGATGTTGACGAACTTGAGACGTAAACTAACACGAGTTTAATTTCTGAGCTAAGGACTGAGATTGGTAACATAGTGGAGCTCTAAAATTGTATTGCAACTTTGGATGAAGCCATCAGGGTGGTACAAAGAGTCAAAAGTAGAGGCGGAACTAGGTTAGTCGAGTGCCAAATAGCCAAACTATGTTGTCGAATAAGAGTGGTATGTTGAGTCGACTAGGGAATGATTGAGTACTACATGGTTCTAAGGTGGAACATTGAGGGCAAATGCTGATCCAACCAAAATAAGGCTAAGGTTTAGGCAAGGTCGAGGAACCTGAGGTCCAAAGAGACTAAGGTCAAAGCTTAGGAAGAAAGACCTAAGAAATCAAATGCTTTAAATGTCTTGGTTTTGGGTACATGGTTAGTCAATGTCCAAACCGTTAAGTCATGTCTATAAAAGGAGACAAGCCCTAGTTTAAAGTAAAGAGTGTGAGCGAAGGAGAGGAAGAGATGGGAGTTGAATAGATGCTTGAAGAGTTTTAGGAAGACCCCAATTTTGAGACACCACCTGAAGGCAGTGCTAGTACTATTTTATCGTTCGACGGTCTCTTTGTTTGTGGCAAATGAGAATGAGTAGAAGGAGAACCTCTTCCATACGAATTGCCGAGTGAATAGCAAGTTATGCGCCTTGATAATTAACAGAGGAAGTTGTACCAATGTCATAGCACAAGGGGTAGTTAAGGCCATAATATTGCCAACCCTCCCATACCCTAATCGTATAAGATTCACTGGCTAAATAAGAAAGAAGGCTTACATGTTACCGAGCAAGTTAGAATACCGATTACTGTTGGTGATAGGTACAAGGGCAAGGTGTTCTATGATGTCCTTTCGATGTGTGCTTCTCACGTATTACTTAGCTAACCATGGCTATTTGACTTGAGAGTATTGTACGATAGGTATAGGAACACCTACATGTTTCATAAGGACGGGAAGAATATTATACTAACACTCGTGAGTCCTAAGGAAGTATAGGAAGCCCAAGAGAAGGTTGTTAGGTCACTACAGTGAATGTCCTTAGTGATTTCCCAAGCTTAGTTTGCCCGAGAAGTTAAGGTCAAGGCCAAGGACTATGTGCTCCTTTTAGTTAGGAGACTCTTGAAGGTAAGAGAAGCCAAGAGCTTACCTACCAAAGTGCAGCAACTACTTCAAGACTATGTCGACCTATTTCCCAATGAGATTTACATCCTTTAAGAGGCATTGAGCATTGCATGGACCTCCAGTGTGGAGCTGCCTTACTGAACCAACCCGCTTACAGGCTTAATCCTGAGCAAGCAGCTGAGCTGAAGAAACAAGTGGATGAGTTAGTAGACTGTAGATGTGTTTGAGAGAGTATGAGCCCATGTGCTGTACCGGCCGTATTAGTACCTAAGAAAGATGAGTCGTGGAGAATGTGTATCGATAGTAGTATCATCAACAAAACTACCATTAAGTACCGATACCCAATTCCATGGTTAGATGATATGCTTAATGAGTTACATGGTACCCACATCTTCTCGAAGATTGACTTAAAAAGTGGCTACCACCAAATACGGATGAGACTTGGAGACAAATGAAAGACGGCCTTCAAGACAAAGGATGGTTTGTTTAAATGGATGGTAATGCCATTTAGCCTAACTAATGCGTTGAGTACTTTTATGCGGCTAATGAATCATGTGCTTAGAACATTGATCGGCAAATGTATTGTGGTTTATTTTGATGACATTCTAGTCTATAGCACTAACCTCATCACTTATGTTGAGCATTTAAGATCGGTGTTTGACATCCTCCATGCCAAGAACTTATTTGGTAACCTGAAGAAATGTATGTTCTATTAAAGCTAGGTTGTATTCCTCGGATATGTTGTTTTGGGGAAAGGAGTTCAAGTTGATAACGAGAAAGTGAGAACTATTCTTGAGTGGCCTTTGCCAACTAGTGCTACTGAAGTCAGGAGCTTTCGTGGTTTAGCTTCATTCTATCAAAGATTCATTTAGAACTTCAGTTCCATAACTGTACCTTTAACCGAATTGACCAGGAAAAACACTAAGTTTAAGTGGTCGGAGAAAGCTAAAAAAAGTTTTGAAGATGTAAAATCTAAATTGACGTCTACTCCAATACTCATCTTGCTGGATTTGGAGAAAGTTTTTGAGGTAGAGTGCAACACGTCTAACGTTGGCATTAATGTTGTCCTTGTGCAGGAATCCTGCCTAATTGCTTATTTTAGTGAGAAACTCCGTGATGCTACCTTGAATTACTCAAAGTACGATAAAGAGTTCTATGCCCTTGTCCGAACATTACAGAACTGGTAGCATTATTTGTTTTTAAAAGAATTCATCATCTACTCAAATCATAAGTCTTTCAAACATCTCCATGGGTAACAAAAACTATCTCAGCATCATGTTAAATGGGTTAAATTCTTAAAGTCTTTTTGTTATGTCATTCGATATAAGAAAGGGAGCGCCAATACCGTGGCAGATACTCTTTCTCGTTGTTATACACTTATCACAACATTGCAAGCTAAGATACTTGGATTTGGCACCTTACCTGATCAGTATGAGCATAATTCACATTTTGGGCCCTTAGTGGTGAAGTGTAATGTTGAAGGAGCCATAGATGGATTCTACTTGAATCAGGGGTTCCTGATGAAAGGTAAGCAAGTTTGCATGTTGAGTGGTCCAGTAAGAGAATTACTCGTCTAAGAAGATCATGCTAGGGGTTTGGCAGCCCATTTTATGGAAAAGAAGACAGTTACGATATTGAAAGAACATTTCTATTAGCTTAGGATAATGAAGGATGTACGCTAAATTCTAGAGAGGTATAAGGTGTATAGACATGCAAAGGGGAAAAGAGAGTCGTATGGAGAGTATACACCCTTACCTATACCAGAGCGATCATAGACCGATCTAAGCATAAATTTCATACTCGGCTTTCCCCAAATGTCGAGAAGACATGACTCAATCATGGTGGTGGTCAATCAGTTTAGCAAGACGAGCCACTTCATTTTCTGCCACATAACTAATGATGCTTCATTCATCGCTAACTCTTTTTACAAGAAATTGTGCAATTGCATAGAGTATCGAGAAGCATTGTGTCCAACTGTGACTCAAAGTTCATGAGTTTCTTTTAAAGGACCCTGTGGAAGAAGCTCAATACTAAACTCAAGTTTAGTACTTCTTGCTACCCCTAAATAGACAGCCAAACTGAAGTTGTAAACAAGACAATTGGCAACCTATTGTGCACTATTGTTGGGAAGAATTTGCATGACTGGGATTTATGCCTACCTGTCATAGAGTTTGCCTATAATCACACCGCTTACAGCTTAATAGGAAAATCTTCGTTCAAGGCCGTTTATGGACTTAACTTGAACTTACCCCTGGATTTAATTATCAGTTCGATTACATAAGAGGAAAGCCAACTCAGCCTATAGTGAGCCTAGTAATTCTAGAAGTTGCTTTAGAGAGTTATTGAACAACTGGCTAAGACTGTGGCCCAGTAAAAGGAATAAGGAAGCTGAAGAAGGAGACGAGTCATTTATACCCCTGAAGACCTTGTTTGGATCCATCTTAGTAAGGAATACTTCCTTGGTAAGAGGACAAACAAACTATCTCCGAAAGCGAATGAATCTTATAAGATCCTTAGGCGTATTAACAACAACGCTTATAAAGTTGAGCTGCCTAAGGGGTATAGCGAGTTGATCACATTTAACATCGCCAACTTGACTCCCTATGTGCCAGATGATGACGAAGATCATGATTTGAGGGCAAATCTCTAATAACCTCGGGGAGCTAATGGGTTATCAACCACTGGCCTACTTACTTGCATACACCTCAGAGGCCTTCGGTCTTTCTTTCAAATAATTCTCTCTCGCCAACTTGTCAATAACGAAAAACAATACACAGAAGGTGGATGGTTGAATTCCCTAAGGGCTTCGGGTTGTTGTACTATGCTTTGCTCTTTCTCTTGTGTTGATGCAAACTATCCTTTAGCCGAGGGCTCTGCACTGAATGAACTAACCTTTAACTACTAAGAGTTCCTGCCAAGTAACAAGGGCTAGCCTCCTACCTGTCGAGTACTTCTCTCTCGGCTTCCCTTTAACTCACCTTCTCGCCTCAACCTCTATTGCTGCATCATCTTAATTGCTCTCGCCTGCTATGATCATAGAATCTTTCCAATGCCTTAAGTAGATGATAGGAATCAATCCCTTAGACCGATCATATGAAGTTGAGCTAGAGGACTCCAAGGACTCACTCAAAGGATATTAGCTTGAAGCCCTATTCGAGATGGAAATTCTTATCTCAACCTCTATGTTTCCCTTTTTTGTCGACCTGACTACCAAGCCTTCACATGCATCAGACTTGTCGAATAGCTGTACTATGACAAAATATCTTAGTAGATAGCCCTAAGACTATTCGAGTCGAGCTCTCGAACTAGCAATAAATGTCCAACCCTAACCCAAGTTGATTACTATACAACAAGACTAACTGGGCCTTGACCTAATCTTAGTCAGGTTGGCTCTCGACTGCAAATTCTCTTTCTCATCTTCCTTGTACCATATTTCTAACATCCAACCACCAAGTGATATGTATCTTCTAGCATGACATTCCAAAAACATTCTTTACTTTCTGTACTGAATATTCTTTGTCTCTTTTACCTTCTTTAGTATGTATTGCATAACTTAATTGTCAGAATACCCTTTTGTCTTTTCATATATATAAAGTAACCCTAGTTGATGAGTATATAAACTCCTACTTAATTGTAAGCAAACAATCAATCTTTTAATGTCAGAATTTAATCAAGTTTCCTTTGAGCAACCCTAGTGTTCTCGTTACCCTTCAACTCTTATTTATTTCCTTTAGTAAGAAGTAACGGCAAGTGACTCTTCAATTCGAACTGGTGAGTCATATCTAACGAATTGTAGGCCGAGTAGGATCAATTAATGTGTTATATTCAGTTGGTAGCTACCTGGGGTTTGCTAGCTTTTCTTTATTTTCTTTTTTGCTAGCTTCGTTGTAATATTTCTCCGTGTATCCAACCTCGGAGACGCATCAATAGTGCTACAAGTTTATGTTACCTTTTAAGCTATCTCCTGAGCTATATCAAGGTTAAGGTTTTAATAGGATTATCTTCTGAATCATCCTCGAAGTTTGATAACTACCCAAGATTTCCTGCAAATTACCTTTTGAAACAACTTCTGAGTGCTAATATACCTATATTTTCACTTCAAGTACCTTTTAAGACACCTTTTGAACTAACTGTGTAGTTTACTCAACTTTTGCATAGTTCGATGGGATATCCTCTAAACCACATGGGCATTAAAGTTCATGCAAATTCAACCTCTAAGTCAATCTCTGAATTTAATAGGTATCCCAGATTCTTTAATGAACGCCCTCTAATATAACTTTTAAGTGTTCACATATCTATAATTACCCCCAAAAATTTCTATGAGTTACCTTCTGAGTAAGTTGTTGTAAGAATTTAAATTTCTTAATAGAAACCCGAGATATCATCTCAGCTTCATAATTTTAAGGAATCTATCCTCTAAATTTTCCTTTGAGATTAGTAACTTAAAAGTTCTTAAGAATATTCTCTTTGACTTAACTTTTGAGATTCCATTGTTTCTCCTTTCACTCACTATCTTGCCTTTGATTTAGCTTATAAGTGAATATCGAATAGAACCTTTGCCCTAATTTTCCTCCAAGTCATCATCTGCCTTTATTTAAATTACATACAACTTATTGATTTATCCATTTCCACCACAAAACTCCAGTAAAACAACCAAAGTAATACTTTAAATAATATTTTTCAATCTCATTACATCCTAATTCTTAATGAAACCCATCATCGTCTACCTTTCCTTCAAGCTTATACACCACTAAACTAAATATTTTAGGGCTCATTATTGATTTCTTATAACTTCTTCCTACAAAACTTAATCCAACAACTCCGGTATACCATAAATGCTCCATTTATCCCCCAAACTTAAAATTCAAGTGAGGTCTTTAAGAAAAATACAATAATTTTAACCAAAAACACCATTTTAATCATAATTTAGGGCTAAAAAATTCATAAAAAGCATATAAAATAGTTCGTTGAAAAATCTCTTCATAGCAATTTTGGTATAAATATATGATAGTTTATAGAAAAAATTCAAAAGCAAAAGTACGTTATTAGATCGATTTATTTCAATATAAAAAATTGCTTAATTTAATTAATTTCTTAAGCACGTATACTATAGCTATTAAATTTTTGCAAAACAATATTTTTCCTCACCAAAATTGGAAGCTCTAACCACTAGCAGAACCACCACTATTGTCGGCAGAGGTTAGCTTTGGCCTTTTCTTCGAGCAGCGCTCTTGGTTTGTTCCCAGTTTCTATTCAAGCATTTGAACTCCAATATGCTTAGATTATGTACTAATTTTGTAATTTTCCCTAATTTTCTCCTTTGCTTCCTTTCACTTACCCTAATTTTTCTTAGATCCTCAATTGTGTGGATGAAATATGGGAGAGTGTTTTTGGATTTTACTTAGTTAATTGGATGATGAAATGAATTCTCTCTCTTCCCTACACAAATTCCTCTTATAAACTTATGGAGATTGCATGTTTAACTCATGCCTAAACTTCCACACCTGTCTTCATACTTTTACACACCTAATCTAAGAGATACCTAACTATCCTATTGATTTTTGTGAATTTTTATTATTTTTCTTTGTTTGTTTTATCTTAATTTGCACCTAATTTGGTGTTTTAGATAATTATGAGTATATATTATTATATAAAAATTACATACGAGATATACATAATTACTCTATATGTTATTTTAGGTTACATAATATTTTTATTACTTATATAATTTATCTCTAAAAATTTATCAACTATTGGAATCTATTTTACGCGTTTATGATAAATAATACATATATAATTAAATTACACTATTTTAGCTATATTTTTTTATTTTATTATATTTTCAAAATCCAAATTCACAAGGTGTTTTCAACTAATGTTTCAGATATATCCATAAATTTTTAGGTCATTCGAATTAATTTCACTAGCGCTCTAAATTACTTGCTCAAGTAATTATGCAAGATTATGGGGCTCACAATAACTAAGCTCAAACCGTAATCCAAATATTAGACAAAAAAAATTTGTCTCGTTCAATCTCATAAAATTTGCACAACTAGATGATACCTAAGTGTATACTTTTCCCTTATCTATATCTATAATATCAAAATTATAGACACCCAATCGATATTTTTAGTGCTCTAATATTTCATTTTATTAATAAATTATTGATAGAGGTGTGTAGCGAGTCGAATCGGCCCTGAACCATCGATTCAGGGGCTAGCAATTGGGTGAAATAAGCTTGGCCCTTAAGCCTACGGGTTTGGGCCAATGCAGGTTAACCAACAGTTCAAGAGCTAGTTCAACGCCCTTGAATCATATGTTTCTTTTTTCTTTAATTTTTCTTGCATTTCTATTAATTACTAGAAATAATTTGTCACCTATATGTAATATACTTTACACATCATTACACATCGACGTAAAGTTTTAGAATTATTTTGGAAAAAAAATACATATATATAATGCGAACATGCTATATATATACTATGTATAATATATAATATACCATATATATAATGCAAACAAGTAATTACTAGAAATAGTTTGTCATCTACTCACGTATTTCTTTTTTTTTTTGTTCCCTAAAATAATTATAAAACTTTACATCAACATGTAAAGTTTATATATATATATATATATATATATATATGGTTATTATATATTATACATTGTATATATATAGTATGTTCGCATTATATATATGTAGTATATTATATATAGTACATATGTATATTATAGTTATATAATATATAGTATATTAATTATTATATATTTTATAGACTATATACTTGTTTGCATTATATATATGGTATATTATATATTATACATAGTATATTATAATATATAGTATATATATATAATATGTTTGCATTATTTATACAGTACATATATAAATACAGTATATTAAATATTATTTATATATATTTTAATTTATGGGGTTAGCTTAACCTCTAATCGTTGTGCTAAATCACTAGTTTGTTTTGACAGTTCGAGAGTGGTTCGACTTACTAGTTTGGTGGCTTGCCAACTTAACAAATTGCCATGGTTAAACTACTTAAGCCCTTAGAGCCAAACAATTTAATAACCGGTTCAATGACCTAACAAGCTGGTTTTGACTTCGTTTACAATTTAGAACCAGGCCTTATATTGGTCTAGTTATCAATATGTTAAAATTATTACGATAAAAAAACTCTATATGCTAAAAACGGTATTTACCCTAAAAATCTTCTCTAATTTAAAAATCTTCTATTCAAATGACGGTTTCTAGTTATAGCTTTAATAACCATGAATCTTAATGACTCTTTAATCAAATTTCTAATTGTTGCTCTAATATCGATAAGTGCTAATAGTCCATGAATCAATTTTTTTTAAACATTAGCGCAAAAAAAAAAAAAAAAACTATGTACTTATTTCACAAATGGCCACTATATAAATAAATTGTTCTTTTATGTATTTAGTGATATATTCAATTTTGTTTGTTTCATAAATAGTTTATTTGCTTTTAAAATTTTAGTAGAAAAAAAAGCTATTGATAATTAAATCGTTCTTTAATATTGTGTACTGATACGTTTAATTATGCATATTTTACCTTAGCAAAACAAAAACTATATGCTTATTTCACAAATGGTCATTATAAAAGTAATTGATAATCAAATCGCTCCTTTATTTCCTTAATAATATG
The DNA here is from genome assembly GCA_024138015.1 of Lumnitzera littorea. Lineage (NCBI taxonomy): Eukaryota > Viridiplantae > Streptophyta > Magnoliopsida > Myrtales > Combretaceae > Lumnitzera > Lumnitzera littorea. Next base: position 12,625,014 of record JAMXBB010000005.1, read on the forward strand.
TTTAATTACATGAATGAAATGAGAGATGAACCTAATTTGGGTAATGGAAACTATGGAATTATAAAAACTGATATATGTTACATTTGGTATGAAAAAATGGTTTATAATGGAATGGAATTGGACTTGAATGAAAAATCCTTTCTTGTATTTAGAAATATCCATGGGATAAAATAACATTAAAAGCATAAATTGTATTATTTGTAAAAAATGCACTTAATTATTACACGTCATAACTTGTTTGAAGGTTAAATAAATAGTTTTAATTAATCTTAATTAATGAATGTAAAATGAAATGAGAAGGTGGAACTAAATTCCTTCTTGAAATTTAAATCATTGATTCCATGAAATTGTGATTCTGCCTTCTAATATCACGTTTGATATATGAGAATGGGTTAGAATGTAATTACGATTCGGGGTTTCATTCCCATTTTTCATATTTGGAAGTACATTTTAAAGTGGAATTTTGATTCTAAGGAATCAACCAATTAGCTTTTAAGGAGGAATTCGATTCTTCCTTTATGAAGGCGAGGTCGTGATTGTATTCCTATTTTGTTAATTAAGATTAATTAAAATTACTTTTTTAATTTTCAAAGAAATTACAGCATGCAATAACTATTGGTGTTTTCAACAAATAATATTATTTGAACATTTCATTTCATTTCATTCCATTCCATTTCATTGCTATCTCCAAATATAGAAAAGGGGTTTAGTACCCATTTCATTCCATTTTATTCCACCAAATGTTACATAAATGTACTTCTAAGGGAAAAGAAATGGAATGCGGAATTATGATTTCATTTTGGTTTATTCCTACATATCGTATCAAAAGTGATATAAGAGGTTTTTTTTTTTAAACACAAAATGTAACATAGAGGTTATAGATGTAGTTTTTTTTTTAGTTGATAATTAGTAAATGTATATATGTTATGAAGATGCAGCTTTAGCTGCTCTTTTATTTTTCCCCTACAAATCTTATTATTATTATTTTTGCATTAATGTAATATCGATTAAAAATGAGTATACTTCTGTCTCTTTGCAATTTATCTATTTACTTAAGGTTAGTTTATCTTATATATTTGTATATACTTAGAGTTGTGCAGACGGGTTAAGTAGGTAAATCCTCCTACCCCACATTAGCCTACTAGTTAAGCAAGTTGGCCTACGTTAGCCCGCTTGCAAATGTAGGCTAAAATTTGCAGCCCAACTTACTCCTGTAGCAGGTTAAATAGGCCAATTCGCAAATTATATTATCCTTCATTTCCTATGAATGTATTATGTAGATTATTCACGAATTATAAATCATAATTCACAACCTGATTTGTCCCATGTTTATATTTAGCTTTTATTTACTATAAAATTTAATTTTTATTTCGTTTTAGAAAAATAAAATTTCAATCTTTTGAGAAAAATATATTCATAATATGCATATACATATTTGCATCGATGTTTATATACATCATAAAAATCAAACATAAAAATGAAATAACAAATTGTTTCTTGAACTCATTTAAAAACATATCAAATCATATTTATAATTAACTTTACATAACAATAATGATTATAAATACTACGATATTAATATGATGATCAATTCATTATACAATTATTTTAAATGTTACATTTATGTTGGTATTATGGTAACCGTATATTATATTTATTATTTCCTATTATGACTAGTTAATAATAAACACATTATTACAATATGATATATCAAACAATATAATTATGGTTAATTAGATATGAGTATATCATATAGTATTGCTTAGATTTCAATGAATTAATATGTTTTGAAATGGAATATATTATTAATTACATCGGTGAAAAGCTTAATCTTATGATCCAAAATAGACCTAAATAAAATGCACTACAAGTTTTCTTTTCTTTTTTTATTTTTTAATACAGGATGATAGGCCAACTTGCCCCACAATGGGTTGGCTTACATGGTAAGTGAGGTATGTTAAAAAAGTCTGTATTTAAGTGGGTTAAATTTTTTTAGCTTGATTAGTCTTTTTTGCAAGTTATGTAAGCCGCATAGCCCGCTTTCCTCATACAGCTTTATATATACTTTAACAAATTTATCTTTTACAAAAAGTTCAAATAATATACTCTTTTTTCCCCCTACACATAGTTTATTTTGTTTCATTAATATAACATCAAATGAAAATTATTGACTGTGTATATAGCTTAATTTAAAAGTTATTATGTTTTGAATTTTATTATATCGCTATATTTGATTTTATACAATATTTGTTAGTTTTTATATAAATGTCGAGAACAAAATAGTTAGAGAGATTTGTAATTATGATTCAATATTTATTATCAAGTAAGAGGCTTAATCCATAGGAAAGCTCATCTACAACAATATAAGTTTAGTTCAAGAAATCAAGACATTGAGGAATAGTGACCATTCCTAAAATAGGTACATGAAAAGATACTGACATTCTTCCAAACACTTAGCGATCCATGAACCATGGTTTGTGCTGTTTGAACGAAATCCGTGAAGTGCACATACGCACAAAACACGTCCAAAACCATCGCCGTCTCTATTTAGACAACAAAAGCCACCCTGCCATGTGTAGTCCGGCCGTACCATATTACACCCAAAGCGCGGACCTCGGTAGACCATATTAATAGAATTACAAAATTCCACAGCTCAGCACAAAACACAAATTCTCCTAATAAATAAATTCAGGACTTACCGCTACCATCATCCAGTTCGCATCTCAACGTTAACGTTAGCTTTTTCCTTTCAAAACCCTAATTCGGCTCTCAAATTTTAATTTTTCCTTGGTAAGCTATTCTCATCCTCGCAACTTGATTTCACTATCTCCTCAAATTATTACTCGAAATTCGACACTTTGTTGTATTAGATCTAGTGGTAGTTTTATTGAACTTTTTATGTTTTTCTGATGCAACATGCAATTGGGATTCAGTTTAATCATTTTATGTTGTTTAGGCTTTTGGGTTGTGAGTTATCTCCTACATTTCTTTAGGGTTTCATTGTGCAACCGGCTGAGATTTCGTTTTCTGATAATTGTTGGTTGTTTCATTTGGTAGATTTTAGAATTTGATGTAATTTTAGTAATTTCTATCATTCATTTTCTTTTTTATATTTTCTTCAAGTGGAGTCAGTGAAATATCGGGTGCGAAGATGTTGGGAATCGCAAAACAAAAGGTTTGACCCTTCATGGGAATTGATAATTTTTTGTAGCATTAGATTCTGCGTTTATTTGTACGATTGTTTTGTTTTATTCAATTGCTGATTTTGTTAATGTTTTCTATGTGAGTATGTTCAGATTTTGGGACAATCGTTGTGGGGATTCCGTCCTGCCATGTCGGCATTGAGGAGTTATTCCTCTGCAGCTAAAGAGGTAACTGCACCTCATCTAAATCCTACTCGTTCAATACTATTGTGACTGGTTCTTTTGGGGTAGACTGATGAGGATGATGACTTGAGTTCTCTTTCCTTCCTCCCTTTCAGCATGCAAATTGTCCTGTTGAAATTTCGGAATTCCCTCTGATATTTTTGAGCTTGTGCTGTTTGATTGCCTTACTCCATTATATAACTATTCGGGACTTGTACGATCACTTTTTGTTCATTTAAGTGTCTAATTTTATTTATTTATTTGGATATGTATTAAGTGTCTAGCTTTCTGTCTTAGGATCCTGAGATAATGCATTTATACGTGAAAACTGAAAGAATAGCACCTGCTGCAGATGACTGTTAGAGATGCTCTAAATTCTGCACTTGACGAGGAAATGTCAGCTGATCCAAAAGTGTTCTTAATGGGAGAAGAGGTAGGATGCTGCAAATGCAATCTTTCCTTACAGAGGTTTTTCATATCTGCAATTTTTTCTTCTTACCTTATGGACATGTGGTAATGTTTTGATACAGGTTGGGGAATATCAAGGTGCCTATAAGGTAAGTGAGCTGATCAGGATATTGTAAACATATTAATTTTACCATTTATAGCAGAACATGTGATTAACATTTAATATTTTTTTGGGGGTGTGATTAACATGTAATTGGCACAGTAAAAGTAGATGATTGTACATTGTACTGTTTCCACTTTTGCAGATATCTAAAGGTTTATTGGAAAAGTATGGTCCAGAAAGGGTTGTTGATACTCCAATCACAGAGGTTATTCCTTTTGCTTGATATAGATACAGAATTCTGTTGTTTTTTTTGGTGTCATTTATGATCACTAATGTGTCATTGCCTCTACTTTCTCTCTCTCTCTCTCTCTCTCTCTCACTGACACACATTCTAATGCTTGTTCACACCCACTCATAGAGACAAGCGTCCTCATGCACAGGCATGTGCATATGCAGGGACATACTCTTAATGTTTTTCAGCCATATAGTCACATATGGATTGTTTTTAATAGCACTTAATTTTTATTATTCCTTTGTTCCTTCACATAAGAATGCCACTGACTTTTCTTCATGTGTAAATTCTGCAGGCTGGATTTGCGGGGATCGGAGTTGGTGCTGCCTACCATGGTCTGCGGCCTGTCGTTGAGTTTATGACATTCAACTTCTCTATGCAGGTTAGGGAATTTTCGCATGCAGCAGAATTCACCTGATAGAATTTGGACACAATTTTTTTTTTTTTAATTATATTAATGGCTATCATTGCCAGAAGATGCTATAACAGTTCTGTCTGAATCGACCTCATATATCCTTTTCAAATGTTGCACTCTATTTGGCACCATGTCCTTCTCAATAAATTTCTATGTTTATACATCTCTTTTGGGTGGCTTCTCCTTTCTCAATTTGGTCAACTTTCATGCTGTTATATCGTCTAGTGGGAGCATCAACGATCTACAATATTATTACATAAAATTTTTCCTGTGATTACTTGCTTTATTTTATTTTCACTTTATGCCAATGCATCTATGATTATCATTCTCTGCATGTTTATGCATTATCAAAGAATTTTCCAAATGATTTTTTTCAGCTTACTTTGCTCACTAAGGCTTACAATCAAGCTTAATTTTTATTGTCCTTGTAACCTTCTTAATGCCAGCCAAAGCCTAAAGGTCAAAGCACTGACTGGTGTTGTTTGCACTTGAAGCATTGAACTTGAATATCTAATTCTCACTTTAGGTTGTGATCGATTTGTATTCCCTGCACTTCTTCACCACTATGATACTGTGCCAGTGCTACAATTCAGATCTACCTAACTCTTTTGCTTTTGACATTTCTCTCTCCAATTTCCAGCTGTCTTTCCTTCTGTGTGATGTAAAATGAGGCTCGTCTTAAATTGTTCTTTCGATGCCGTTAAGTTTCTTACTATTTTGCTGCTTCTGTATCCGGCACTGTTGACTTGAACCACTGATTCTTGTGTCTTTTTGGATGAAACAAATTGTTTTGGATGGGATATTGGTTCTTGTGTCACTTTGTCTGGAGTGAAAGAAATACTCAAGGAATGGTTTCTTGGGAGGGATAGTGCTCCAGAATGATGTCACTAGGTTTTTTTGGGAAATTTAGCCAAGTGAAAGATTTAAAGGTTGATAATTTTTGGAGTTACATATTTCCTGTATATGCATCTTATTTATGTCTATTCTGATACGCAATATCACTATGTTATTGAATGCTGTAATTCTAATGTCAGCCATAAAATGCAAATGTGAATGTGATACAGCCATATATTAACATTGCTTGGCCCTAGAAATATATTTAAAATTAGCTATAGCATCTTCTCATCCTTCTTCTATTTTCTGTACATTAGCATCCATGTTTGGATGGTTTGCATCAAAATGATTCATTCCATGGTTTTTAATGTGACCAAAAAATTTTTCTCTGTGCAAGAAATTAGACATACATTTTTTTATTGTGACTTAAATGCTCTCATTCAGGCCATTGATCACATCATCAATTCTGCTGCCAAGTCAAACTATATGTCTGCTGGCCAGATATCAGTTCCAATTGTTTTTAGAGGTCCCAATGGGGCTGCTGCTGGAGTTGGTGCTCAACATTCTCAAGTATGATGTCTGCATTTCTTTTATATATTAATAGAGAAGTGAATGGATAGATGAAGTTCAATCTTGTTGGAAGACAATATATTCTTACTTTATTATGGGTTGATGCAGTGTTATGCATCCTGGTATGCCTCTTGTCCAGGCTTGAAAGTTTTGGCACCTTATTCAGCAGAAGATGCCCGTGGATTGCTAAAAGCTGCAATTAGAGATCCTGATCCTGTAGTTTTCCTTGAAAATGAGCTGATGTATGTAATTGGATGTATCTGATTGTGACCAACTCTTTTTCGACTTTAACATGGTATCTGACTTAATTGTTTTCGCAAAGGTATGGAGAGATGTTCCCTGTCTCAGCTGAAGCCCTTGATTCCAGTTTCTGTCTTCCAATTGGGAAAGCCAAGGTACATCCTTTTATTTTGTGGAACATCATGAATGGTACTTTTTCCTTTTTCTTTTTTTGGATTAATTCTCTCTCTCCTGTATCATTCACATATCTGTCACCAATAGATCGAGAGAGAAGGTAAAGATGTTACCATTACAGCTTTCTCAAAAATGGTGGGCCGTGCCCTCAAGGTTAGTACCGTATACCTCTGAATATGAAATTACCTGGTTTATTTATATATACTTTTTGATTTTATAAAAAAGACTGACTGCCTGGCATATGGTGAGTTGTAAAAGGGGAAACCGGGATCAAATTCAGAATTGAAATTTGGTCCAGAAAATGTCTTCTCTTGAAAGAGGGATTAGTTATTTATCGTACTTAGTTCAAGTTGCTGCAAGCTTCCCAGCTGCAACATCGTTTGAGCTTCTATAGCTCTGACCTTGATTGAACTAAATTATGCAGAAGTTCTATTGCATTTGTTTCTTTGTTATGTTTTTTGCTTTTCTGGATGTCATTTCCCTCCTTTTTCTAAACATATCAACTATCACAGCATTCCTAACTCATTGGTTAATGATTCGATAAGAAGTTCATATATGGCCAATGCAAAATTACTCTCTCTATTTCACATAAAAATTTAAGTCCTTCTAAGCTCTATCTGCAATTCTGCTTTTTTTTCTTATTTTTAGGCAGCTGATATACTTGCAAAGGAAGGAATTAGTGCTGAGGTAAATATATTTACCGATATTTATGCACCTTTCTACATAATTATCTATCAACCTAGGCTAAGCTGGTCCTTTAATGCAGGTGATAAACTTACGGTCCATCCGGCCTTTGGATAGAGTGACCATCAATGCTTCTGTACGGAAAACCAACAGGCTTGTAACAGTTGAGGAAGGATTTCCTCAGCACGGTGTTGGTGCTGAAATCTGGTATGTTTCTTTTATTTCATAAAGTTTTTGTTTACTTTTACACGTTAATGTGTATGCTAACATTTATTTTGTATGAACAGCACATCAGTTATAGAGGAGAGCTTTGGGTATCTTGATGCACCCGTTGAAAGGATTGCTGGGGCTGATGTTCCCATGCCTTATGCAGCCAATCTGGAGAGGATGGCTGTTCCTCAGGTTGGGTTCCATTTTTAGAGTTCTTGTTACCATTTATTGCCAACAAAAGATGGTTTTGTTTAATTACGGTTTTCCCTCTTGGAAAAATTTTTCAAAAGCTAAATTTCGCTTCCTGCATAGGGTTATCTATCTTTACATTCCTTGCTCTCTATATTATTCAACTTTATCTTTCAAATTACAATTTTATCCTTGCTTCCTTGTTTGTGCAGATTGAAGATATTGTTAATGCTGCAAAGAGAGCTTGCTACAGATCTGTAGCAATGGCTGCAACAGCTTAGAAAAATTCATTTCAGAAAAGGCCTGTTTTCTTTTGCTTCCAAGGTCATTTGCCCTTTTGGTTTGTTCCGCTATACATTAGAAATCTTGGGAAGTGCACATATTCCTCTTCTCAGTAGAACTTCTCGATGATTTTTGAGGGGTAGGAGCTGCGAAAGATATCTATATTTTGTTTCCTCTATTTTGTCAATGGTATTTGTCAGTCAATAAAATTACGTCATATTTTTTCTTGGAAGTTGCAAATTTTCCCTATTTCAATATCAAACTCCTCATAGCGAGGGTTAGGAAGCAAGAAGAGATTGTTGATTTGCTTCTATCAACTGCATTTGACTCAATAAAACGGTGCCATATCCTTTTGGAAGTTCCTTCTAATTGTATCTTGCTTGAAGATGGAATGATGTGTTTCTTTCAATTAATTGAGTTAAACTAATTTTCCTTAGAATGTCATATCAGATTGATGTGGTTTGTTGGTAAAATTCTTGTGATTTGTCTTCTTCATGTTATGCAGTAATGGTACAATGGTGATTCATTAAATGATGATAATCAGTTGGTATATATCAGGCTGTAGATGCAGCTACGGCTCGACCCTTTTCTTTAGTGTTTTGGAGTCGTCCTATTGTGTCAACCTTGAGATTGGATGGATCTTAGCCCTTTGTTGATGGAGGCCTCTTGAGTTATAAGGGGATTCTTTCCACATAGGCTGCCATCCAATAAATTCCAGTTCCTGCTTACTTTTTAGATTCTATTTAGAATCCTTTCCCGCTAGTTAGCGTGAGCTTCAATGTTTTGTAAGGAAGATTGACTCAACCTCTCAAGAGTAGATCTAGAGAGCCTGAGTTACATGTGTCGTGTTTGGAGCATTTTGGTAATAACAAGTGGCGTTAGAGTGAGCTTTTGATTCGAAATGAAAGTATATATATATATATATATATATATATATTTTGCTACCAAGAACTTTGTTTCCCACGACTCTTTTCACTTTGGTAAGTCGATGGTTCAAGGAAAGTCTCATGGTAGCTGATCTACATAGGTGAGGTGCGATGTCTTAAAAGAGATGGTGACTTCTTTGATGGAGTTGGAGGATCTAAAGACTTGGATCTAGCAGCATATGGAGGCAGATATAAGCTGCTTGTATGAGGGTAACAGTAAGAATAAATGTACCGAAGCCTAAGAACTTTAGCAGTTTAGGCATGCAAGAGAAAATAACAATTTTCTTTAAAGCTTGGGATAGAACTTTGATGCAGTCGATGTCCAAGACTGCATTAAAAATAAGAGTAGTTCCCATTTTATTTGATGATGTAGTCATGTTATGTTGGTGTAGGTGGCCTGATGGAGTAAGGCTTGAAGATAGTGCAATAAGACTGCTGGAAGAAGTTAAGGCTGCATTGAAGGCTTAGTTTTACCTAAGTGACATAGAAGGCAAAGCTCAGGCTAAGTTGAGTTGATTGGAGCATAGAGAATCAATGAGGGATAATGTGCAGGATTCCTAACATGGGTGACAAGGATATTACATTTGTGTTTTTGATGGACTACAAAAGGTGGGCTTAAATGGAGTTAGAAAGGCATGGAGTTCCAACTTTGACCTAAGCTATGGCTATTGTTGAGGGCTTGATAGAGTTCGGATCAACTAAACATCTCGATATGAAGGTAAAGGATGGAGGCTATGGAGAAGGTGGTTTTTGGACCTAGAAGGAAGAGACTTATTATGAACTATAAGAAGCTACATAAGGAGAAGCTTTTTGGCTTCTTATGTCTTGGGATCTATGAGACTAGGGTTTATTAAGTCTAAGATAGCATCAACTACTTTTAGTTGTAATTGAAGAGGATAAGGCCCAAGTAAGCTTTAAGCTTAGAGTTTTGGAGTGATTGGTTTTCATGTTGAGTAAGCCCATTAAGGAGTTTAAAAGCCTAATGTATGCGGGGACATTTGTTGGGGTCGAAGAGAGATGCCATGGTGGACATTGAAGAGTCAAATTTCTTTATCTTTGAGGAGGTAGTGAATAAATTGGGCCTTAAGATTGGAAAAAGGTAGTTGTAAGCTAAAGACAATGAATTTAGAGGAAGTTTTTATTATCAAAATGACTTAAGATGTCGACTTTAAGGTAGGACAATGAAAAGGAAGAGAAAAATTTGCAATAACCTCCTTAGATGATTATGAGCTGGCTATCAGCATCAACTTCCTTAACTAGGTGAAAGCTCAAAATTGTCCTATGAGCGAATTACACTAAGGGAGAAGCAACACATGGTCCCAATCAACAATAATCTTGGCTAGACACCTAAGTTTTTTTAGGCATTGTAGCATAGCAAGGGTCCATTGTCAATGAACTTGTTAATTGCAGTCTAAGATTGAGATTCATCCAAAAGCCTCGTCAATCAAGTTGACCAAATTCATTGTACAATAGTAGTTATGGTAGATAGAGTTAAGTAGATGTATCCATGGCGATAGACGGGAATTAATCTTAGTTGTTGGATTAAATTGATTACAGTCACTTGATTGAGAAAGCCTTTCATGTATATAAGGGGTTTCCTCTAATTTATACCCATCAAATTGATTAATGAATTCATATTCTCCTTAGAGTTTTTTTCTCTCTTTAAGAGTTGTGTGTTGAGGGTTTAGGCTAACTTAGTACTGTCGACAGGCTTTCCAATATCTAAGCATTGCATGGGGGTGAATTAGAAGTCTTATAAGAAATGGTATCCAAGTAGGCTTAGGGAAAAAAATAAAAAAAAAAGATGTCTTTAGAAGTAGAGAATGATGTCTAAGTTGTTGTTAAGAAAATTGGCTATGAGGAAGACCACTTTACCAAGCTAAAGGCTTGGTTAAGGGATATGTTTATGGTGCTTGGGGCCATGTTTGATAAGGTAGATGTGTTTTGCTTATGTGAGTGGGGGGTTGGAGGGATTGTATGCCTGCATTGAGGAGATAAAGCAAAATCTCCTTATAGGAGACTCTCTCACATCATAGAAAGTTTGGAAGCATGAGATAATGCCTTGAAGTCCATATGAAAGTAGGGGGTTAAGATTAGTAATTAGAAGCTAGGATAACTGGAGTTGAGGAAAGAATGGATGTAGTTATTGCAACTCTATGGAGGGGGAGAGTAGACCTTGAGACTTAACATCTTGTAAAGGCAATGTTGGTGAATAAAGTGATGATTAGGTTGTGAGATGCACCAAAACTAGAGTACTTTAAGGGAATGTGGTAAATTGAAGTACTTTGGTGCAATTAGACTTATTGATCATGGAAGTAAAGAACTATGGCTTTATACTTGAGAGATACTGCAATTGTTTAGTGGAAGAGAAGGATTGGCAAGGTCACCTCATGGGTAGATTTTGTACGAAAATTTTTGGGACTAGTTCTCTTCCCAAAACGCTTGAAGAGATGTCAAGATTGGTGTTTAACACCATGCCTAGAAGAATAGTGTAAAACGGTACGTTAAAAAAAGTTTAAAGATCATGTTAGAGATTCTAAACCTTAGCCCTGACAATGCTTTTCTCATATATGTTTCAAATGAGTTGAAACCATGGCAAAGGAAGTTAAAAGTAATGAGGGTAGATAATGTGTCTAAACTAATAACCATTGTCGAAGTTTTAGTGTGGCTCTAAAGTAAGAATGGAAGTTTTCTACCACTAGAATTGGGTATGTGGAAGAAACATAGAGGACTAGGTCCTTAAGTCCATAAAAAAGGAAAAGGCAAGATGAAGAAGAACGTAATGGAAAAGAGGGTGGCTAGAGAATTAAAATGCTACTTCCATGATAGGATGCACTATGTTAGACACTACTTGAAAAAGGAACATCTAAATACTTTGATAGTAAAGTATAAGTTAGATGAAAGTAAGAAGAGTCAACTCGTCACATTTCACCTTCTTTATGCTATAAAGTCTTAAGACATAAGCAGCACAAAGAGTTATTGTATGTAGAAGTTGAGGTGGTAGGAGAGAAAATGAATGTGATGGTAGATGCAAGAGCCTTGCATTTGCTCATATTAAAGGATCTTGGTGTTAAACTTGGTTGAAGGGTGGAAAGGAGTTAAGCTTGACTCAAGGCAATGGATTCTAAAAAGGTCTTGATATTAAGAGTTGCCAAAAGATGTAACATTGGTAGTTGACATAAGAGGAATAATATAGGGTAGTCCTATTGGATGACTTTGAGGTTGTCATCAATATGCATTTCTTAAATAAGATTGATGCCATTATGTTCCCACATCTAATTTATATTTACTTGCTTTATGAAAAGTCCTAATGACTAAGAACTGGTCAAGTCACAAAACTCATTATATTAATGTAAATATCATAAGAGGATTAACTAATGGAGTTAGCATCACCTAAGGAAGATGAAGATCTATCTTTAGTAGGGGATTAGGGGAAGCTTCTAGTGAGTCCTAAAGAGGGCAAAAACTAGAATATTTTTGGAGCAAGTTGAAATTTGAGCAAAAGAGGGTGAGGTTAGACAAACTTGAGCAAAATATTCCACTAAGGAATGTTAGTACCATAAAGAGGAAGAAAACGTTGGCATGGGGTTAATGGTCGCAAATATCCTAATTTTATCCATTTACCCATTTAGGGATTTTAGTTTTTAAGATAACTTATAGATATATAAGAAAAGACAAAAAAAGAAAAAGAAAAAGAAAAGACATTTAGAAAAAGAACCAAAGAAATGAGAAAATTAAAAAACAATATAAATAGGAAAAAGTAAGGGGGAATTTTTTTTAGGGTATAAAATCAATTTTTTTTCTAGGATGGAAAACAATTTTTAAGTCAAAGTGAATATATGAATTTAGCAGTATTTTAGTTTTCAATTAAAGTATTCAATTTTTATTTAATATTTTCTAGCCTAATCTAGTTTGTTTACATTTTAACCATAAGCTAAGGTGGATTTAAGTGAAACATGGTCTCGAATAGTGCTTCATGTGAATTTAAATTGATCTTTTTAAGTAAAAATTAAGTTTAACACTAACCAAACTAAGAAGGAACCAAGGCTAAAAAATCCTTTATATTGACTTTATTTTGAAATTCACTTTTTACATACGTGTATCAAGAAAATTCATTAAAAATATTGCAACTTATGCTTTTTGGGAACTAATAAGTTTGAGCTCAATTTTAGTCTAAATTACATTTGTGGGCTAAATTTGGCTTAGGTTGAAAGAAAGGTCAAATATAAGTCAATTGCAATGTAAATTGAAAAAGGCACTACATTTCATTGATTGGACCTATATGTGCTTACATAAAATACCTAAGTTTGAGTCCCTACATGTGCTAAATGTGCAATTTTCTTTTTAATCTATGTATAGGCCATCTTGTTGATGAACATGTGTCTCGAGGACACATCATCATCTTCTTCTATCTCAAGTATCAAATAACAATAAATATGGGATATGTTTTAATCCAAATGTGATTTAAATAGGCATTAGATAGAATCTTTGTGTTTTTTTTCAATACTAATCAATCTAAAATTCTCATTAGACCCAATTTAGCAAACAAATTTGGATTGATAATATAAGTTAGATTTGGAATCAAAGATTAGTTTTGGATTTTCAACCAAATTAAATTTAAATCACTCTAGGGGCCTTTTAAAATGTTTTACTCCTAATATGAAATGATATCTATAAATAATTAAGGTTGAGAATATAGAAACACAACTACTTTTACTTCAGATCACACAAGTTGAATCAAAATCACTTACGCTCTCTCTTTTACTTTCGTAATCCCTAAACTTCTCTTTAAGAATCACTTCATTAACATAAAACCGAAATAAAACTTCTAAGTGTAGTTAAATCCTAAGCCCGTGTAAATTCATAAAAGACTCTCTTTCACTTCTATGAAATAGAGATTGCATCCAATTTAAGACCTTAATTTGGTTAAGAGAGTTTATTTGAGATTTATCATTACTATGTGACTCGAGTAAAAACTACCAATGCTAAGTTGTTGCTACATACTCAAAGTAGCCCAAGTGACATATCCTCCTCCTTCCACAACCATTGATTTGACTTGACAAAGCCAAATAAACACCATTATTAGTTCTATTGATTCAATGAATATCCATCCCTAAACTTGTATCCATCCTTGAACTTAACCCAATCTGATTTGAAATCCTTGTCCATATATCTATATCCTGTCCAAATATAGACTAAGCATATTTATTTTTCAAATATATTTTTTTATTTATGTTCTATACTATGTATCTAAAGAAAAAAACCCGACATAAAAGTTTGAAAAAGCAAAAAATATATATAATGATCGTATAATTTAAGGTTTTCATGATTCATTTACTATCATTTTTTAATTAATTGCATATTCAATTAGTTATTTGAATAATTAAGCCTATATTTACATGTTTGATACAATTATTTGGTTATTTTGCATATTTAGATTAAAAATTTTTCATGACTAATTGCATGTGTGATGTGAATTGTATCCTTTAGAATAATTTATTACATGTTTGTGTTCGCTTGCATGTTTCATATGATGAATAACATATTGGATTTGTATATTGCATACTAAGATCATCAACATTATGGTTTTCAAAATTAGGAATATAAAATTAAGGGTTTTTAAAAATGAATGCTTCTACTAAAATTAAGGCTTTTTACAAAATTTAAGGTTTGCAAATTTAGGGGTTTCTAGAGAGAGAGACTTTGTCTTCTCACAAACCCACCTACCTTGTTATCTTGTTACCTTCCCCCACTAGCAAGGAGAGTTTGTTGATCTCCTAAAGTTTCTATCAACTTAAATCTAGTACTACAATGCTTGAAATATCATTATAAAGTTTTATATAACTTAAAAGTGTTAGATTAATCCATTAACAAGTCGAACCGATTTTATATAAAAATCTAAATTCTTTGCCTTAGGTTAGATTCATGCCTTTCAGCCTTGTTTTTTGCTTCTTTTGGTTGCAATGAACTCACCATTTCAATATCAAACTTGTAGGAACATGCTCTTTTCATTTTTCTTTCTCTTTTTACTTCGATTCGTGTCTTTTTATAGATTCAAAATCTTTAGTAGATATTGGCATTAGCATGATTCGAGCCTTTTTTGTTTCCACTTTTTTGGTTGTTTTTGATTTGGTTCTAATAGGTTTAGTTTTTTTTTCTTTTTTTTTTTTCAAGCCAAAACTCCATTTAGTGTTCAATTTGTGAATTTTTTTTTCAAAGTTTTCTTGTTTTGGTTTATTCTAAACTTAATTTTTTCCTTATTGAACTATTTTGGTTAATGTCAGATTTTTGTATAAATATATGAAAACAACTAGGATATATAAGGAAAAAGCCTAGTTATCCATCCATAACTACAAAAAACAAAACATTTTGTGGAGGTGTAACTTGGTAAACCTTGTGAGCTCACTATATCTATACATCAAGAAAAGACAAAATTATCCTTGTTAAAATAAAAGCTGTGTTTGGTTGGTTCCCCATCCTTCTAGAGTTCCTCTCTTTCCAAATGTAGTATACAACAATTGATGGGATTTTCCTCCATTTAGTAGCACCAAGATTTGTGAAACCCTTAATAAAAGATGGTAATGAATCTGCTTGTAGTAAACTAAAAAAGGATAGAGATGTGTGATGTTGAATTTCTATCTAAAGGGCACAAGTGAAGTCATAAGATTAGAACATGTCATTGTAGGTTTCCTCCTCCGTATAACAAAGAAAGCAGCGATTATGATTTGAGATGCCCCAATGAACTAATTGATCTTGACTGAGAATTCTTTTGTGAATAGCTAGCCAAAGAATGAAAGAGTGGCGTGAGATGTTAGTTTTATTCTAAACTACTTTGTGCCATGTAAGATTTTGATACCTTCGCTTCAAAAGGTTTTAAGTTGATTTTATAGAGAAGTCTTTCTTAGAATCACAGATCCAAATAAAAGTATCAAGGACTCCTTGTTTTGGTGTTATGTTTTGTGGTAAATTCAACCTACTGTTGTCCCATCCCTTATTGGCTACAACAATACATTCCCATTAATAATGTCCTTTAATTTTGCTTCCTTTGATCAATTCATAGCATAAATGGATCTCTCCCTTATCCAATTCACTAATGGCTCTTTGGGGTGTTATGAGTCATACCAAAGGGAAATGCTCTTCCCATCCCCAATCTCCTAAGCAAACAAAGGAGCTGCCTAATCCTTATCGAACTTATCTCTTCTTCATTTATTCTTTTTGTTAATCATCTCTCTTAAGATTATCTCTATGCTTTCTAATGCGAACTATAGCTAAGAACAGATAAAGCCGGTCTCAAGGATGGGTCCAAGCTTACTGAAAGCTTGAAAAGAGTGATGGGAGACACATGTAAGAATGGAAAATGAAATGAAAAGTAAGCAAACCCACGAATAACTCTAAAGGATATGACGCACCGATGGAACTTTTGAGGACTCACGACATAGCTTGATATGACGTATGAGTTAATTCGATGGGGTTATTTGCCACCTAGTATTGCTTAAGGGTTAGTGTAATACCCCTTATATACTTGGAGAATGAACTCTAATTATCGAGGTATCTTTTGGTGTAGCAGCTTGAAGTACATTGAAACTTTGAAGTTAAGTATGCTCAAGTTAGAGTAATCCTAGGATGGGTGACTTCCTGGAAAGTTGCTGCATTAGAGGATAAAACTGTATGGCGTTCCACATCAAAGCAAACAATACCTCGGTAGGAGGAGTTCCAGTTAGGTCATTATAGTTAGGATAAGAGTAAAATGAAAGTAAACAAACAATGTTCATGAAAGGAAAAATATCCAACGTATTAATGATAATTTGATCATCTGTGGCTATATGCACAAGGGGTATTTATACCTAAAAAATTAGGGTAAACTACCTAAAGAGGAAAAAAAAAATGATATTGTTTTAAAGAAGTAATATACAAAGTATATAAAGGGTAAAAAAAAGAAAATTCATGTAAAAGTAATAATTAGAGTAATAGATTTTACAAGTTGTCTCGGATACCTGGTGTAAGACCCAAAGTTAAGTTAAGTAACCGTAGGATTGAACTTAGAACCCAAGGTTTAGAGCGATCAGTTAAAGGATCCGATCAAACCCAAATTATAAACTATTTAGATAAATATTAGTAAAAATGATTCCATAAACTTAAATTTAAGAAAATAAATAGTAAAATATGAGACTATAAAATTTTTAAATTTTAAGCATAATAATTGCTAATTACCGAAAAGACGAAAAGTGTAATTTAATAATTAATAAATTGCTAGAGATAGATTATATGTATACTAAAAATTTTAGAATGACCAAAATAATAATTAGGAATGTTCACGTGTACCTCACATGTATTTATGTGTAGATAAAAATACGCGTAATTACCTAAATTGGCCAAAAACTAAGCAAATAATTAAATAAAATTATAAAATAATTATGGAAAAATCAGAAAAAATCAGAAGAGGATAAGCTGAATCAAGATTAGGTCGTGGCAGGTCTAGATCAGAAAAAAAAAATCAACCAATAAAATTTGAACAACCTAAAAGCAAAAAATTTAGGAAAATGGGCAAAGTCTTGTCAAAATTAATGCATATTAATATCAAAAAATGTCTATAAATAGGGGAAAAATTTCCAGAAGTCATTTGGTCAGTTTAGCATCTGAGAAAAATTAGAACACTGAAAAAATCGAGAGAAAATCCAGGAAATAAAAAAAAAAACTGTACAAATTAGGCAAGTGAACTAAACCCACCACTCACCACCACCTGGGATCGAACCACCACCACCACCTGGGACCGAACCACCACCACCACCCTATACTAGAACCACCGCCTGGGCCGGCCGACAACCTTGGACCGGGTTTGGACGGCCAGAAAGCTTCGAACCGATTAGTCTCTTATTTACCCCGATTTTTGTATAATTTTGTAAAATTAGTTATTTTTTCCAAAAAATTATGAAACTTGTTATTCTGAGGTTTTATTGTATGTAGATTTAGGGAAAAATATTTATTTAGTTTAATTATGTCTGAAAATATAGGGTCCCTAACAAATTGTTCAAAACCGAACATGATTAAACCGGAAAATAAATAGGCTTAGGAGTGTAGTTTGGAGCTCAATTTTTTTCTGTAGGATGCTCATGTGATATAGAACAGTGCTGTGAAGCCATTTGTTTAAAATTAATTTTTGAAATTTTTAAGTTAATTTTTAGCCCTAAAATGATGGAAAAATTGGGTAATTTGGAGTTAATTAAGTGATTAGGATGTTAATTACTGATTTAGATATTAATTATATGTTTAGGGATGTTAATCTCTGAAGTGGAACCCTAATCCTAGCCTTTGGAGTATTAAGTATGGTTAATTAGGGAAATTAGGTAAGTAATGTAAGAAATTAGTAATATGTGAAATTGTAAATTAATAAATCTAAAAATTAGAGTTATTTAGGTAATATTATAATAGAAATCAGAAAAATAATAAATCTGAAATAACATTTAATTTTAAGTAAATATCTCAAAATGTAAGAATTTCACACATCAAGGATAAATTCGATACCCTAATTAGGATTAGCGTGCACTGAATAGCTTAGAATACTAAATTAAGACCCAATAGGATATTTGAATACTCGAGCTTAATGTGATTAAATTCACATTAGGATTCGAGTATGTTTAGGACTTATAAATCGAACTAAAACCTAATTTAGAAATCGATGCGGAACCCGAACCCGAATCCGAACCTAATCCTAAACCTAGAATAATTGTAAAAGACTTAAGACCTAGATAATTAGGTATTTTAAACCCTAAATAAAACATAACAATAAGCGTTATAGGATAAAACGACCCTATATATGAAAACTGAAACTACGTTTGTGTTATAGGGATGATCGGCGATGGCCTGAGCAAATCGAACCTCGAGTGAGTGAGCGAGGAGTCGAGGTAAGTTGGGATTAATACGATACTGTATTTTGGAGGCTTAAGATTATGCTTGGTTGTGCTTATTAGATAGTTGAATGTGTGCATGTGCTTGATTATGGGTGATACTATGATTCTGTCTGTTGCTCTGACACATATTGTATGAATTGTATGAAAGGATTGATCACATTAAACTGGACTTAATTAAATATCCGACCAGTAATCATAATCGGACATGCATTGCAACCCGTCAGGGGAACTTAGGACTCTCCGGCCAAATACCGACCCCTTTGGAAGGGATAGTGTAGGATTGCAAAATAGTCCCTTCTTCATCCTCAGTCGAACTAAGTGACAGGAGAGGAGGTCGCGGCGAGGGTGAAGACAGTGGTTTGAAGGTAGTCGCGGGAGGAGCAAGGTCTCCATTACACAAGCCTGG
This sequence comes from Lumnitzera littorea, assembly GCA_024138015.1. Lineage (NCBI taxonomy): Eukaryota > Viridiplantae > Streptophyta > Magnoliopsida > Myrtales > Combretaceae > Lumnitzera > Lumnitzera littorea. Next base: position 12,644,020 of record JAMXBB010000005.1, read on the forward strand.
GTTTGGTCGTGAGCTGTTGCATTAACGGCAACTCCTCAACCCGGATTAGAGCGAGCACAATTTCTCTAATCTCACGACGAGCCAGATAACGTTGTGCGATGGCATTTGCTTGTACATGCATTGCACCTAATAAGTGATTGAAAACTTTGTTGTGTGTATGGTATAGTTTTAAATTCTCCGTCTTAACTTACTGAGCTGTGGTTGCTCACATCCCTATAGAAGTCGTGTAGGTGCTGGCTAAGAAACGGCAACAACTACTCTGAAGCTAGTAACTGCTGGATCTTGGGGAGTGAGGAAAAATATTGAAGAATAAACACATAATTTTAAGGTTTAAGTTTTTATTTTAGAATTATTTTTCCTTTCCGAATGATGTAATAACTAGGAAATATACTATAGAGAAATATTGTAAACTTTAACTGCAATAACTGAATTATAACATATATATATAATTCCTCATTTTTATAGGTAAATGATTTATGTAAATTACAAACTGTCTACTTCAAAACGGGTTAGTTGTGGATGCCTTGTGTAGATCAGGTCTAAGATAGCGGTTGTAAGGCCAACTTCTATCTTAGGATGGTTTACACGGCGGGGATGTTACGACTCTACCGCTTCGGGGCGTGACACCTAGCAATAATGTATTGGTTGTATTATTGGAGGATGTAGACAAAACAATATGAGCTGGTTAGGTAGCTGAGTAGGAGTACCAAGTAGACATGGGCTAATCCCAGTAAGATTAGCTGAGGATTAATGTAAGATAGTTCTCTTGGCTTTTCAGCAAGAATGATGCTAAGCAAGTGGTCGGCTTGGACATGACCGAGTAGATGCGTAACGTTAGGTTGCTGTTAAGGCATTCTTCAAGTCGGCATACAATTTATAAGAGATTGGCAGTCATTTGACGTAGCATAGAAAGTTGATTATCAGCAAGGAGTAACTTAGCCTTGACAAGAGTCAACTGGAGTAGGAGGATTCACCCTGCTAGTCCCTCTAGTTCTCAAGCTCAACTGCAGGTTAAAGGCCTAATAGTGATACAAATCCATGGATGAACACATGAACTCAATATCACGTGTAACCAAAAGGGATGGGTTCGGGCCATGAGATGGCTCAAAAAGTAATGATAGTTGAAGGTTACGCAGGGGTTTTTGTGCACCGACGATAAATATGATGCACCAACGCCTCACACGAGCTCGGGTTACACCTAATGTGATACACAAGTATGACCAGAGGTCACTCGCTACTAGTCTACGCTCAAATGGGCTAGATAAGTGTAGGTCAAGAGTAAGAATACTTAGCTCAAGAGAGAGTGAAAATCCAATGTATTCTCTGTATATTGGTGATACGGCTATTACATTATGTGAGTATTTATAATACTCTGTTAGGGTAAGTCCTAAGTTATAGAAAACTACATAAATGGATCCCTAACTGCTAAGAAAAGGAGAATAATTTACAGGGAAAATCACGTAATCGTGTAAGAGAATTTCACTAGTAGAAAGAACAACATGCGCTCGTTTCTCTCAATCTACGATCCTAATAACACTACAGGCCGAGTAGGGTTGGGTCTTTTAATCAAGTCTGGTTAGTGTTGGCAGTTTGGCACTCAGATTGCTAAGTTAGACAAGGGTTAGCTTGAGCCCACTTTCGAATTAGCCTCGGATGGTCGGCTCCTGATAATTCTTAGCTCGGCCTCGGCATTGTGGAGATAGCTGTTTTCCTAACTTGGTATTTGGACTCGAGTGTTGTAGAGAGGTTAGCTTTACATGTCAGTAGATCACCTCAGCAAAATTTTAGATGGTGTGGAGAGTAAAGTAGCATGGTAGATCGAACTAGGGAAAACATTGCTCATCGGCGCTTAACTCACCTCAGACAGCTCAACGAATCACCTAGGAAAGCCCTTGGGCTCGGGAGTGAGTGATTAGTCCTTGATCCCTATCATTCCCTCCGGGTTATTTGAGATATGGGATCAAATTTGGTTTGGCAGTAGGTTGTTCGTAGTTGAGAGTATAAGGTTGGAGATCGGCAATGTTGAAGGAGTCTTAGAGTCCATATCCTTGAGGTAATTCAATCTTATAGGCATTAGGATTAATCTTTTCAAGCACCTTGAAAGGTTTATTCTCCTTGGGAGACAACTTGCTCTTCCTTAAGTTTGGGAATCGCTCCTTGCTGAGGTGTAACCAGACCAAGTCACCTGGTTGAAATGCTTTCTTCCTCCGTCCTCGGCTTCGCTTTTCAAGCTTAATATTAGCTCGACCCAATTGCTCTACAACCTTTTGGTGCATGGCTTTGATGGCCTTAACTCTTTCAACAGCTGGCCGGTCATCATCAAGCATCGACTAGGGCACTTGGTCCAATGGCAACTCAAGGTTGAACCCATAAGCAATCTTGAATGGAGACATGTTTCTTACGTTTTGTGCAATCTTATTGTAAGCGAATGCAATAATGGGTAGGCATAGATCCCAGTCGACTGTGTTTCGTCCGATAGTAACCTATAGCAAAGTTCCTATGGTTCTGTTGATAACTTCAGTTTATCCATCAGTTTGTGGGTGGTAGGACGTACTGTATAGCAGCTTAGTTTCCATTTACCTCCACAAAGTCCTTCAGAAGTGGCTCATGAACTTTGGGTCTCGATCCGAAATAATGGTTCTAGGAATTCCGTGTAGCTTGATTATTTCCTATAAGAAAAGAAAAGAGATAGCCGAAGCATCGTTAATCTTGGAACATGGTACAAAATGTGCCATCTTGCTAAATTGATTCACAACTACCATAATAGAGTCCTTCCCTCGGGTTGTCATCGACAATCTTAACAGGAAGTCGATACTTAGCTGGGAACGTGGTTTAGTTGGGATAGGCAAGGGTAGATAATGTCCTTGCTCAGCCTGGCTATTTGCCTTTTAATAGGTTGCACACTTTTTCAACATAGACATCTCTCATCATTTTCGGCCAAAAAAATCTCGCTGATACTACTTCATGGGTTCGGTGTTGGCCAAAGTGTCCCGTCAATCCCCTTACATGCACCTCACACACTAGTAATTCTCTTATGGGATAGGTCGAGATACATAGTCTCCTTTTCCTGAATAAGTATCCATACTCCTTATGGTAGTCATTTAGTGTTCGTCCTTCTTCACATCGAGTATAGATAGGACCAAAGTGTGGGTTCTCAGCATATAGGTTGTTTATGGTTGAAAAAACAAGTAGCATTATTTGTGGCTCAGTTAAGAAGGTATGTTATCTTGACAGGGCATCGACCACTACGTTGTTTCTTCTATTCTTGTATTTTATGACATAGGAAAAACCATCCATGAACTCAATCCACTTAGCTTGCCTCCGAGACAGTTTTGGATGGCCCTTTAGGTATCTTAAGGATTTATGATCGATGTAAATCACAGATTCCTTAGGTAATAGATAGTGTTGCCATACTGTTAGGGCTCAAATTAAGGAGTAAAACTCCTTGTCATAGACAAAACAGTTAAATGTGGCCCTTCGAAGTTTCTCACTAAAGTAAGCAATAGATCGGACTTCTTACATCAATATAGCATCAATACAGCACTTATGCTTAGTCTGGATGCATTATACTCTACCTTAAACACTTTGTTAAAGCTTGGCAAAGCTAAGATGAGGGGCTGTAGTTGACCTCTCTTTCACTTCCTCAAAACTTCTCCTCCTCTTCCTCCTCTTTCTCTCTCTTTCCATCTGAATTTAACATTCTTTCTTGATAGTTTGATAAGCGGGGCCGCAATCGTACTAAAGTCCTTTATGAATCGGCAATAGAACAACAGTAGGTCATGGAAACTTTTCGCATTCACAAAATAGGTCGGTTTAGGCCATTCGATGATTGCTCTTATCTTCTCATCATCGACTCAGATGCCACCTTCGCTCACAACAAAACCCAAGAAGATCACCTCAGAATGGTGAAAGTCACACTTCTTTAAATCGGCGTAGAGCTGTTCAACTTAAAGTTTTGCAAACACTTATCGGAGATGCTTTAGGTGAGTCTCCAGGTCGCGATTGTATACCAGAATGTCATCAAAATAAACTATGACAAACCTTCCCAAAAATTCTCGGAGCACATGATTCATAAGGTGCATGAATGTGCTCGACTCATTAGACAGTCTAAATGGCATTACAAGTAATTCATATAAATCATGTCGTGTCTCGAATGCGGTCTTCCACTCATCCCCTTCGTGCATTCGAATCTAATGGTACCTAGCTTTAAGGTTGATCTTAGAGAACACTCTTAATCTGCTTAATTCATCTAGCATGTCGTCAAGCCTGGGCATGGGATACCTATACTTTATGGTGATTCGGTTGATCGCTCGACTATTCATATACATCCTCCAAGACCCATCTTTCTTCGGTACTAATAAGGCCGGTAAGTGCTGGGGCTCAAGGATTTGCGCACATACCCCTTCTTTAGTAGCTTATCTACTTGTCTCTACAACTTAGTGACTTGTTTAGGATTCAGTCTGTAGATAGGCTTGTTTGGTAGTGCGGCTCTTAGCTGCAAGTTGATCACATGCTCAACACCTCAGATTGGGGGCAGGCCATTTGGCAGCTCCTCTAGAAACATATTGGTAAATTCTTCTAGTAAGGTTTTTACTTCGGTAGGCAGCTCCTCCTCTCCGAATCTCATCTCTAGAAGTCTTCGAACAAGCAGATAGGCCAATCCCTCAAACTCTATTTCTCTTTTCAGTTTGGCACTGGTCAATACTAAAGCCTCTTTCTTCAGGGTTCGATTAAGTTGAGACTGCATGATCTTTACCTGCTCGGCAGTCATCAGACTTAATTTCACCCTCCTACCTATATAACAGCTCGATTAAACATCCATGGTCGTCTAAGTAAAATGTGGGACGCACTTATGAGCAACATATCACATAGTACTTCTTCTTGGTATTTGCTAATGTAGATCGGCACAGACACTTGCTTGATCACCTCTAAGGCCCCCTTATCACTAAGCCAATGAAGCTTGTAAGGTTTTGGGTGGGGTTTAGTCGGTAATTTCAACTGCTAGACCATAAATGAGAGGTTGCATTGGTGCAGCTCCCACTGTCAATGATCAACTCACATAGTGATTCATTCACCTTACATCTAATATGGAAAAGATTTTCCCTTTGTTCAACTTCGGGTACAAAGCCAACGCTCATCATCCTTCTCAACATTAGAGTGATTTGCATAAAGTTGCCTTCATCGTCGTTAAAAACTTCCTCCTCAGATAGTTCGATTTATCTATCCTCTTTCAACTCCTCTACTTCTTCATCAATACTATCAATTTCAATAGTTAGCACCTCACCTCGGATTACCATTGTTTGCCTATTTAGATATTGAGTGGCCATGTGTCCAAATCTTTGGCATTTGAAACGCTTGATTTCACTCGTCTTTCTCCCTGAACTTTGGCTCTTCTCAAACTTCTTTGGGGGTTCCTTCTCCTCAGTTCAGGTAGTTGAAATGGGTCGAACCTCAACAACCTTACTTAGTTCCGTTCATACAGGTCTGCTCGAAACAGTTTGGCTACTACCTAGTCGGCTAATTGGCGATCGGAACCTTCCTGTTCGGCACCTTTCTATTCTCTGGGTGGCTCAGATCGCATCGTCAAGCGTTCCAATATCCAGGGTTTTTAGGACATCCCTTATCTTATACTTCAATCCAAGTCCCTTGGCTTTACGACTTCACATCGAATCATTAACATTTGGAATTCCTTAACGTAATTGTCTACACTCGATCCTCCTTGTCTCAATTCTTGTAGTCTTTTGAAGGCATAATAGCTCAAGATAAACCTTCTCTGCATAACTCTTTTCATTTCATCCCAACTCATAATCTCTTATTCTCCTTCCCTTCTTTTGGTGGCCTACAAGTTCTTCCACCATAAGGCAGTATAACCAATGAACTCCAACATAGCAAGTCTAACCTTTGCATTATTGGGCACTTTGTGGCATTCAAACTGCTTTTCAATCTGATTTACCCAATATAGGTAGTCTTCGGCATCACTACCTCTAGAAAAACTTGGAATACGCATTCTCAGTCATTTGACTTTAGGGGCTTGTACATTTCTTTCCTCGGGCTCATAGTATTCCTCTGCTTTATTGTCTCCTTTCGCTTCCTCCTCAATCTCTTCAAGTGCTAGTCTTCGTCTAGTGTCTCTACTAACTCCTTCGGTTTAGGGAAGTCGAGTCAGGGCATTAACTTGGCTAAACTGACGATTTCCTTGTCCTTACTACTCGTGTTCCTTAATGGGACCAGGTTAGCCGCTAAGTCGATAAGCTTATCCAAGCGATCACCCACTAACTAAGGTATGAAGCTTCCTTCCTATCCTTGGCCATATCGAGTACCACTTTCTTTGTCTCCCAAAGTTCCTTGAACACTATAATCTGACATTATTGGTTACTTCACAATGATAATTACACAATAAACAAACAGTTAACCACACTCTGTTTTATGTATCGAAAACAAGGGAAAACAGAGTACAGAGTACAGAACACTCCTTAACTATTAAACTTCAAAGCTAACAATAGAACCGCTATCTCATAGGAGCGATAACAGACTACTCAATCTAACTTCAAACATAGCTAAGCTCTAATACTATGATGATGCGGATCTGTAGATGAACACATAAACTTGATATCATATGTAACCAAAAGGGATGGGTCCGAGCTGTAAGATGGCTCAAAAAGTACATGCTAGTCAAAGGTTGAGTAGGGTTTCCCATGTACTGATGATGGATATGACGTACCAATGCCTAACATGAGCTCAGGTCACACTTGATATAATACACAAGTATGACCAGAGGTCACTCGCCACTAGTCCACACTCAAATGGGCTAGATAAGAGTAGCTCAAGAGTAAGGATACTTAGCTCAAGAAAGAGTAAAAATCCAATGTATTCTCTATGCATTGATGATGCAGCTATTACATTATGTGAGTATTTATAGTACCCTGTTAGGGTAAGGGTTGGCTTGGAGGTTTGGCACTCAGATTGTTGGGTTGGATAATGGTTGGCTTGAGGGACAAATCACTTTTGGATCGGCCTTAGATGGTCGACTCTGGACAATTCTCAGCTCAGCCCTAGCATTATGGAGATGGTTGTTTTCCTGACTTGGTATTTAGATTGGGATGTTGTGGAGAGGTCGGCTTCGCATGTTTCTAGATCACCTCGGAAGCTTCCTGGATAGTGTGGAGAGCAAAATAACACAGCCGATCGGACTAGGGAAAATATTGCTCCTTGACACTTAACTCTCTTCGGATTGCTCAACGAACCACTCGAGAAAGCCTTCGAGCTTAGGAGTGAGTAATCGGTCCTTAATCCTTATCAAGTAGTGTGATTTCTATTATTCCCTCTAGGTTGATTTGGATTTAGAATCAAATTCAACTGGTCTCTATGTAGTTCTTCATTAAGATGATATGGATTGAGGTTAGCAATGTTGAAGGTGTTTGAAACCCCATAATCTTTAGGCAACTCCAATCTGTAGGCATTGCCGTTGATCTTCTAGAGGATTTTTAAGGGTCTTTTAGCTTGTGCAGACAACTTATTCCTCTTCTTGCTCGGAAATCTTTCCTTGCTTAGGTGTAGCCGTACCAAGTCTCTTGGTTGATACTATTTCGTCATCCCACCCTTGGCCCTCTCTTACATTCTTTTAACAACTTGGTTGATTTGTTAGGTAACTTTATCGTAAATTTTTTGTAGAGACTGTACTCGGGCTCTTACGTCAGGTTCTTCTTGCTTAGATATGGGTACAACGGTGTGATCAAAGGGTAACTCGAGATTAAAACCATAGACAACTTCGAAGGGGGTTTACTTGGTGGTGTCATGTACTATTCGGTTGTAAGCGAATTCAACTATAAGTAAATAGATATCCCAATTTGCTAAGTTCTTGCCTACCATATCCTGGAGCATTGATCCCAAAGTGCGATTAACTACCCATGTTTGGTCGTTAGTTTGGGGGTGATAGGAAGTACAAAATAATAGTTTGGTCTACATTCGACACTATAGGGTTCTCTAGAAATGGCTCAAGAACTTTAGGTCTTTATCTGATACTACGCTTCTTAACACGCCGTGTACCCAAATAATCTCCTACAAAAAAAAAAAAAAAAAGCAATAGTCAAAGCATTATTAGTCTTTGAGTAAGGCATAAAGTGTACCATCTCACTGAATCTATCCACGATGACCATTACGAAATCTTTCCCTCAAGCTATCCTTGGTAATTTGAAGACAAAGTCTATGCTTAACTTAGTCCATGGTCTTGTCAGAATAGGTAAAAGCATTGCTTTCCCTTGTTCGGCTCGACATTTGGCCTTCTTATATATAGCATAGCCTTCAACAATTTAGTATACATCTCATCTCATTCTCGACTAAAAGAAATGACCACTTAGTAACTCATATGTCCTTCTCTCCCCAAAATGCTTGGAGAGTCCTTAACTGTAGGCTTCCCTAATTAGTAACTCTCTCGGTGAATAGGTTGGTATGTACAATTTTCTACTTTGGAACAGGTATCCATCTTCCACATGATATTCATCTACAGTTCTTCCATTGGCACAACGCCTAAGTATTAGTCTGAAGTGTGGGTCCTTAGAGTACTGCTATTTGATATTTGCAAACCCAAACAATCTGGTCTGCAATTTAGTTAAGAACACATATCTTCTAGAAAGAGCATCTGTAACCACGTTGCTCTTTCTTTGCTTGTATTTGATTACAAAATTGAATCCTTCAAGGAATTCAACTGATCTTGCCTACTGCTTTGTCAACTTGGTTTGACTTCGGAGATACCTTAGGGACTTATGGTTAGTGTAGATGACGAACTTTCTCTGTAATAGATAATGCTGCCATACTTGGGGTGCTTGGATGAGCTCTAAGAATTCTTTATCATATATGGATTAGTTTAGTTGACATCCCCTAAGCTTCTTACTGTGGTAGGCGATTGGTTAGCCTTCCTACATTAAGACAATGCTTATACCAATGCTTGACGCATTACATTCTAGTTTGAATATCTTCTTGAAGTCAAGTAAAGTTAGTATAGGTACAAAAGTCAATTTTTCCTTTACTTCAACAAAACTGCTTTCCTCCTTTTCTCCCCATTTAAATTCGATGTTCCTCTTTGTCAACTCGGTAAAGGGTGCGACTATGGTGCTGAAATTCCTTATAAACCTTTTGTAAAAGGATGCCAATCCATGGAAACTTCTCACTTCGGCACAAGTGGTTAGAGCTGGCCACTTAATGATTGCTTGGATCTTCTCATCATTCACTCATAAGCCCCTTCTACTAACTACATAACTTAGAAACACCACTTCCTCTTGGCAGAAGCAACATTTCTTAAGGTTGCCGAATAACCTCTTGGCTTGGAGGACATCCAATACGGTACGAAGATGTTTACAATGACTCGGCTTATCGACAATGTACACCAGGATGTTGTCAAAGTATACTACGACACACTTTCTGATCAAATTTCTTGGCACATGATTTATTGGTCACATGAAAGTGCTCGGGACATTCAATAAGCCGAATGGCGTTACCATCCATTCATAGAGTCTATGCCGAGTTTTGAATGCAATCTTCCATTCATCTCTTGGCCTTATGCGAATTTGATAATAGCCAAACTTTATATCAATCATGCTGAAGATCTTAGCCCTACTCAATTCATCCAGCATATCATCTAACTTAGGGATATGATACCTATATTTGATCGAGATCTTGTTTACGGTTCGATTATCAACACACATCCACTAGATTCCATCCTTTTTCAGCATTAATAGTACAAATAGTACAAGGGCTAAGACTCTCCCTTACGTACCCTCTTTTCAATAGTTCATTGACTTGTCGTTAGAGCTCGGTAGCCTATTCAGGATTCATTCGATAAGTTGGTTTGTTTGGCAAGACAGCGTTAGATACCAAGTCAACACAGTGTTCAATGCCTCTGAATGGTGGTAATCCTTTTAGCAACTGTTCTGGAAACAAGTCAGTATATTCATTCAGCAACTCCCTTACTTTTAAGGGTAGTTCACCCAACTCCCTTAACTCTAATAGTCACTTGACCAACATGAAGGTCGGCACATCAACTTTAATAGCTTCTTAGAGCTCGACTCTATTCATCATCGGAGTCCTTTTTTATTCTTAAGCAAGTTTTGCTTGTAATTTGTTAACTTGACTCGGCGACATTGGGTTTAGCTTGATCTTCCTTCCATCCTTCTCAAACACGTAGGTGTTCCTATACCCATCATGTATAACCCTTTAATTGAAAAGCCACGGTTGGCCAAGCAACACATATGATGCGTACATAGGTAGTACGTCACAAAGAATCTTGTTGAAGTAATTTCCAATCGAGATCGACAATAATATTTACTGAGTGATATATAGCGTTCCCTTTTCATTTAGCCAATGTAACTTATATGGCTTCAGATGCATAATCAGATCGGCTAATGTTACATTGGTACAACTACTACTATCCACAATTAGTGCGTACAATTGGTTATTCACCTTGCATGTGATATGGAACAAGTTTTCCCTTTGTTCCTCCTCATGCAATGGTTTTAAGCTCATTGTGTGTTGGATAACTAGGATCAATTGATTTAGGTACTCGGCAAACACATCCTCTTCAAACAATTCATTCTCTTGAGAAGTTTCTTTCTCAGTAAGAGTCTCTTCCTCGAATTCTTCATCAATACTATCTACTTCAAGCTTCAGGGCATCTCCCTTGATGACTATAGTCCTTCAGTTTAGACACTGAGTAGCTATATGTCCAAACTCTTGGTATTTGAAACATTTGATCTGGCTCGTTTTTCTTCTAGATCCTTATCCTTTCTCGTATGTCTGGGTAGGCACATCATTGTTTGGTCGACCCTTTTACTTGGCTTAGACACTTACCTTCTGGTTCGGCTTGGTACTTGACTAAGCTTGATGACTTCCTTGACCAGGTCAACTTGGACGACCAGTCTGGCTCACTAGAGGTCAAGTCAACATCCTGCTTCTTCTTTGTCTCTCTATTCGCTGGGCTATCTGTATAACTTCATCCATTGTGGTAAATTGTTAGAGTTTTACAGTGTCTCGTATATCACTCCTCAAACCAGTTAGGAACCTAGAAACTATTTGTGCTGATGGCTCCTCTACTTCATAGCGAATCATAAGCATTTAGAACTCTTGAACATACTTGTCGATAGTTCAACCTTTTTATCTCAACTCTTGAAGTTAAGTGAAAGTGTCTTGTAGATAGGTATTGTTACGCCCTAAAACTATAGAGTTGCAACGGTCCCACCGTATAAATTTACCTATGACAGTAACCAACCTCATAGTCTCTATCATAGATATAATTTACACAAGGCGTTAACGACTCCTTACTTTGAAGTATACGATTCAATTAAAATTTAATCTAAAATTTACATAAAAGTTAGAATTATCATTCATATGTATATAAATACATCAATATTATCTTAAAATCCCAGGAAATTATACAAACTATGGTAGTCACTAACTTACATCTCATACCTTAGTTCATATACCTAAAGTACTATCAAGATATTAAACAAACTTGATCATATAGCCATTTGATCCTCACTCTCCATAGCTTCAAAAGAGAACTGACCTCAGGATAGTTGTAATGTAGCATATTAGTCAGAAGTCAAAATTTACAAAAGAATTTATATGGGTATAAACAATTACAGTTTAGTAAGCTGAATTAGAGACTTATGAAGTATAACAAGCACAAACAACGTTATTAGGCAATTAATTATATGCAATACAACAAGCAAGTATAATCACACAATGTGGTCTGGTCCGTTGTGAAATCAGAGTAATTTTACTCGCTCTAATCTAGGTTGAAGAGTTTTCATTAACACAACAGCTCACAACTAAACCCAAGTTTATACAATAGAGATACTGCTCTCCCTAAGACTATCCTTCGAATCAATGCCCTCATCTTCACCGTGACTTCTTCTTCTGTCACTTAGTTTGGTTAAAAATGAGGAAAAGATCATTATTTTATCTGGTGTTATCATTTTCGAAGGTGTTGGTGTTTGGTTGGATCCTTTAAAGAGTTGTAATGCATACCAAATTAGGATATCTAGGTCAGTTATAATTAGATACTGTTTAGGGTGATTAAACAATTTTACACCAATCTATACACATTAATCACCAAGCACAACAGAGAATTTAGCACGAAATCGGATATTCAAGCACATGCGTACATAACTACTTACAAATATAATAAAATACAATCCTAAGTTTTCGAGTACTTTAAAATAGTACTTCGAAATACGACAAAGTATTAAACACAACTTACTTAAAATCCTTGGTTGCTCAATCACTTGTTGCAAGTCGACTCATTTTCATATCCTATAATATATAATATAAATAAGTTTTTAGTATTTATAGCTTAATGATATATATATACTCTAGGTTATGATTTAATCCAATTTTTCTCATATATATATTAGTTATTATTAATTCATCTTAGTTTAGTTTAGGGTTTGGTTTCCAAATCCGATTCAAGTTCTAAATCGGTTCCAACTACAAATAAATCCTAAAAATTCCTTTCGAACCCTAATATGAATTTAATCACATCAAGCTTAAGTATCCTAATTATCACATTTAGTCTTAAATCAGTATTCTAACCTATTCGGTATACTTTAATCATTATTAGTATACCGAATTTACTTATGATGTGAGGAAATTTTACATTTTTCGTATAATTACCTAAATTTAAGTTTTGTACTAGATTTAATATGTATTAATATTATTACTATATTACCCATTTTAACCTATTATTTTATATTTATTTTAATCTGAACTTCACATATTCTTATAATTACATATATTTACTACATAATTCCCATCATAATTACATTTAATACTCCAAGTGCTATGATTATGTTACCACAATAGAGATTAACATCCCTAAATATCTAATTACACACTAAATCAGTAAGTAGTCATTTAATTATTTAATTAGTCCAAAATTACTCATTTTATTCATTGTCTTAAGGCTTAAAAATTACTTAAAAAATTCAAAAATTAATTTAAAAAAAATGGCTTCATATCATTGTTCTATATCACTTAAATAGTCTACAAAAAAATTTTGAGTCCAAAATTACACTCCTAAACCTATTTATTTTTAATTTGAAATATGTTTAATCTCGCATGATTTCTTAAGTACCCTATATTTACAGATGTAATTAACCCTAATTAATATTTTTTCCTAAATCTACATACAATAAAACGTTAGAATAATAAAATTCATAATTTTCTAGATGCAATTAATAATTTTAATAAATTATACAAAATCAGACTAAATTTGAGACTCACTTATCTCTTGGACTTTCGACCACCAACGACAGCCTAGGGCATGTTGATTGGTCTTGGCGTGGGTTTTGGAGTGTGGTAGAGGTGGTGGTTCGATTCCAGGTAATGGTGGTGGTTCGATTCCAAGTGATGGGTTCAGTTCAAATACCTTTACTATATAGATTTTTATAATTTTTTTTGAAAACCCTAGTTTTCTCTTTGCTTTCGACTCTCTTTATTTTTTACACATCACAAACTGTCCAAATGAGCTTCTATAAAAATTTGGCTATTTATAGAGGTGTTAGGGAATTTTGGTGCATTAAATTAGACTTGACATGGGCTTTATACTCTTCCAAATTTACTTTTTTATTGTGTTAATTTAATTGGTTGATTTTTTTTCTTTCTTCCCCCAGTTGCCATGACCTTGATCTAGATCATTCCCCACTTTTTTTATTTTGTTTTTTCTGATTTCCCCTTTTTTTTGTAATTTTCTTTAATTATTTGGTAAATTTTCTAGTAATTTTCAAACAACTTAGGTAATTTCACGTATTTTTACCTACGTATAAATATATATGGAGTACAAGTAAATATTCTTAAATATTATTTATGTTATTCTATGATTTTTAATAAATATATAATTTATTTCTAGCGATTCGTTAGTTATCAAAATGCATTTTAAGTATTTTTGATAAATAACGGGTAATATACTTAAAATTTGAAAAATTTATATTCTATCATTTTTTACTTATTTTTTTAAATTCAAACTTATAGGATCATTTTTACTAATATTTCTAGTTTTATTTTATAATTTAGGCTCGATCGAATCTTTTAACCGATCGTTTTAAATTTTATGTACTAAGTTTGATCCTAAAGTTATAGGGTTTATATTTAGGGCTTACAGGTATCTGACACAAACCTATTTATGAGTATTCTCTTCATCTTAGGTAAAGTATTAACCTTTCGGTAGCCTTTTCATCTTTTTATAACTTGAAAATTTTTCCATCACATGGTGATATATCAAAAGAACTCAATAGTAGTGGTTCTCACTTTCTTGTAATCTTCATCTTGGCAGTAATAAAAAATACGCTTCACCTTCTCCTCTAAATCTAAATAATCATCCGCACTTCCAAACCCATTAAAGCTCGGAATTTGAAGCTTCACATAGTTGGATGCCTAGGATACTTGAGCTTATTCTTCTTCTTCATACTCTTCTTTGCCCTCTTCATTTAGATCTCCCAAGTCAATCTTTCTTCTCACCCATCCACCTACTGCACTACCTCAAACTTGCCAAGTTAGGTTTTGGCCTTTAGTAGGTCGGACAACTTATAGAGTATTATGCGTGGCTTGGCAAGTCTATAAGCTAGTGCATTAATAGCTTGAGTTAAATCCACAAGGAGGTTAGTTACCTCATTAAGTATTTCATCCGTGCTTCTTGGAGTAGTTTGAGATTGTTAGCCATGATGGATAACATCACTGTTGTCTTCCTTAATGACAGCATTAACACTTAGGTTAGTCGTTTTCCTCAATGAATGCGATTTCAATCTTCAAATTTGAGCTACAATTAACACTATTTCTCTAAATTTGACAACACAATATAATCTCTACATTGTCGATCAACTTTGTTGTAATATAATAACAACACCAACAAACGACCTAACCCTATTTAAGGGATTAGATAAGACTGAAATGAGAGTAAATAAACAATGTTCACAAAAAGAAAAATATTTATCGTATTAATGATAATTTGATCATCTGCGGCTATATATACAAAGGGTATTTATACTCAAGAAATTAAGGTAACCTGCTTAAAAAGGAAAACGATAAAAAGGGTATTATCATAAAAAAATACTATACAAAGTATATAAAGGGTAAAAAAAAAAAAGAATATTCATGGAAAAATAATGATTAGAGTAGTAGATTCTACAAATGGTCCCGGACACGTGGTAGCAATGTATTGGTGGTGTTGTTGGAGGATGTAGACAAAACAGTATGAGTTGGTTAGGTGGTTGAGTAAGAGTACCGAGCAAGTATGGGCTTGTTCGAACATGAGTGGTTGAGGATTAGTGTAGGATAGCTCTCTTGGCCTCTCAGCAAGAATGATGCCGAGCAAGTAGTCGGCATCGATGTCAAGCGAGGAATCCTCATTATGGGCTACCTAGTCGACTCTCTTAGTCTAGCACCTCCATCTATATAATATCTCTTAATGAAGCTACGAATGGCGATGCTTTGTAGAAAGTGGTCATTGAAAGCGATGTTGAAAAGATATTAGCAATCTAGGAAATGTCACCATCGGCAACAATCAAAGAACTAAAAAGGTTCTTAGGATGCATGAGGTTTGGTTGCTATCAAGGCATTCTTTAAGTTGACATACAATTTCCGAAGGATGGACAGTCATTTAGTGCGACATAGAAAGTTGATCATCAGCAAGGAGTAACTCGACTTCAACAAGTATCGGCTAGAGTAGGAGGATTCGCCTTGTTGGTCCATCTAGTCCTCGGGCTTAATGCGAGTTAAATGCCTAGTAGCTTGATTCCTATAACTTTCTATAGTTCTTGCAACTTCATTCACTTTGATTTTATGTTGCATTTTAATATTTTTACTTTTTTTTTTCTTCCCTCAGGTGAACTATATATCTACTATTCCCTTGGACTTTAATGAAATACCTACTGCTATTACTCTTTGTGCTCTTCTCTTTTCTTTTTGCAATTGGTGTGAACTTTGGTTTTAAAGTGATGTTATGTTGAGCAAAGTACTAGTTGTTTTTGCTAGGTAGCCTATATTTTGTGAAATTAGCAAGGTTCTTTTTTGCAATTAAAATATTGTTAGTTATTCATATTCAAAGTAATGATTTTCATATCATAAATTAATGTTGTAACTAAATGTAAATACAGATTTAAATGTAACAAATCTCAATAAGTTAGTCAACTCACCTCTTATTAGCTATACTTATTGCAATATAATAACAAAATATAACAAAGATAAATGATGATGCCAACTTAAATTGGACATTTAGATAATTTTGACTCTCTTATTAAGCGTTGACTTTAAAGCATTGGGTTGTAAAATCAAGATAACATGGTTGAATTTTCATTATATTTATCTCATTAATTTATGTCTATCATTGACATCATATGTATTAAGTTTGTAATGTCATCATATATTGAAAAATTATGAGTATCTTAGAATTTTGAACCTGTAATACATAAAATACAAGTTTCAAGTAGGTTTTAGGATATAAAAAAAAATTCACATCCATTATTTCTATAAATTCCAAAATTTTTTTAGAATTTAGAATTTACCAAGTGAGCAAACAGGTTTAGGATTCATAAATTTTGATGCTCAACTTGATACATAATCTACAACTTTATATTCTTACAGGTTACTTTTCTTAGAATATCTGATCATGTGAGTGACTGCACTTCTACAATTAACTTATGTAATGTTTTTTCTTATTAAATACATGATTTTTGTTATTCTCCATTATATTGTTAGGTGCATAACTAGATATGTATTAAATCCTAAAAAGTCCCTACATACATAAATCAGAAGGCCCAAATTCCTCTATTTCGACTAATTTAGGGCTTCCTTGCTTATGATTTAAAATGAAGAGGAGGATTTAGCTTATGAGATTGAGTTTTTTCGTGAAAGTGTTTTCGATATTTAACACGTGTATGTCCACCGAGATTTAGAAAAAAACACTTAAATGTGATTTAGCTTATGTTTAGGCTTATTGAAAGAGAGAAAAACAAGAAATAAATTAATTGCAAAAGTGTCAAATAAAGGTGACTTTTTGGTATTTTCTTTGTATTTTTTTCCTTATTATAAACTAGCGTTTTATTATTATTATTATTATTTTTTTTTATAAATTGCAATGTTCATCAATGTGAGCTTCGACATGTTCTTCTTGGTCATCATCATCATGAACTCACTGCTGTTTGCACGTGTCCGAATCTATCCCCCACAGAAAATGGCGCGAAGCGATATCTACGAGTCGAATCCACCATGTACACAAAAATAGTCATGTTTGAATGTTCAAATTAAACAGTCAACAAAACCCAAATTGAACGTGCCCACTCAGTCATCATCATCATCATCCTACGCAAATACTCGGCTTCCTTTGACCATCCCCCATTCACACTCCAACAAACACAGAGAGAGAGAGAGAGAGAAAAACAGAAAAATGAAAAATGAAAAAAAAAAAAAACTAAAACTTATAGAGAGAGAAAGTGAGACTTTCTACGGATTTTTCGACCTTCTCCATTATTGACCTTGACCTTTTTACAATCTCCTCCTTTCTTAGTTCCTATTAACAAACCCTAATTGGAAATCCTTCTTCTCGTTTTCCTCAACTTTCCTAATTGAATGTTTTTCACCGATTACACCACTTAACACTTTCTAATTTCGTTGAATTGGTTCATGATTTGACGTAAGGATCGAAACTTGGAGCGGAATTCCCGTATTACAATGAGAAGTTCTCTCAGGAAGTTACGAGGAGGGTTTGGTCATTATAGGCATGGTGAGGTTAGGGATTTGAGGCCTTTGTCTCAAGCTGATGAACTCGCACAAGCTTCTCAGGTTCGATTTTATAAGTGTTGATTTCAATTCATCGTGTGCCCTAACTTCAATTACTGTGTTTAATTGGAAGGTTGATATTGGATTATTGTATTGGTGTTGGTTTATGTGAATTTGGGCGTTAAGTGTTGTAGTAATGAATGATTTGGGGCTTTTCTGATGCGTGCAGGACCTGGAAGACATGAGAGACTGTTATGATACATTACTATCTGCTGCTGCTGCTACTACAAATAGTGCTTACGGTACAGTTGGATGATGGAATCCCTGTTTTCAGTTTATCTAGTTGGAGTATTTTAATTTTACTTTTTATTACTTTTATTGAATTGAGAGCATGGTAGGTGTGGTTGATGTAATTGGGAAACTTGGTGAAGAATGATTTTTAACATATTGAAATGTGATGAACTTTCTGGGTACAATCTATCAAGGTTAAATGCAGCTATGGTGTCTGTCAATTTTGGTACTCTCTCTAGATGAAGCTTATATTGCATGCTTGGTAATTGCTTCATTGAAGTTGGTAGTCTGGACATAATGCTGTTCTTTTCATTACAGAGTTCTCAGAGTCTCTGAGGGAATTGGGTGATTGTCTCCTTGAGAAGACTGCATTAAATGACGATGAAGAAAGTGGTGAGTCTGTAATGTGTGTTCTAGTCTAGCACATAGGCTTATGCATTGTGTGTGAAAGAAAGAGAGCTGAAGGCTGACCTAGTTCTTTGTCTGCAGGAAAAGTTTTGCTAATGCTTGGAAAAGTACAGTATGAAATTCAAAAACTTCTCGATGGCTATGTGAGTCTTCTTTTACATAAGGTCTTGCATTTGATGAGTTTCAGAACAAAATATTTATGCTGTTGTTTCCTCGTGGTTTTCAGCGGTCACATATCTCTCAAACAATTACCATTCCATCGCAATCTCTTCTTAATGAACTTCGAACTGTTGAGGTTTGTTGTAAGCTTTCTTGCCCAATGATTTTTACAGTCTACTATGGATGAAGATTTGTTTTGTTTTTTCATGTTATTCTTCACTTATTATTTCTCAGCTTGTTATGTGCCATTTTATGAGATTGTGGGCTGTCGAGGATTATTAAAAAAAACCCAATTTTAGATCCTATGGTTCTATATTCATTTATATGTTAATTCTTTTTCATGTGCTGGAACTGAGATACATTAGACTATATTTTAGGTTTTGCATTTTGGGATGTTCAAGGTATTGTATCAACCAGCAGATTCTGCAGTTAATGGATAACCTGCATACAAGCAGAAAATCTGGTTCTTTTTGCCTATAATCTATAAAGACAGATAATGTTTGGGAAAAGGAAATCGAGTAATGCAAGAGAGAGAGAGAGAGAAAAGAAAGTAAGAAAGTTCAATTGATCTCTAAGTCATGAGGCAGGTTCTAGAAGTTAAATAATCAAGATGCCTGATACTGTTGTCTGATAAGTCCACAGGGCTAAATTGTTTCAGTAAAGCGAAAGACTATCAGTAGATATATTCTTGCAAGGTTTGTATCTTAGTTTATTTCACCTTCTTCATAGAACCTGTCAAATCAATTTTTATGTAGGATGTTCTTCTGAGGTAACTACTTAAGAGTAGTTATAGACCCTATTTGATTGTTTGAATAATCAGTGTCATGTTTAACAAATTTAGCTGTTTATGGGGTTAACAGTTGTTCTTTTTTCCCCCTTCATAATGCTGATGCAGGAGATGAAGCGGCAATGCGATGAAAAAAGGTATGGAGAGTTGGATGCAATATTTCTAAGAAGATTAGAGCCATTATTTTTCATTTTTAAGGCATACAAGTATGAATATACCCATGAAATATCCTTAACCAATTGCTAGCACAGTGAGGTCCAAAATGTGCTGTTTAAACCACCACCTCTAGTTTGGCATAAAAGAAAATGAGGCTCCCCCAATAATATTGTATTTTGACACTTGCAACATATTGTGCACAGAGACATCTATGATTATATGGTAAAGAAACAAAAAGAGAAGGGAAGGACAAAAACTGGAAAAGGAGAGACCTTTTCTGCCCAGCAATTGCAAGAAGCTCGTGAACTATATGATGAGGAGGCAACCTTGGTTGTATTTCGATCAAAATCCTTGAAACAAGGACAATCCCGAAGTCTTCTTACTCAGGCTGCTCGTCATCATGCTTCTCAGGTATCTCCCACTCTCTTCCCCTACCTCCTCTCTCTCTCTCTCTCTCTTTCTCTCTCTCTCTCTCTCTCTCTCATCTTGCTTGCACACATCACACACAACAAACTTTTCTATCTTCATGATGTCTTGTTTTAAATATCATTTTTATCTAAGTGGGAGATTGATAAATCTACACATTTGCTTAATGACAGTTGAATTTCTTCAAGAAGGCCCTGAAATCTCTTGAGATTGTAGAACCACATGTCAAGCTTGTGACTGAGTGCAATCATATTGACTACCCCTTTCATGGACTTGATGACGATGATGGGGATGATATTGAAGATGATGATGACTACAGTTATGACAGCCGTGATGATGGGGAACTCAGTTTTGATTATGGGCAAGGCCAACGGGACCAGGATGATGTTCCTGCAGCAGGCCACTCAATGGAGGTGAAAATTTACCGCTAACCTTCTAAAGAAATTTAATTGTAGAAAGCTAGATGAAACCAGTATTTGAATGAATCCACCTTGAATGGGTTAGGTGAATAAGTGATTTCCATGAAGTGATACTGGATGGCATCCCATTTGCATCTGGATATCAATATGCATTCAGGAGAGTATGTTTTGTGTTAGCATCATGGATTCATGACCTTTTTGGGAAAATATAATATCAATACCTTGTGCCAGTGTTGCATGCCTCTTTTCTGCAATTTTGATTGGAAGTAACAATTTTAGCTTATGTGCAAGAGTTGTGGGCCTAATCAAGGAAAAAAGATTTAATAGTACTAATACATCATGTGAATGGACGAATAATATGCAAATATTAATGATAGTGCATAAATTTTCAAAAATTATTATTTATATTTTCAAGTGCTAGAATTTTATATGCCACTAATCTATTTACGTGTTGTGTTAATATATTGAATTTTTTCTCTTAGTCAAGGGTGATTTACTATGAAACTAGCATTTGAAATGTTTTTCAGTTTGTTACACTTCCTTTTTATGGTTGGTACTTATGGTGGTTGGGTTTGAGGGCTCTTAGAGAACCCTCCTATCTTTATAGCCTCGTAGAGAGAGAACCTTTTGATCTCTTTAGCATTGTAAATTTGGGATGATGCTCTACTTGTTTTTTAATTGTTGTGTTATCACTTTACAAGACTTTTATTCCTGACTTTCTCTATATAATGATACAAATAAATCTGACAATATCTCTTAGGGATGCATAAATATAAAAATGACAAAACATAAATATTTGATTTACAATATAAAAATATTCCTAGCATTTTACAATTAAGTATTTGCTTGGTGATGGTGTCACTCATAGTTCTAAATCTAAAATGAATTAAAATGTCATTTGAAATTAACATCAATTTAAAATGGACCAGATAGTTACTCATCCAGCACCTCTCCTCCAGCATATTATCGTGGCAATTTTTGTTTGAGTTTTTTCTTTTGTGCTTAAGACATGGTAGACTGATTTCCACCTCCCATCTTGGCACTTTTGTGGTTATTTATAAACTTGTCATCACACCGTATTTTTCATGCAGCTGGACCAAGTGGAACTTACAGTTCTCCCAGCTGTAACATCTAAACCTATGAAGGTAATGTAACTACTTGGTTTGATCTATTGCAATCTGTTTAGTGCTACTTCTTTTTCTTCTCCATTTTTTTTAATAATATTTTTTTTATTTTACATAATATCTATTACTTGTATTGATGGCTTTAGTGTAGATCCGTGTTATGATCTCTGTCTGTTGGTTTGAACATGCGTATACTTACAAATTCTTTCTTCAAGTTATATTTTGAGTTCAAATATCAGATGCTACCAGATTTAAAATTTCTCGTACTTAATTTTTCAAACATTAAAAAGATAATAGAGCCAATTGAATGTTTGAAGAGCTTTGGCTGTTAAAAATGTTTTGATCTACTAATGTCAGAATGTGTATCACGCTTCAAGCTTGAAATGCAGCAAAGTTCATATTCTCCTTAGTAACATCATTTTGCTTCTTTATTTGCAGGAAAACCTGCAAAAACTCCCTCGAGAGTATCTTCCCTTAAATGGAGAAATAAAGACAGCTACGCAGTCTGCTCCTCTCTTTTTGGATAAGAAATCAGATCTTGCAGATAAGATCAGCCAGATGCGGCAATTGTCTACACGGAAGCTTCAAACATATGTTCTGCCCACACCAATGGACACAAAGAATTCAGTCTCATCGGCAGCTGCTAACCGCATTCCTACCACTTGGCAGACAAATATGAGGTGGCCCAATAGTAAACTATATCATTCATCTCCATTGGAACCAAAGAGACGGGTAAGAGATTCTGCTGCTGAGAAACTTTCTGGGCCTGCAGTAAAAACTCATTCAATTCTTAAAGAGAACAATACCAATTCAGTTTCCACTCTACTGCCTCCTCCTTTGGTCGAGGGGCTTTTATTTTCACATGATCCCCTCTTTGGAACCAGTACAAAGAAGTTCAAAAGACAAGCATACTCTGGTCCATTAAATAATAAAACACAGTCTAACCACTCTGTCCTGGCAGAGAATCCACCTGTGTTCTCTGGACCCGTGTTACGAAATCCAATGTGTCAGCCACTGCCAGTGTCTCCAAAAGTACCTTCTTCTTCATCACCTCTTAGATCACCTAAAATAAGCGAGCTTCATGAACTTCCTAGGCCCCCTAACAATCCTAACCCAGCATCCAGTAGACCTTCAGGGTTTGTTGGTCATTCAGCTCCCTTGGTCTCTAGAGGGCCAAACCCATCCGTTAACAACGAATATGGGATGTCTAAAGCAGCACCTCCATTACCAATACCTCCTCAGGTTGTATCACGAAGTTTTTCTATACCTACAAGTGGTTCCAGGCTAATGTCAGAGGAGTTGCAGCCATCCCAAGATCCCAGAAGGCTTGACAGAAGTGAAGATGTTTCCTCACCTCCATTGACACCGATGTCCTTACCCAACACTCAGCCATCATCAACAAATTAGATGACTATTCTTTTAGCTTTTCAGATGAAGGTAATTTAAAAAATCCAAGTGTCTTCATTTTCATGTGTATATATAGGTTTGAAACTTGAGTATCCTTCTCTGCCTGAAAGATTATTATAATGCTGATGGTATGAAGTGTTTTTAATGCATGTATCCTTTTTCAAACAAACTTAAGTAAAGAAACTAATACAGGGTTCAGTCATTTTGTAGCCATTTATATGGTTGCTGCCATGTATTTTTGTATAGTTTACCCAATTACTCCACATCAGCTTCAGGAAGAGGAAATTACTGAAGACAAACTAATTATTTTAGGCCCATCACGCACTTGTATCATATAGCTAGATGCTTATCAATTTTTGTTGTCATTACGTGTTGCTTTGTTTTGATTCTGCAATACTGCTTATCCTAGGGAATATCAGAACTCCTGAGTCAGAAGCTTACTAGTAATACTGTTAACATATTTATAGACAACCATAGCAGTAATGAATGGTCTGTGATCCCCAAGTTAACCTTTTGTACTTGAATTTATTCTTTTGTTTAGTGTTAATGCTGGCTCCGTTTTATTTTGTTTTTCATGGACACAGGTGTAAATAAGAGTTGATCGATTGCTGGGGAATATGCTCGTCATCCTAATGAATCTGGCCCCTGTCTAGAGTGGCGTGGCACCATGCTTAAGAAGAATTTTCTTGATAGTTGAGTAGGTGTAAACTCGGGCTCAGCTTACAGATTGTTTGATATCTTCTTAAAATCAGATAGCAGCCAGCCAATTTTGAAGCGATCACTTGACATCTCGTCATGTCATTGTCAATATTTTTCATAATTCATGAAATTTGTATATACTCTCGAGCTGTTAATAGATTTGTCCGTCTTTATCCTGGTTTAGTTTTGTAGGCCATGCGATGCCGATGCAGAGACTGCAAGATATGGATGGTGATCCATCATTGGCCTGAAAACCAATTTAAATAATCCGCACACTCCCATCATTTGTTTTGTAAGTCGAAACTGGGCACGCACATGCCAAGGTCAATAGGCCCTTTTGTAAAAGCTTTCCATTGTTCTGAATTTGCTTCTTTTATCATCCTTGTTCTTTCTCACTATTTGGTTTGCCATTCAAGTATTCTTGTACACGAGTTGTAATGTTCGGTTCATGGCCGAGGGTCATGTAGCTTCTTTCAATTCAGCTTACATCTATCTTGGGCAATCTGTTGGTGCTTGGACCTTTGTTGGCACGACTTGATGTGCCCCGAATCAAGAACCGAATGAGACACGACCTAGAATCGAAACACAATGAATATTTTTATGGAATTCCCGGAATAAAAGGGTACTAACAACTTGGGATATTACGCACAAATTAAGCAAAATAAATGTTTGCTACAATCAATCAATTGATAATAACATGGATGTAATCGAAAGTTAATAAAAGTATAATCATGGTTAAAAGTGATATCTTCGTGCATACGACAAGCGCTTTTAACATAACATCAATAAGGGCAAAAGCGTGATTAAAAATAACGATTATAACCTAAATAGCATTGTCATGGAAAGTCTCGGTCAAAAAGAACTACTTTTAAGATCTCGTTGCTATCCATTGTTGGCACCTTCATTACCGCCTAAGAATTTTGTTAATCATTTTTTTTAAGATAACGTTTAGTTATAAAAACAGAACCGAATTGGATATAAAAAACTAAACAAGATAAATATAAAAGGATTGAACAATATAAGTTTATTGTACCATATTTAGTTTACATGGTACTAAACACATTTTATATTAAAAAATTAATTATTTATATCATAAAATAAAAAAGTATTGTAATATTTAATAAAAATAATATTAATTAATTTAATATTACAATGTGGAGATGTATTTTTTAGAATGCAAAATATTTTTTTTTATTTTTGTTAATTGAATTTTATTTTTACATCATGATTTAAATAGGATAAAATTTGAACCTCTATTCAATCCATTTGCCTAATTGTTTGTCCAATTATTAATTAAAGTTATAAACTAAATATTTGGTAAAATTTTTTGTCCAATTCAGTACTGCAAAAATTATATAACCAATGGCTACCTTTGTAACGTTTGGTAGAAAGAACTGAATTAAACAAAAAGAATTGAACATGACAAGTATTAGAATGACTGAACAGTATAAACTTATTGTATCATATTTAGTTTGTGTCGTCTTAAGCTTCTTACTAATAGTTTTTAGGATACTTCACGTAATAGACTTGCAAATAGTATATAGTGAGATGATGCAGGGAGATTGTCCGACGTGACTGTTTCGATGTTTAAGTTAGCAATGGAGTTTGAGAGTATAGAATATTAAGAGTAATATGCAGGTTTAGTATACAGAATGTAGAGCGATTTACCATTAAGGAATGATATGGTATTTATAGTGGAGTAGAGTTAACGGTGGTGGTTGGAGGTTAATTAATGGGAGAAATCTTTTCTTACAAGTGTAGGAGAGTGTGGTTATTGTGTTCGATGTGTCCCACTTATTTAAGACATGGTCATTTCATCCTTATTTCATACATTATATCCGTTGCAAGACTTATTTGGTTTAGTCCATTTAAGCCTAAAGTTCAGGCACACAAGGATGAGCCTTATATGAACCTTAGATCACGAGGCGCATTAGATCCAGTTAGGTTTGAGAAGTCCATATTTAAAGTGTTTTATCAACAATTTGTATAGTATCAAATATAAAATTTCTGTTAAAAATTAATTATTTAAATTATAAAATAAATAATTTCATACATTATTTAATAAAAATAATATTAATTGACTTAATATTATAACATAGATGGATATTTTTGAGAATACAAAATATTTTTTATTTTTATTCAGTAAACTTTATTTTTGTACCATATGTAAATGAAATAAAATTTGAGATTTTTATTTAGCCTATTAGTTTAATTTTTATCTAATCATCAAGTAAAATTATAAGCTAAACATAAGATAAAATTTATTATTTAATCTAATACTATAAAAATTGTACAATCAAATGTTAGCGGATACATCGGGAGTAGCTGAGAACTTCGAGCGGCCCAATTGTTCTGGATGCTACTTTCTATACACTGTCCAGCCTAAGAAAACATTCCTCCTTTGAGATATTTCCAGACTAAATCACCCGATTGAAAGATCACCTACTTGATGAGGATTGAGGTCTCATACGGGAACGAAGCCGGCGAGCAGAGGAACGGGGTCGAAAGGAGGAGGATTTTGAGGGAGACCTATCAATAGATATAGCACAATCCTGCAGGGACAAAACAAAAGATTCGGATTACAATCACTAGATTGATATAGAGAAAAGCTTTAATAATACTAAGTAACATGTAATTATTAATAAAATTTTAATATATAATAATAAAAAACCTAATTTTTAAAGAAATATCAATTATGTTTTTACATATTAAAATTTTATTATTACATACACGTGGGCTAATTGCTTCAATTAACATGGAATTTATATCTTTTGTTTTAATTTATTGTTAGCATGTGATAGTAGAGCTGGGAAAAAAATCGCAAATCGCAAATCGCGAATCTAATCGCGAATCAAACTGAATCTAATTGAAAAATTAGTTTATTTTATTTTATTTTTTGCAAACCTTTTGATTTGTGGTTCGGTTTGATTATGTATAAATGATTCGAGATTCAGTTTGAGGAAGTGAACCAAATTAAACTATTTTGAACCAAACTGAACTATTTTGATCTAAATTGAACAGTTTAGTTAAACAAAAAAAAAAAAAAAAATTCATATAGTTGTTTTGTGCTTTTTTTTTAAAAGTTTTATTCTCATCAATCTTCATGAATTTCAGCAAAATTTTTATATTTTGTTCTTCTTTATCTTATTTTTTTATTAATTATTAAGATTAAGTTTAATGAGTTTTACCTGAAATTTCACACTTAAAAATTTTCCGTTTCTAAATTATCCTTTTCTTATATATTTTTAAATCAAAAGTCTAATCTTAACACTCTTTATATGTTCTTTATATGTTTTTTATATCTTTCTTAGTGTTTGGCATGTCTCTTTTATATTCTTTGTATCACTTTTGGATATGTAACTTTACTTTTCCCTCTTCATTGTTGTTCGTTGGAATAGAGTCTTTTATTCTCGTCAACTCAAGTTGGTTTTATTAAGATTTTATGTAATTTTTTACTAAGCATTATTATATACGATAAATGTATGAGAAATAAATCGGAAATATATGAAAGTTTAATGGAAATGAAGATATGTTTTTGGAGATCAAAATATTTAGAGAAAATTTGATATAAATAGTTCCAATCATGGATCAAATTAGATTACATGGTTTTAATTAGGTTCAAAAAATTTATGAATTAAACTTTATAATTAGGTTCAATTTCAAAAGAAAAAAAAAAAAAACTAAACTGTTGTATGATATTCAATTTAGTAAAGGGATGTGAACCGTATCAAACCGAATTGTGTTTATCCTAGTGTGACAGATTCAAGGCTAAAGATAGAGATGCCACCAAGGCGGGTTTGAAACGAGTTTTGCAAAACTTAAACCAGACCCGGTATCCTATAGTGCTCTCTTTACTCTATTTCCATAACTCGCCCTTATAGAGTTTTCGGCTTATTTCAATAACCCCTTTATATAGGGTTTTGGAAAGTTTGGTTATAACTCGACTTGATCTGTGATATTAGTAGACGATTTTAATCTATTAATTTCCAAATTTAACTCTAATACGTGGAGTTTCCCTACTTTTTTTCATGATTTTTTTTTAGGAAAAAAATAAAAGAAGATAAATTATGGAACAAAAGAAAATCGTATCTATTTTTAATTGGAACTAGTAACTGCCCTTTCTAATTTATTAAATTAAGTACAAACAGTGATATATCAATCGAGACACATTATATAATTTATATATATAAACAAATATAGCCGGTTGATATGAGTTTTAGGGATGAGATTAAAAACTCTTGTATATATACATATTATTATTTTAAAACGAGTTTGGGTTTTTTGTTAGGTTTTTTTTTTCTAAATTTTAAAACTCGACTCATAATCTTATAGGATTTAAAAATTAATTCCAAAACTTGTCTCAAAACCTTATAAAGTTTTTAACAGTTTGAATGAGTTAAAAATTCATAATGATCTACTAAGTTGAAGATGGCTTCGCCTAGACCGTGAATTCCAATTCAAATGGGCTAGTATTCAAAAATGGAATCGAGTCAATTATTGAGATTTCTGGCGATTGTTCCATGTCGGAGGGTCTTTAAATCAGATTAAATAAATTGTTGTTGATTTTGGGGAACATGGCAGGGGCTCGGGCTGTGAAGCGCAAGTGGGGATGAGCTACTGTGCTAGCTATGTTCAATTAAAGACACATGGCATTGGGCTTCTCAATTGTTTTGCTTCATCAATGGGCTCTCATTTTATTATCTGGGACCAATTTTCTTGTGATTTATGCACTCTATAATAATTTGTACATAATTTCGGCATCTATAAATATTTCCCATCGAAGGTATAATATTATACATATAAGTATAATATAAAGTTAGGATGAAATATGTAATTTTCTTGATTATCAAAAACTTATTACTCCTGTTATTACAATACAACGGTAGATTTGCTAAATTAATTTTAATTAGTCCAAAACATACCATTCAATCCATCTTCTTTTTATATGAATTTAGTATAACCTATTAGAACCTTAGAAAATACAATTTAGCTTAAAGTTACATGATGAACAGTATCTATAAGCCCTGTAAACTAACGATTACGACATTGGCGCATCAGGACGGTTGTAAAAGTTATCCAATTAAACTTGAAATTTGCAATAGGGCCATAAAAATTGGTTGAGGTGAGTGCATTAGTTCAAATTTGAAAAACGGAGTAGTAAAATATCAATATAGTTAAAAGACAAACTATATCCATATTACTCGTTATATATCAAGAATATAGAATTTGAGTTCAAATAATTAACAAACTCTTAGAAATAAATTATTTAGATAATAATATTTAGGAAGTATGTATTTTTGTTAAATATATTTAGAATGTAAATATATGTACCCGTAAATTAATTAAAAACTTTAAATACAATATAATAACCTACATTAGTTAATGATTAGTAAGTAAATAGTAAAAACATGTGTAAAAATAATGAATGTATCATGAAGTGTGGCTTGGAAGTCCTAAATCTACATGAGGAAAATAATAAAATGGAAATTGACACATGATTTTAAGATAAATCTAAAAAAAAATTATCAAAACAGTACATGTAATCTACTTAGTTATTTCTTCTAGTGACCTCAACCTTCTATATAAACATCACCCCACTTCCATTTTTCTATTTAGTTAGGTTAGACTCTAGGGAAAACTAGAGGAAGCTCAAGAAAATTGTATGAAGATTAAAGAAAAATAAAAAAAAAAACAAAACATGGAGTTTAAACTTATGTAGTTCGAGAGGCCAACTAAGACTTGACATTGAACCACTATTGTCACCCAACAAAGCCACCCCTAAAAGTGGCTACCAATCACCAATATCACTAGATGATGGCTAGAGATAGTCATGCCAGTAAGCTTATTCTTTACTCCATTTTCAATTTAATACTCAAATATCAAATCATGTGGGAAAACCTTAGAAAAAAAAATATTTCTAAGTTTTTTTGTGTTTAGTTTCATGGAAAATGTTATTTGATAAAATTTGTTAGTTTTATATATTGCTCTTAAGAATTGCACTATTTTAGACAAATTTTGATTTAGCTTTCAAGAACCTTAGTGATGTTAGCTTCAATTTTTTTAAAGACCTCTTATAATATCTAGTTTATTGTTATGTAAAATTTTTTTTCTATAGCACTCATCTAACTTTTACTAATCTTTTATCTTTGGAAAATTATTAAGCTAGAATTTGTGGAAAACTATTGATTTTACAAGAATATATTATGGAATCCAATCTTAAACCATTTGTGGAATGTTTAGATGATATGTAGTAGAGTTGTATTTAATTTTGTGAAAAAAGGAGATAATTTTGTAAATAAATGTGTTTTTGAGATTGAAACTGCTAAATTTTTAATTGTTTACATATATCAATTTTATTAAATTGAGATATTGAATAAGTTTTCTATGAAATTTAGAATGATCGAGTCAGATGATACAACTGATTATGGTTATGTTGAGTTAGGATGGAAATTGTATAGTAAGCCTATTTGTAGTTGGGTAGTTGAAACCATGACTTGGTCATGTTAATTTGAGTTGAAAATGCATATTTGGAGTTGAAACAATGACTTGGTCATGTACGCATATGCTATAGCAACTACGAAAAGAACATAATAGCCATTATTAGCACACATATACAAACTTCACTGTACTTCACATACTTCCCTGTTGGATTTATGCTTTGATAATAGCGAAACTGATGTATCTTAAGGTTATACACATGAAAATGCACCTAGTAGGAACCAAAATGACATAAAAGCTAGCAAAATCCGAGTGCAGATAAGAGGATATGACGCACCAATTGATCCATATGGCTTAATGAGCACTCGATATGACCTACAAATGCTCACTAAGGTCATTTGTCACTAACTCTTATTAAAGGAGTTAGGTAAGTGTTAAGGTTTCTCAAGAGGAACACTCTTAAGGAAGAAGAAGTAATATTTGTAGGTTCATTCGGCATAATGTGACTAATTACAAGAGTAGCTTTTTACGCTTAGCCATTAGGGTTTACAAAAAAGAGAAAATAACTAAAAGGGGTAAATTGTAATGTTAGTTAAATGAAGATTACTAGTATATAGCTAAAAGGATAAAACGGATGAAAGGAATAAAGCATTTGTTAGAAGGTCATCATCATTAGATCATGCACTGTAGATACATGTCATTTCCCGATTGGAAGTTCTAACAAAAGATGATGAAGCCATATTTGGTTGTCCTCTAGTAGAATTGGATAGTTCGATAACTAAAATGGTAGCATGGTAGTAGGTAGGATAAGATGCAAATTGATTTAGCTAATTTGATCTTGATTAGGTTAGGTAGGAGAATAGAATAGTTTAACAAGGGGCTTACTTAGTATATGGGTATCTTAGGTTAAGGTGGGGTCGTCTATGACTCTTGGGCTTACTGTCCTATCTTGAGACAAGTTAGTAGTCATCTTTACAACAATTAAGGCCCTATACTTACGGGTTGGCCAAAGTGTAGTAGACCTTGGGTATGGAAAGAATCTTCAGCCCGAAATGGTTCTTGAGTTAGGAGCGTTGGTTTAAGCGTTATAGTCCTATAGCTTGGCTCTTGGTCAAGGGTTCGGGGTATAAGTTCCTGTCATCTTCCTATAGGTCTAAGAGATTTGTCCTCAAATCTACGGGTTCTCCATTTGTCAGCTCTCCTTGGTTCTCTTCTTCTTCTATTAGATGGTAAGGAATTAGGTTAGATACATTGAAAGTTAAACAAACACTTTAGTCTTTAGGCAGATAGATATGGTAGGTGTAAGCCCTACAATTAGCTACTTGAGGTTCGGTTTGTAGAATTTAGGGTGATCAAATAAATTGTCCGATCTATCCTACATTTTACGACGAAAGTAGAATTACTAATAAAAGTGATCCTATAAATTTGAATTTAGGAAAATAAGTAATAAAATGATTAATTAATATAATATTGAATTTTTTGAAAATTGTTCGTAATTTATTAGAAACGCTTAGAACGAATTCCGGTAACTAACGAATCGATAGAGATAAATTATATATACACTAAAAATCATAAAATAACTTAAATAATATTTAAGAGTATTTATTCATATTATATATGTATTTACATATAGGTAGAAATATGTGTAATTATTTAAAAAACGCAAAATATGTTAAAATAATGTTAAATAATTAAAGAAAATACAAGAATAATTAAGGAAAAATCAAGAAAATTATAGAAAAATAAGAAAATGTCTAGAAGTAGGGCGTGGCAATTTGGAATTGAAGAAACAAAAGCAACCAATTAAATTGCAATAAATAGAAAGTGGGAAGAAGAAGAGATAAGATAAATGTCATATCAAATTAATACACAATAATTCCCCAATACCTCTATAAATAGCCCAAAAATTACAAAAGATCATTTGGATAGTTAGAAGGGTATAAAAATTGAGAGGGTAAAAAATTTGAGAGAAAATTAGAGTTTTAAAAAATTAGCAAAAATTTGTACAGTTAAGACCTTATAGGAGATCTTAAACTAGATGAGCATCTAGGAGTAGATGGTTGCCCCTACCACATAGTGGTGGCAATGCCTAGGGTGGTCGGAGCCACTAATTCTAGTGAGTTTAATTTTTCTCTTGATTTTACATATTTTGTTAAAAATATTAAATATGTTTAGAAAATTGTGAAATTTAATATTCTGGGGTTTTTAAGTATGTAAATCTAGGAAAAAAATTTATTTTGATGATTTTGTATCTATAAATATATTGTTCTTAAGAAATTGTGTAAACCTAAGCTTTGTTTGGGTTAAAAATAAATGACCTTAGGAGTATAGTTTTGAGTTAAAATTTTTTTTTATAGACGATTTAGGTGATATAGAACAGTGCCACAAAGCCCTTTTCAAAAATGATTTTTTGAAACTTTTAAAAAAATTTTAGGCCTTAAAATGATGTATAAAATGGGTAATTTTGAGTTAATTAGGTAATTACATAGATAATTACCGATTTAGTATATAATTATATGTTTTAGGATGTTGGAATCTAATGGAGTATACTAATTATAGTATTTAGGGTGTTAGATATAATTATTAAGATATTATATAGTATATATGTAATAGGTAAAAATTGTATATTTTAAGTTAATTTTGTAACTTAGGGTAATTAAGAGTAAAATCTAATTTGGGATGAATTTAGACATTATGAGATGTTAATTGATGTTGGAAGTTGATATTTGAGGTAATAAGACTATTAGATATGTATATTATTTACATAATAGGTGATAATGTATATGTAAATATAAGAAATTATTGAGTAGGAAAATATTAGGTTAAAATTGATATTTTAATATTAATAAAAATATGTAATAAATCTGGTATGAAACTTAAATTTAGGTGTTTACATAAAAAATATAAAATTTTTTCACATTGGAATAAATTTGGTACAATAATAAGGATTTATGTGTACTAGATATAATAGAATACTAATTTAAGGTTAAACGTGATAATTAAGATACTCGAGCCTAATGTGATGAATTTCACATTTGTGTTTGGATCTTCTTTTTAGGATTTACGTATAATACTTGTGGTTAAAATTAATTTAAAACCTAAATTGGAATCGAATTTGGAAACTAAACCCGAAATTAACTTAGAATGAATTAATAATAATTAATATATATACCAGAAGAATTAGGTTAAATCATAACCTAGAGTATATATATATATATACATATATATATATCATCAAAATATAAATACCAAATAGCGTACTAATATTATAGGATATACGGAAATGAGTTGACCTGTGATTGGTTAAGTGAGCGACCAAAGATACTAGGTAAGTTGGGATTAATATGTTGCTGTATTTTGAAGTATTAAATTGTAGTACTTGGAGGCTTAAAATTGTATATGATTGTGCTTGTTAGATAGTTAATTGTACGCATGTGCTTATTTCTCAGTTTGAAGATATGATTCTGATTGCTGTCCTGCTTGTATTTATGTGATTTGTTGAAATAATTGAACACTTTAAATTGAACCTAATTAAATATATGATTTGAAATTTTAAACTAGACATGCATAGCAACCCATTAGGGGAACATTAGAATTATTCGGCCGAATAACGACCGCTTCGAAAGGGATAGTGCTGGAAGACATAATTAGTCCCTTCTTCATCCTTAGTTGAATTAAGTGACAGGTGAAAAGGCCGTGGTAAGGATGAAGTCAATGGTTCGAAAGTAATCGCGAGAGGAGTGGCGTCTTTATTGTATAAGTTTGGGTTTGATCATGAGTTGTTGTATTAATGGAAACTCTTTAACTTGGATTAGGGCGGGTACAATTTCTCTAATCTTGTGATAGGCCGAACAACGTTATGTAATGGCATTTGTTTGAACATACATTGTACCTAATAATTTGGTTGATAACTCTGTTTATGATTGCTGTATGATTTCAAGTCTTTGTCCCAATTTATTGAGCTGTAGTTGCTTACATCCCTATAGACTTTGTTGCAGATACTAGCTAGGAAGTGGATTATAATTACCCTAAAACTAACAACTATTAGATCTTAGAGAGTAAGGAAATACATCTGAAACGTAGATATATATTATCAAGGTCTTAGCTTTTATTTGGAATATTTTATTTTCAAATAATGTATTATTTAGGAAGTACAAGGCAATGAAACCTTATAAACATTACTTGTAATACTTAAATCCTAATGTCTATATATATTTTCATACTTTCTTAAGTAATTAACTTATTTAATTTATGAATTGTTTATTTCAAAACGGGTTAGTCGCGGATACCTTGTATAGATCAGGTCTAAGATAATAGCTGTGAGATTTGTTTCTATTTTAGAATGGTTTGCATAGCGTGACTGTTATAACTCTACCGCTTCAAGGCGTGACAGTAGGTATTGTAGTTGATCTTTTTCAATATTGTAAATGGTTTGTCAGCTCTGGGTGATAACTTGTTTTTTCTGAGATATGGAAATGTTTCTTTGCTAAGATAGAACCAAACTAAGTTGCTTGGGTTCGAGCTAATAGCTTGATGACCATGACTACCGATTTGGTACAGCATCTCATTGAACTTAGCAATCTATTTGATCTCATGCTAATGTAGCTTATGGACTTCTTGGGCTCTGTCAACTCCCAAATGACTCCTTGAGAGCTGTTGGGGTGTTAACTAAGTCAAGTGAGATTTTTTTTTGGGGATGAAGGTTACTAGAAGCAAATAAGGGATTTTCATTAGCTAAAGAAAATACATACTAAATCTTTTGAAGGAGATAGGTAAACTAAGCTATAAATCTCTCAGTACACCCTTACCCCACAACTGGAAGAGTTGTGCTCTAAAAATGATGCTCTTGATGACAAAGGTTAATATCAAAGATTAGTGGGTAGATTAATATATCTATCTTTGGAAAGATTAGATCTTACTCACTCATTAAATCTTGTTAGTCAAGCCATGCATGCATATGTTTAGCATCACTTAAATGGAGTAAATCATATTTTGAAGTGTCTTAAAGGAACTCCAAGAAAAGGGCTTGTTATCAAGAAGACTCAAAATAGAAGTATTGAGGCCCTTGTGGATGCTAATTGGGGAGGAGATATCTCTTATGGTAAATCTACATTCAGTTTTTGTACGAAGGTTTAAGAATATTTAGTGACTTAGAGAAGTAACAAAAACAACCTATAATTGCCAGGAGCAACGCTGAGGCAATGTATAGAGTACTTGCTTAAGGTACTTGTGAAGTAATCTGGTTTGAAAGATTACTAATAGATGTAGACATACAAATCAAGGATACTTTCTTTTATAGTGATAGCAAGTTAACCTCCAATATTATAAAGAATCCTATTCAATATGAAATTATAAAATATGTTTGATTGTATCGTTACTTTATCAAATAAGAGATTCAAGAAGGAGGAATCAAGTTACAGTATGTTTCATCCTATAATCAATAAGCATATATCTTCGCCAAATCTTTGTCAAAGAAACTCTTCATGGAGATTTTATGCAAGTTGGGAATGATATGTATGGCCTTCTTAACTTGAGGGGGACTTTTGGATATTAGTCTAAATTTATTTTTAACATAAATGGTGGGGTTGATGCTCCCCACCACTTTTTGCCGTATTTTTTGAGGTGTCTATAAATTAGACCTCCGCTTGCACTTGTTTTGAAGTTGTATTCTAAAATCCTTTGTATTTTCACTCAAATTTTTACCCGAGGTAAAGGGTTAAATAAATCAGGCACCACTTGCCTTTTCAAAACACCTAACATTTCCATAAAACTAAAAGGTGTCGGCTCCGGGAAGTTTTCATAGTATGAATTTAAGCATGCGAGTTTTAACTGTATGTCGTTCAACCCTGGTGCTTTCGTAGTTTTGCGTAATTATAGTTTCATAATTGTCAAATCTACCTCCCAAAACCTTTTATTGTCAAAAATCGAATCTTGCTAGTGTCTTGAAGTTGTGTATTCAGTTAATTATGAGCTTTTCTTTAATTAATTTTCTAGAATTTCACTCCCCTTCAAATGAACGCTCAATTTTCACTCTATCAAAATAATCCTTCGATTTGTTCTAACTCAGAGTTTGAGAGCAATTTCCGGAAATGTAGTAGTAGATAGCTTAACTGCACATACAGCCAGGTACGCATCGGTTCTGATTCACCATCCGGCACGGAGTTATAACGGTGAGTCGCGGATGATAATTCTTAAAAATAAATTGATTATTAAAAAAAGAAATCTAAAAATAAAGAATAGAATGAAAAGGTTAATGTTATAAATAGTACTTAAACCTTGTAAAAATATTCATTTTACTACTTATACTTTAAAAAGATCAATTCATTATCTTATTAAAGTTTTTACGGTTACTTTTGTTATTCGAACTAACATTGTTAAATCTACTTATAAAAGTAGATGCACGAATGAACTAGGAATTAACCCATAACTATTAATGGGTTGAATGACCCACTTTTTAAAGTGGATCATGACCTACTTTATTTTAAGCAATCATTCCAATTACCTTAGAGCATGGGGTTGACTAATAGCTACCTAATGGTGGGCTTGCGTAACTTCTTACAAATGGTTATCGGTTACTTTATAACCTTGGATGATCGGAATGTTTAATTTTTAGTTTGTTCTTATATCTATATCGGTAGATGAAGTTAAGAAAGAAAGTAGAGGTAGCAAAAATAACCATAAATATTTTAATTAAGTAATAAATTGATTTTTTCAAAATATAGATACTAAATTTCGTATTTTGATAAAATTTACATATCATCGATGGCATTAACCTAAAATTAAATTAGGGTAAAATTCAAACTATTTCCATATAAATTGGGAAAAATTCTTTCTCGTCAATGTATTAAAAGTGTCACTATCAACTATACAATAAACAAATATAATTTTAATATTAATCTACTTTGGTATTCATATACTTTCATAAAAAATATGTTCTCACTTTTCAGTAATGCACAATAAACGATTAATATCTTTTACAGCACATTTACTTTGTGGAATTAAAATTCTATTCATTTGTGATTTCCTATTACGATGTTCATTTGATTTTGATTTTTTGTTACGGAATCATAATTTTGTACAAATTCTTATTACTTGAAATTAAGTAATAGGGATTTTTTAATTCAATTGAGGAATTACGATTTCTCAATATTATTATCACTATTCTCGCTATCACTACTAGCACTACCACCGTCACTATCATTACAGTCGCAGTCGCAGTCGCAATCGTTGTCACTATCGTCAACCACCGTAACCACTGCCACTACTACCATAGTTATTGACACTACTATCATTGTCACTGTCGTCATTATTGTCGCTGCCGCCGCCGCCAATTATCGTAGCCACCACCACCGCTACTGCCACTGCTATTACAGCCAACTACCGTAGTCACTGTTACCATTATCGCCATCAATTATCACTATCATCATAGTCACCACTACTACTATTACTACCATTACTACTACTATTACCACTATCGTTGTCGTTGTTGCTGTCACCATCGCCGGTTGCTACCGCTACCATTGCCGCTATCTATTACTTTAGGATTAATTAAGAAATAAAATGAATTGAAAATAATTTAATTATTAAAATTATATTACATCTATATTTTTAAATTGCTTATAAATCTAACTAAATAAAGTAATATGTATTATACTTTTATTCCATTTTTAATAGAATTTCAATTTCAATTTCAATTTCAATTTCGTTTCCTCTTATTTTATTCCATGAAGTAAACGAGTTGATAGTATTTTTGTGCCACATTGTTACCAATAAATCAACCCAAGGAAACTGACAAATCTAGTGACCCAACCTAAAACCAACCCTCTCCACAAGCCAATTACGATTCCGGCCCGGTGACCTAGGTGATCCAATTAGGTTGTACTAGGCCGGAGCTCTCATTCCCAGATCTAATTACACATAAAATGATATAAAAAAGGTTTGATTGCATGACTGTAAATTGCCTATTTTCATAATTTTCACAATTGTAGGACCATATGTGGTGCCAAAGTTCATGGCCATATTAACACTTGAGGCAAGCATACCTATCCCTTCACGACACTATAAAACTTGTCGATTTAGCGCCGGCTTGCCTCTCTCCTTACTACAGATAGAAGAGAGGAGAGGACGTAGATTGCAACAGTAGCTTGGATTCAAAGGTATAATAATCTCATCCACAGTGCAAACAGTTCAGTTTATTATGTTTCTTCAATAAGAGACGCAATAACATGCGAAGTGATTACACAAATTCTTTCCCTGATAAAGACCTTATGCGAAAGGAGGCAAATTATAATACCAGGCAATATCCTACTGCCCGATTGATGTGCCTAACATTTTGTAAGGCTAGGGTTCATCTCACTTGCATGCTTTCTGAGCCTAAACAAGGTGAGTCACTTTGTCAGTGCCTATTCATATATAACGTTACAACCTTCTAAATTTTGTTACCAGATATCAAATAAACTTTGGTACAGCAACCCAAATTCTGTATAACTTTTCCAGATGCATCGATGCTTTGAAAGTTATACTGCCCGAAATGATTCAGCTTCCCGAAAAATATGTAAAGACTTTCCACTACATTGTCTTAATATTTTTAAGATGAGCGAAACCTTAGTATGGCCTTGTCGGCTATAAGTTAACACTTGAGGCTAAGAATAACAGTGAGATCATCATCTTCTGCTCGTCGACTACAAGTTAACTCTTAAGACTAAAAATTACAGTGAGACCGCCTTCTTCTGGGTGTTAAGACGTCCCATTTGCAAGCCTGAGCACAACCGCAACCCCCACAAAATCCCCAAAACAAAATATTTGTTAACACCACACGTATGCAATCGCCCAGTAATACAAACAGCATGACTATGAACTCCATTAAGATATTTACAAGCACAACAATAAACTCGTAGTAGTCCATCTTTAACCATCAGGTGTCTCACAAGCCTTCACAAACCGACCCTTTACTCGTTTCCGTGTATCAGCTCTTGC
The DNA here is from genome assembly GCA_024138015.1 of Lumnitzera littorea. Classification (NCBI taxonomy): domain Eukaryota; kingdom Viridiplantae; phylum Streptophyta; class Magnoliopsida; order Myrtales; family Combretaceae; genus Lumnitzera; species Lumnitzera littorea. Next base: position 12,683,073 of record JAMXBB010000005.1, read on the forward strand.
CTTCCTTGACTCATAACGTATGTGCTTGTCATATCTATGAAGTTAAAGCAGATTTTAAGTCACAACTTTTCAACTGACAATAGTTATAACACAAGACTATCATCACTGGAATAGAGGAACAATAGACAAGGGTTGCAGATTTTACCTTCGAGTCTTTTTCTTCTCTTTGTAACGAAGCATAGCGTTTCCCCTATTCTGAGCAAGCAACTCCAAGTCAGCGTTCATTTTGGCCGCCACTCTTGTACTATCACCATTAGTAATTAGTGCTTGATCAACAAGCCGACATCCTTTGGAGCCAGAAGAGCCCTTACCCTTGCCAAGGGTGGATCCAGATGATGGCTTTGTCATGGGCAAGTTATTGCTCTCAGATGTTGCAGGTCCAGGGCTGATGGAGGAATTATTAATGTTGTTCTGTATGTTCCACGTGTAGCATATTAGATTTGAAATTCAAATAGTGAAGCAATAAGGCAAATTGCAATCCAGAGAATACAGATTTTGCATATACATTATTTTCATCTTGCCTCTAGATTATCTAACTAGTTAAAGTCTCCTGCTCTCCAATGAAAAAATTTATATAACTATATGGGGACAATGAACCAGACAAATCTGGCCAATGGAAGCAAGATTGCTACATAGTATTCCAAGTCCAGATAAAGGTGGGCTACGATAACTAACACACAGTTCTTTATAAGCAACAGGTTTTCTTATATGTAGTGCCAGCACCATCAAGAGTGAACTAGTAAAAGGGCCACATTAATATTGAAATTGAGCAAGATACATATATATATGTGTGTGTGTGTGTATCACCTATATTACCTTTTCTTGATAAATTAGTAAAAGATAAGTTCTGTGATAGCACATAGTTGAAAGAATACATACTCATGCAGTAATATATTTGTATAGCTTACATTAAGCAAAGCAATGTCCTCAGGTGCTATATAACCATTAAGTTGGCAGATATCCCTCAGAACTTCGGCACTGGTCAGCGGGGTATCTTTCATAAGTTCATCATAGCTCTTGATCATAAATCCTGAATCATTTGATTCATATTGAGCTAATGGGTTAGATTCTTCGTGCTTCCTCAGTCTTCCTAAATTGAAATCCCATATCTATAAGAAAGCAAAGAAAAAGACAATAAGTATACTCTATGTTGTGGTTGCATGTGAGTAGAAAAGGCAAGCACAGACTCAGAATGAGTGGTCCATACGATGGTCAGACAAGCATTCATACATTGAAATGTATGCATGGACTTATCTACCGAAAGAATTAACAAATCCAAAAAGATCATAACCACCACCTAAAGCCTTCTAACAAGTCCTCAGATTTATCAAATGACAACACATGTTCCAACCCTACTGCACTCACCTCAATAACAAACAGTTAATATTAAAAAAAAAAAAAAACAGAAGGAAAACTTATCGAATCGATGTAACAAAGTACAATTAAGAGACTGCAACACTAGGAATGATGTTTATTAAAAAAGAAAAAAAAAACACTTAACCCAGCAACATTAGTCCTAAATAATAGCAGAAACCAGACATTGTCATAAAAAAAGCTGCAACTGCAATCTCCTTACCATACTGGAACTACATACTGAAATCGATTCTTCAGATGCGATCCATCACATGACAATGCAACATCATATAGTGGAATCATAAAATACAATCAAAGATCACTATCCCTAGTAGAATAAAAAAATACATCATTCGGTGAGGTCCATAACTCCATTTCCATAAAATGATGAACTACCTAATAGAGTATATAAAATTTACCATTGCCGCAATGTAATAAATAGAAGAATATCATTTGGGAAAAAGAGGAAGAAGCAATGTAAGAAGTAAAAAATAAAAAAAAAAACCATAAATTCTTCCAAGAGATGAGAATCAAAACCTCAGTGGTTTGTGTACTAATATCGCCGCCGCCACCACCACCTCTCATAGTACCTCCACAACCACCACATCCACTCTCTCTCAGCCTCTGCTGCACCGGCAACATAGGCGTAGTGTACAATCCGGTCTGCTGATGTTGATGCAGTGACTCATGGTTCATCATCATCCCACCATCATTCCCATGTCCCACACCACTAAACCCCTCCACCTCCATATCAGCATTTGCACCCCCTCTTTGCCACCCAGACCTACACGGTGTTCCAGGAACCAAAATATCCCCTCCTCCAGCCCCATCACCACCCCCTCCCCCGCCCCCACCACTATCATCTCCCCCCAAGCCCCTCCTAAATAATTCCACCAACTGCTTCCTCATAACCTCCCTATACCTCCCACATCCTAAAGCCTTCCCCTTATCGACAAAACCCGAATTTGACCCCGCAGCCACATTCTCACCTGGCACCATCAAGTCCTGACGAAACCCGAAACAACTCCCACCAAAAACCCAAGTATCTGTATACATTACCCCACCTTGCACCAACCCTTGAGCAGCACCTATGTCAGTTCGATTCGTTTCCTTATCATAATTCCCATCCAGCTCCAAACCCCAGAAGGAAGCAATCTCCAGAGCGGACGGACAACCCGAAAACCCCTCGATCGGGCAGCGATCATGTGCGGCAGACACAGAACAGCTCGCGTGCGCATCCAAGTCGCATTCTTGGCACAGTACGAGGTTGTCGGTGGAACAACGTATGGAAGCAGGCTGTGAATTGCAGTTCTCACAGATCTGAGAGCGCGTGTGTTTACGGGAGAGCAAGTTAGCAGAGTGAACGTGCTGATCACACAAGAGACAGAGCTTAGCGCAGTCGGCTCTACAGTACAAGACAGCAAGTTGGTCGTTGCAAAAGTCGCAAGGAATGGAGGAGAGTTTAGGGTTTTGGGATCTAGGGTTCGACATTTTTCAGTTTAAAGATTAAAACTTAGCAACTAGAAAACGGGGTTTTTTGGTTTAGGTGTCAAGAGGAGAAATGAAGGCGATAGGAGTAAGAGTGCGTTTTGGTGTTTTAAGGGAGAGGGAGAGAGAGAGAGAGAGAAGGTGGAGTAGGAGTTAGGGACTTTGTGAGAGGAGACTGGAGGGAACATTTTTTACCTTTTCATGATTTTTTTTTATTTAATATTTTATGTTTTTTTAACTTTCTTTATGAAGAAATGGAGAGCACAGAACATCCCATAAAAGAAGTATCTGTCTCCTCTATTTTTGGCCTCACTGGGCTTACTCTCGCGGTCGAGCTTCCTCCTTGCGAGTTGCTAATACGACCCGGATAAATTTTCGCATTTTCTTTTAAATTTTCATTGCGTTGTCATTTTTACAGAATGTGTTATTCGGAGTGGAGGGGTGGAAAATCCCCTCTATTAATTCTTTTGATACATAAATATAAACGCAGTAGCCTATCAAAAGAGGAAGATTACTGAAATCGAGACGAAGGAACCATTTCATATATCACATCCTTCACTTGCAAAACTAATGTGATGGATGGTGAAATTATAGTATGTCAAATATAACTGTCTCCAGGAGAAAATTGGCAATATTGTGAATCCGAAATTTAGTCCTAAATAAATGAGTAATGTGAAATTTATAAAAAAAGATTTTTTTATGGTTTTGTTCTTATTTTTTAAGGAATTATTCCTATCATTTATTTTATTGTTAATTTGTATTTATCTAAATTTAAATCATTGAAGAAATTATAAATTCAACAGTTTAGGTTTAAAAAAAATAAAAATAAATAATGAGATGAAATATAGGATATATACTGTAAAAATAGAAGGTAGGACAATAGAATCTCTCTTACAAAAATATTTAATCAATAGCCACCTCTAGATTTTACTCTTAGTCAATGAATAAAATTATAATGATTTGTGAAACCTAATAATGGGCAATTTAAAAGAAGTGGATAAATTATTAGAAGGCATGGATGTGATAAAATAATCTTGGTAAAAAAGGTTAAGATTAATCATATCAATCTTAATGAATTTTATGAAAATTCTTCAAATCAACCCAAATCCAAGTTCAAGTACATGAATTTTGATACCAACCGATTTATAGTTTGACTACTCTATAATAAGAAAACGAGAAACATATGAAGATAGTATTTTTTTATAGTATCTTGTTTATTCGTAGAGAGAATAACTATTACAAAGATTAGTTATTTTTTAAGAATGATTATAATTATAATTATGGATTCTATTATTAGTTCATATGAATAGTGGATGCCAAGTGAGAATGACAATAATTATAACTATAAATTTTATTATTAATTCACTTGAATAGTTAATACCAAGTGATGACAATTTTTAAGGGTTTATAGGATTAGGAACGATAGAGGGAATAATAGAAAACGTAAATTTGGATCAATCCTGTTTAGTAACTTTCAAAACGAGATGGACACTCCAGTTTTTGAAATTGAGGAGATTTTCCCTTCCAACACGTGTAGGTTTGCATAGCCACGTGGCGAATGATTCAGCGTAGCATTTCGATAAGAGCAAACTAACAGAAGGTAAAAAGAAAATAAGCTCACAAATGAAAATTAATAAAAAAAAAAAAATTAAGAAAACATAATGTGAAAAAAAAAAAAAGAAAGAAAAGGGAATCGAGGGAAATCGAGCCCTTTCTTCTCCAATGCCATTCAACAGTCTACAACAAACGAAGCTGGTGACCTTTAGGTCACCAACAATTTAAATGATGATTTATAAAAGATAAGAAATATGTAAGAATAACAGACTTCAATGCATCAAGAACATGTTGTAGCATTTGACGTAACATACCGGTAGAATTGAAATCGAAAGAGCAAAGTTAAAATCATACACCATTTCGATAGGAAAGCAATTGGCATGCCATCCATATGATAAAAAAAGGGACATTGATAAAAAAAGAAAAGAAAGAAAGGAAATTGAGACCTAAGTGTTAACTGACTTGAACTGGTTACTAAATCTAAGCAAAAAAAAAAAAAAACAGTAGGTAAACGATTAAAATAGGGGAACATTGCAGTTCTATACAAGAGACATGTAGTTCCACTATTTCTATGCGTCAAACTTACAATTGAGAGTGTTGGTAAAACATTTCTCCTAAATCTATTGGTTGTGAAATGAAAACCTGCATGTTTAGAAATAGGAAACCAAAAATGCAAACAGACTTGACACCACAACTACAAAAGGAAAGCAAAGTATTGTCCTTTTTCCTTTTCATCATTTTTCTTCTCCTTTAATTTTATTGTGACCATCCTAAACCAGTTTGATCTAAGGTTGCTGATCGGGTTCCCTAATCGGAAGGTCGCCAAGGGCTGGAGTTGTGAGTGGTTGGCAGTTAATTGGAGTCGTGGGTGTCTTGGGTCACCACCTTCACTGGGCAAATCCCATCGCCACCAACCCCAACCACCCCTCTTTTTTTTTTTTTTTTTTTTCATTTTCCTTTCTTTCTGACTTTCTCTTTTTTTTTTTTTAATTTGATTTTTTTTTTTGATTTTCCTTTTATTTTTTATTTGATTTTCTGACCTAAAAAATATAATGTTGGGTCATTTGTCGCATAGCTTTATCTACCTGAAAAAAAAAAAAAAAAAAAAGAAGTACTGGGGACATCGGTGTAGTTATAAGTTATTAGGGCGGTTGCTGTAACTTGCCCTAATAGAAGAACAATTTAATACCCTTGGCTCAGTAGGCAAATCTCAAAATAGCACATGTTACTCAAGATGATATGTTTTTAAAGATAGAAGTAAAAACTTTATTTCCGCAGCTTAGGAACTCAAGGGAATAGATCTTCCCTCTACAGATGAAAGAATACCTACTATCTTTAACCAATGAACATAATAGTTGGTTGGATAATTAGATAATCTTAATAATATCTGAGCTTACGAATTAAATACTACCTATATATGTAAACTTAAACAATTAAAGATAAATTACAACGATTATTCTTGTATGCTTTTAAAATTACACCAAAATCCGCACTTTTTATAATGATGTCATTTCCTCCTCTAACACGAGTAGAGCTGATTCTCTTTGCTCCCATGTATAACCAAATGTGGCATACGAAAGAAATTGAAAAGAAAAGGAAAAATAAGAGAAGCCTAAGAAAGCCTTTGGACCATTAATTACTACGGAGGCTCGACCTTAGCCAGTAGCCGCCACCACTTCCTCTTAGCCACATCCATTTTATTCCTCAACAAAGGAAAATAAAGGAGGCTTCTTTAACTTGCTAGGATCCATATTTTTCTTATCTTCGTTTTGCTTTTTCTTTTCACCAATTTTATACTCTTTTGCAAAATCATAACAACTTTAATATCTATCAAATATGCTTTCACTTTAGGGACGGTACCTCAATACGTGATAGACATACACTTCGCTTATTAAGTGATAAAAATTGTGCAATCTAATTTTGGAGTAATCCACTTAGAAATATAGTTGTTTACAGCCCTTAATTCCTTAAGGATTTTTAATGTATATTGGTACTTCGGATTGATCGCTCAAGACTTTTGGTCTCTACCCGGATCCAATGAAAAAAACGGGATCACTTCTTATAGACTCGTTGAGAATGATTCTGATCTAGTTCATGGCCTATTAGAAGTAGAAGGCGCTTTGGTGGGATCCTCATTGATGACTAATAATTAGGGTTAGGAAAAAAACTGTAAATCGTAAATCGAATCATAAGTTGAATTGAACCAAACCAAAATAATGGTTTTTTTAATGAATCATTTGGTCAGTTCGGTTATATATAAACGGTTTGCGGTTTGGTTCGGTTCAATTTATTTTTCTGAATTGAACTGAACTATTTGGTTAAAGAAAAATAATTTTATGCAATTATTTTGTTATTTTTTTTATCAATCTTTATGGATTTCATGAAATTTTTCATATTTTAGTCTTTTTTATCTTATTTTTGAGTAAATTATTAATATCAAGTTGAATAAATTTCATCTGAAATTTCACATTTAGAACTTTTTCTTTTCTAAATTGTCACTTTCTTATATGTTTTCAAATTAAAAATGTTATCTTAGTACTTTTTACGTATCTCTTATTTCTTTCTCGATTTTTAGTATATCTTTTTTGTTTTCTTTGTATTGTTTTTTTATTGGCAGTTTTACTTCTCCCTCCTTATTAGTTATTCGTTAAAATAGAGTCTTTTATTCTCATTCGATCAAGTTAGAGTTTTTTAAGACTTTGTATAACTTTTTACGAAGTATTATTATATATGATAAATATATGAGAAATTAATTGAAAATATATGGAAGTTTAATGAAAAGGAAAACATATTATTGAAAATAAAAATGTATAGTGAAAATTTGAGAGTTTGAACTGGTTTTAATTAGGTTTAAAAAATTTACAAACCGAATTGTATGGTTAGGTTTGATTTAAAAAAAAAAAATTGAACCATTATATTAGATTTAATTTGATAAGGAGAGTGAACTATACTAAATTAAACTGTGTTGACCTCTACTAATAACCACCATTAGGGGGTGTTGGTGGGTGCCACTATTGAGGTAGAGTTGATGTAGCTGGTAGCCAAAGAGCTTTTGCAGGATTCCATTTTTTTTTTTTTTTTGTTTGTCGATTTCCTTTGTCTCCTGATTTTTCTTTTATTTGTTTGCTTTGATTCATAATTTTATCATAAATTACCTAACATGGTATTTCCATATCAAGCCTTTTGTTATGTAGCTACCCATACATGGAAAGTGAGTAGACTCGATATGTGGCAAAAGAAAGGAAACTATACCATTATAAAAATGGGAGTTAGGGGAATAAGTGTGATTTCAACTATTTCAAGGTAATCTAAAGCTTGTGGCAAAAAAAAAAAAAAAACCTAAAGGTTAATGGATTCGATGATGGTCCTTGGCAAAGCCACATTTTGATCATAGAATTGTTATTGGGAGTTTCATAATTTTCATAATAAATGTCTCGCACTGAAATCAAAGGACATGAGTAGTTGATCATGTTCTTATAGTCTAGTAAGGTCATATAAGGCTTGATCCTATACTTTGAAGTCTTTTGAATCCATATTCTAAATTTTTTACATATTAATCTTCTAAAGAGGGATAAGCAAATGTCCATTGTAATTACCATACTATGAACAAAGGCAGACACATGCCAAACTACAATTCAAATACAAGCCTAATGTTACTAAATCCATCAATAAATGTTCATTTAGGTTATGATAACGACATAGCCAAAATCATAATCTTAACATCTCAAAATTTGAAGTAACTCAAATTCTATCTATGTACAAATATATAATACATAATATATTTCAAAGGTTTATCTAATCCTTGCATCAACATCAATGAAGTGTCATATCTAATCCCAACACCATCACTAAAGTTGTCTCATGTTGGTTTCCTATATTAATATTAGCCATCGAGTCATTAATCCACTAAAACCGTCCACAAATACATCTCATTCCACCAGTGCGACCTAGTTATAGTTTTTTTTTTTCTCTTTTAAGAAATTATTATGGTAATTTTCCACGGCCTGTAGCAATATAGTTCCTAAAACTAACAATTATATCAATCTCGGTATCTACCCCATTATAGGCCAACGACAGTCAATCTATGATTGTTTGTTCGGATATTTTACAAGCAAAAGTACAAATGACATAACAATTAATTGTGGTCAAATAGCTATCATTTTCATTTTCTTTAAGCCTATATGCACACTTAGCAAGTAATGATATAGTTACTCCCCTTGTTTTTCCCATAAAATCCATTGCATGTTCTTTAATCTTTATGATATCCCTATAACAATAGTTTTGGTGAATTAAATATACTCAATCATTAAATCTTTTAGCTTATTCCATCTTGTTCTAGGAACATTTTAACTTTAATAGATCTTCAAATTAATTTCTAAATATAGCAATATACCAAATCATGTAATTTAGGTCATACAAAATAAGAGTAGTTTAAGTTGTTTCTTCTAACTAAAGTGGCCAAATGGTAGGTTATAGTTATAGTCAATCAATCTAATGATGTAGCTTATTGAACAAAACCTGAATATTTTTTCTTCTAATTTCCTCTCATTTTTCTTTCAAATTATTCCAAATTTTAATTGTAGTGACATTATATAATGTTTTTGATAATCATCCGATTGAGATTACCAAATTTTTATTTATAATTTAGTTTTAAACTGACTTTCTTGCACTTAAATTTTGTTCATTTATTCACCTAACTTATGGTATTTAAATCTATCTTTTATTAATTTTTTTTGTTATTACTGGTCATATTGCTTATTGTTCGATAAATTTCTATTTTATACCTTATTTCACCATAAGTTCAATATTAGGTTTTGTTTTGAGTTTCAAATTTTAGTTTGATTAGGTACCTAAATTGTCAAACAAAAGCATATGTACTTAAAATGATAAAGAGTGAAAATATAGATATTTAAAGGGAAATTTACTTTAATTTTTATTTTATTTTTAAATTATTCTATTTTTTTATTTTGCACTATGTCATATATTTCCTACTTCACATAAGTCAGTCACATCAAAATATGACATCTCTGCCATATATACTGTGGAGTATGCAAAAGTTCAATATACTTGCTAATATCCATAAATATATCAACAAAACACAAATACTCTATTAAGGGACTTACACCAATACATAATACAGCTTCCTTAGGTAGTCCACAAATAACACGTCACATCATGGTCTAACTAAGTTTCTAACTTACTAATCAAAGCAATGCACCATATAGTCTCAACATATAATCTGGTATATAAACACATTTGAGTCATGAATCTCCTTACTAATCATTTAAGTACTTATAACAGCTATCAATAATCCTACTTCCATAGTTTAGGTTAAATCCTAAGTCGTCATGCATATCTGTTTATATTTCACATTAATACCTAAAAAACGTGATTCTATGGAGGGGTGAGTAAAAAGACCGATAAACAACTATCTCAACCACATATGCACAACAAATAAAGAAAATTTTTACTTGTGTTCATAAATATTATAAATATTAATGCAATGGGTATCCATTTTGTATCATTTATGTAAAGCAGACAACACATTCTTGATGTTCTAAAACTTGCAATATCTTAGGGTTTTTTTTTTTTTTGTTAAAGGAAAAGCTTTTGATGTTGTAAAATGTTTTCTTTTAAAATCATTTTCTAGAAAATGATATGTTTTCATATATTTGTTAGTCTTTATAAAAATAATTTGAAAAACATTTTTTGGTGTTTGTCTTGTGAATATTATGTTAATTGTAGTGGTACCTATGTAAATTAATATCAATATGTTACTATAAATACATTATTTCAAACATTTTATTGGAAAGTAAAATTATAAATGTAAATGATTTTTTATTACAATCTATTTACTTTATTTTAATAATTTTAAAAAATTCTTTAATTTCTCTTTCCCCCATTGAATTATGTTTATGTTTAAATATAATTTGTATGTCAATTATAATAAAAATAAAATAAATAGCATATTCGTAGAGTTAGGGTGTATATAAATATTGATTCAGAAAATGATATTTAGTCTTGAAAAAGTGTATGTCGTTTATTAGAAAAGACTTTGATTTTTCGCTTAATAAAAGAATGTTTGAAAATATTTTCTAATCTTTTTTTTTTCTGCCAAAAAAACATTTTCTACTTAAAATGTCTCTTTTAGCATAACAAACAAGGGGAAATGGAGAAGCTGATTTCTAAAGAATATTTTTCATGAAACAAATGAGGCCTTAGACTCTCTAGTATAAAATATAATATATACATATACATATCCATATGAAATTGCAACCTTAAAAGTCATCTCATTCTAGGCTTATCATCATTACAAATAGTCTAAGGAAGCCATTCATAAAGGCATCCATTCCATTGTTGAGTTAATTACCACTTCAGCTTATAAGACCATGTCACAATAACTAGCTAGTCCACAATCTACTTACTTGCACATGGGTTTTAATGCTTAAACAATCATTCCATCTCCCTAGTAAATGACCCCATAGGGATAATATAATTACCATTTTGTAACCTTTACTTCTAATACCAATATTTTTTGTCCTCTTGGTATAGAAGCAACACAACTAATGCTCATTCATTAGTTTTAATAATTTTAGATTAATTTTAGTTTTTAACTTACATATATAAACAAACAAACATAGTAACCATGTAATTGGATGGAACTTATTAGTTTTTGAATACATAAAGTGATAATCAACTCATTAATTAAATTAAAGAATAAAAACATGAACACTGAATTTTACTAAAAATCATTATTTTTAAGTATATGGTTGATTTTACACCTATATAGACTGTTTAAGGTTAAGAAAATCAAGAACGGAATTCCTTATGGTGAGCCTACCTACTCAACCTAGAAGTATTTTGTTGATTGTGTAGTAATCAAAGTTTGGTCGATCGACTACGTAGATAGCTCATTAACGAGCTTAAATTAGGGGTCAATTGATCGATTGATATAAGAGCAACTAGACCAACCTCGTAAATGGAAGTTGGTTGCTAGCCATTATATTATGTCAGTTGATTGAAATAACCATGATTAAGCATGAAATGAAGCATTAATAATTGCACACTCATCTGTCTTTTACATAGAAAACTAATTAGAAATTCCGCAATGATGAAAACTTTGCATTAATCAACATTTAAAATCATTTACTTTTATAATCCTCCTCCCTATATTGTAAACTTCTTGGTAATTCCTTATCAAAACACAAATACTATCTATTAATTCCATAATAAAAAGTAATAGAGAAGAGTGAAACAAAATTCACTAATTTATTCCAATTCTACATTGAATTCCTTTTCAATCATACAATCCATGATTTACACTTAAAATTAAACCATAATGAGACCCTTTAGCCTAAATTTGTTTACCTTACCAATTAATTTCATAAAAATTATATAGATAGGAAGGGAGGAATTTGGACTCATTATTCTACAATGGACTTGACGTGAATAGATTACTGTAATGCATAACTAAAACGTTTAATTGATGGATCATCTATGGAAATTGTTAGACTCTAATTAAGTGTTTAGAAACATATACATATTGATACTTATTGATTCTAAAACAATTGTTTTTCAACAATTTGCTAAGTTTTTCTTTTTCTTTTTTGGTTAGTTACTTTTATATTACAAAATGAGGGAGGGGAAAATTGAACCTGATATATCTTATTAGGAGATCAATAATCATATCATTAGATTACAAAGGTCTTGACAATTAGCCAAGATTTACCCTACAAATTCTATTATCATATTGTATTTCTTCTTGACAATCCAATAAAAAAACATGGATTAGAGTGTTAACTTACAATATAGAAGAGATTAATAGAATCAACCAATAAAGGACTACTGGGATATAGAGAAAGAGGGATAGTGAGACAAAGAGGAATGTCTATATGTTGAGGCAGGGAGAAAATAAGAGAAATAGATGAAAGGATACGCTTATTAGTCATCTTTTAACTGCATAAAGTTTTTAACTATACAGGGAAATAGATTAAAGGATGCATCTAGTCTTGGAAATAAAAATGAAAGATCTCAATTGAATTAAAACGATAAAAGGGAAACTGATAGAAATATCCCTCAGTTAATTTTTCGAAGTTATCTCATAGGTTGTTTCCTATTTATGTTAGGAGATTCTATGGTCTCATCCACCATTTTGATAGGATTGGTCCTATCTTCTATCTCACTATTTGTTCATATATTTTAAAATCTAAATTATTGTATTCAAAATTTGTTTAATGACTTAAATTTAAAGAGTACAAATCAAGGATTAACTGTGTGACGACTTTGATCCTGTAAAAAATAAGGATAAAACCATAGAAAAATTCTATTTTGTTAGTTAGATAATTATCATATTTTTATCTTATTTTAGATCCTTTGTTATTATAGGTATCTTAGCATGCAAAATAGTTTAATTATTCTCATCTTTTATATCGTTAATCAATTTATTTGATATTTTATTATTAAGCATTCTCAGTTTGGGGTACTTCAATAAATTTATTAAATATTCATAATACATGTAAGGATATCCTTTAACTTGAATATATTTTCAGTCCATGGATTATAATTGATATTTAATTTTAAATTAAGGTTTAATCTTTTACGCTATTGTACCTTTTCTTAAAGGCTCCTCTTCTCAATTTATTTCCTTATGTGGCCTCTCTAGATATGTAGTGTATGGCATTATTTTACTCTTTTGTTGGTATTTATGTCATTCCCTATGTAAAAATTTACCAGCTATGTGATTGCTGATTAATCTCCTTAACAATGCATGCAAGTTATGCACTTATACCTTTAATATCAAAACTTGAAATTAGCTTCCCGAAGCTCCTAAAATGGACCGTCGATGGCGAAAACCCCCCAAGGTATGCCAGAGAGTTTGGAGGATATAAAATATCTTTGCAGGAAAAAAAAATAACAATCAAGGAAATTTCATATTTAATACTTAAACTTTACCAATATTTACAAATAATTATTAAGGTTTTAAAGTATCAATCTGGTATTCGAACTTTACTCATTTTCACAATTACTTATCTAAATATAACTCATTTTTACGGTTAACCATCTTAAGTTTCCTCATTTTTATGATTAACTACTAGACCATGTATTATAAATTATCTTCAGATGTTTGTAAGTAATAAATTGATATTTTTAAATTTTAGATATTTAATTATAAAAATAAATAAAGTTGAGGTATTAAATGTTACATTAACTTGAATAAAAAATGAAAGTTAAGTTGACTCGATGAATTGCATTGTTCAAATGGTCATAATACCTAAATTTAACAGAAATGGGATGCGAATAATTCTGGCGGAAAACATGGTAAGTGAAACACACGAAGCATGTTGGAGGAGGGACGAGCATGTGCATGATGTATAATTTGTAGTCATTTTACGTAGACGATACGCGGAAATAATTTCAGTTTTTTAAGTTTGTGTTTTGATATTAAACACTAAAAATCCTCAATTATGTACAGTAGAATAAAATTGGACGACCAAAAGTTAATTGTTAAACGAGTTCTTTTTCTCTCTTTTTTTTCGCCGTAAAGAATATCGGATGACACAGATCGGTTTTGGTTTTGTTTGTCTATTTCTCTTTATATTTGATATTTTTTTAAAAAGTACCCCCATCCCACCCTAAAAAAAAAAAAAAAAAAAAACAAGAAGAAGAAGATTCTTGGTGAACTGTGCTAAAATTATATGTAATACAGAGTTTCAAAAGATACATGGAAATTTATTTTCTCTATTTTATTTGTATGTACTTTAAGAAAAATCAAGTAGACCCCAATGGATAGTTTAAGTACTCACTCTAGCATATTTGCTTATTTATAATAGCTTTCGATTTTGGAAGTCCAACTAAGTTGCTTTCAATTAGGACAACTAATTTTGCCAAAGCTTAGGGTTAAACTGTGATTCGTCCAAAATACCATGAATGAAGCCCCATTTGGCTAAAAATAATTCAAATTGTCCCTTCTAATGATCTAGCATTTTTCTTTTCAAATTGGCATATGCTTAAACCCAAAGTATATGTTGAATTAGTATTCATCTATTATTATTATTAAATTAATCAACTAGTCCTTAAAAATAATAATAATCTCCCGAGCAGCATGGAAAATGAGATCTTTTTGACCTACAAGCCATCTTCTAGTGATATCCAAATCAGCCCCCAATATTAAATTATCTCTTCACGAACGCCAACATCGGATTTGTACCCACCTTTTATCATTTTAATGACAGACGGTGGTTATTATTCTAATACGAAATGGGGAAAACACCCAGAAGAGGCCGTGAACATGGACACCTTTGTGGTGTTTCATTTCCGTACAATTTAATGTGGTTGGTCAGCAAAAAGGCAGATCACCATCATTAAGGGTTTAGGGTTGCTTTGGAGGCTTACTTTGTGTTGGAATCAATAGTTTATTTTTCACATAGCACATTGATAAAAAGGGAAAGGGGAGGGAATCACGTGCACATGTTGTCTGAAGAAGGAAAGCTCCCCTTTCCTTTTTTTTTTTTCCTCCTTTATTTTTTAACAATGAGAAAGTATTATAATATTTTAAGCCGTCCATAGGATTTGGGGAACTATTTTTATATTTAGGTTCATTTGGCATTATCCTTTGCTACTTGCATGTCTTCTTTTCCTAAAAGGAAAAAAAAATGAAAAATTGATGGCTGTGGTGAAATTCTGTTTAAATCGTCAAAAGACAATATTATGCAGCTGTTATTACTCTAAAAGTGAAGTGGATTGATTCAATTTAACTAAAAAAATAAAACAACAAAAAGATTGATGGGATACAACTAATGATAGTATCAAGAATATTATTATGAATGGTATTTATTGATAATACGTAATTATTCTGCTGTCATAATTCTTTACGTATTTTAAGATTCTGATTAGAATTAAACTATTTTTAAATTGATTAATCAAGTACTAGAAATGAGATCGATAGTGTTGCTAGACCTAATTTAGTGAGAAAATTGCAACACTATTACATATGCTTTAGAGCTTTTAGACTCATTGTTGTTGGATACACTATAGTTGAAGAATTAACATAATAGATTGAAGGTAAACTTCAAAAGAAGTGAATATTTGTTTTCTTTCTAAGAGAAAGTAGTTTTTCTATTAGGATTATTTTCATACGTGCATCACCAAATCTTTGTACAATACTCTGGTTGAAGTGTCCCAAAGATACGGGTAGTGCTATAACCAAAATCCAGTGAAAGTCACTTTAAATAACTCTATTACGAAGGGCCATCACTAATAATTACCTTAAATCTTTTAGCTATCCAACTCTACTTCAATGGATATGGATGTGAAATGAATTTGTCTTTACGTTTTAGGCTGTATGCATTGAGCAAGTCACCTGTCCTTTCAGCACCAAATTTTACGTGGAAAAGTTTGTTCTGGTCGGATGATATTTACATACCGTTGTATTATTGGGCTCGATTCGAAGTGATATCAATACTCTCCTGAAAGCGATATTGCCAAATTCTTCATCAAAGCAGGTTTTATTTATTTATTTTTTCCCTGAAATTTTGAACAGACATATTCGTAATTGTGGTATGTTCCATCTTCTTTAGGTTTTTCCAAATTGATAATAAAGAAATTTTTTGTTAGTATTTTAGATACAGGGATAATAATGATAATAATTCTTTCTAACTGGTGCACTGATGGGAACTTTCATTAGTAAAATTCTTTTAATTTTTATAAGATGACAATTAACAAGATGATCTTGCACCATTTACATCACTTTTTAACATATATTTTGATGACAATGTAGTAATGTCGATTAGATTATTATATCCTTGATGAATCGAGGTATATTACACTTAGAAATTTGCTATTTCATAATCTTTTTTAATTGTCTTCATTAATTTCATTATCGCAAACTATGCATACAGTTATATTCTAAACTTTCTACATTGGAAATAATTATTAAAGCAACGCATATAAGAAAAGGCGTTAAAGATAATGGGAGATAAATAAATTAGAAGTCATTTATATTTCCAAAGTTTCAATCAATTTCTCTAATTTTTTTCTTCTTTGAATTAGTTACTTAAAGCTTTGACAAAAAAAAAAAAAAAAAAAAAAACTAGTTACTTAAAGTTACATGCGGTTACACTAAGATTTTTTTTTTTTTTTTCAAAGTTTAAACTAAGATTCAATCGAATCATTTACGTTTTAAATTAGCAATATAAGTTGTAGTACGTCTGCATTACTACACCAAGTAAATCCACTCTTAATATTTCCCATATTATGCACCGTGCAAATCCCGTAATACAGAGCTACAAAATAGAAGACATACTTGCCACGCACAAAAATAAAGGATTTAATTCACTTTAAATATAAAGAGTTTGATTTTTTACTTCAGCATACACATTAAAGATTTAAATGACTTACTTATAACATTGAAAACATTATTAAATATAGGTACAAACTAACAGAATTTCTTATATCTTATCAAAATACAACAAATACTTATCCTGAAGAATTCAGCGAATGATCTTGAGATAGCTCCTTTTGGCATCTAATAACGATGCCATGCCAGAGTAAAAGAATGATGCATAATTGCATCACTTTGCATACGAAGGCTACATATAGTGGCGTGCAACCCACCAATCAAAATTCTCTCTCTCTCTCTCTCTCTCCCTATATATATATATATACATATTCTCTACTTTAGCCGTTGTTGTTATTATTATTATTATTATTATTATTATACATATATAAGATATTTTATATTTTAGGAACATAAGAGTAAGGTATGCACTACAGCAAGATACCTAAAGTAAGAAGTAATCACGGTGGGCTTCTAAATAGAAATTTCATGATGAGCGCCCATGACATCCATTATCGTGAATCATTTTTTTTTCTTTTGTTTTTTTTTTTTTTTCATTAGCTATTATAGCAAAACTATTGGAGAGGATTCGAATCTAATCCATCCTATTTGAAGATCCATATTAATTCCACTAGATTAAATTGACCTTAGTTATTATAGTGACCATTTGAATCCATATATGTTATTTAGTAATTCAAACCTGTATTTTCTCCTTTCATGTAGATTTAATATGTTTCTTGAGATATTGGACGTTTGGTAAAGCCTGAGGGGTTGAGGCCTATTCTAAGTTCTAACCTCCTTAAATTTATATAAGTTTTTGAAAACATTTACTTAAATATTTTTATTTATGTTTTTCTTTTATTTTATTTATGCTATGTTGATTTGAAAGAGTTGTTATTTCATTCCCCTTGTTTCTATTTGAATAACTATTAATGCGTTTACTTAAATCCTAAATACCTAATAGTCATTTTGTGATGAATTTCTATTACTAAAAATGTTGAATGGTTATTTATGAATATGACCTCGTGAATAACTATTATTTAGTTATTTGTGGGTTCTTTCTATGACTATCTATGGAAGTGCAAACACACCACCACCATATCACTATCACTGCGAAACCTACACCACCATTGATAATGCCATACCCGTTGCCTCCATGTCAATATAATTAAGAATATCATAAATATTGAAAAATATAAATAACTTTGAACTAAAACTATCATATTATGTAATATATATATAATATGCCATAAATAAATAACAATGATAGAATTAATAAGAGTTATAGCATACATAATTAAATAATTACATATTGTAAGAGATATGAACAATTATGTATTATATTATTATATAAGATAATGAATAAATTAATATATGGTGTTTATTTCATAGTCACATGTATATTTATTATATAATAATGATATTAATATATTATATTATATCAAATAATATAAAATAAAATAATTTCACTATAATTTTATATTACTAAATAAGAATAATATCTTATGTAAGTCTTAACATTCTATAACAAAATATTAAATTATTAAATTTAAGTAATGTATAATATATTATGATAAAGTAATTATGTAATATCTAATCATATACAAAATATGATAGATGATATTAAAAACTAATAATTATAATATATTTAATACTTAATAAATATTAATATTATAACTAAGGTACTGTATAATATAATATAATATAATTACTCCAAATATAGCAATGCAATTATAATTATTTTCACTACAATCATAAATGTTACTTTATTAAAATTATAATAATGTAGACTAAGGATAAATAATATGTAATATAATAACATAATAATTTAATTATATAATATTAATGCCTCATTCACTTTAGGGGAATTGGAATTTAATTCTTCTTTTATTCTTTATTATAGCGTTTACTTTGTTTTTTGTCTTCGAATCACAATTTCTAATAGGGATTCTTTAATTCAAGTAAAAAATCACGATTTCTTACAAAATTTCATATTTTTTTTAAAAAACAACCTCGTATCAATTTAACGATGATCACTACCATTGTTACTATCGCCGCTGTCAACCACTATTACCATCATTACCATCGACCATTACCATAATCACCATTATCGCTACTACCGTTGCCGCCATTACTATTATTACTACTACTACTAACCATCAACCACTACCACTTACCGTTACTATCATTATCACCACCAACACTATTACCATTACACTGCTACTACTATCATTGCTCTGCTACCATTATCATCATTCATCATCACTACTACTATCGCCATCGCCATCGTCGACATCACTGTCGTCACCATCACTCAGCACTGTCGCTACCGCTAATCATAAAATGAATCAAGGGTAATTTAGTCATTAAAATTTTATTACGTGTCTATTCTTAAGTTAGTTATTAATTTAACTAAACAAAGTAATAGGTATTATATCTTTATTACATTTTTTAAGAATTCTAATTACATTTCTCGTTCATTTCATTTAGTAAAATGAATGAGCTATGAGTAATATATAATGTATAAAGAATTATATTTGTATAAAAATTAATAATCATTATCTATTTAAATTATTATATTATGTTTATATTACAATTATAATTAGATAATTAAAGTTTTATTACATAATTAGACATTATTTGTGAGGATATCCTAGTAATTTATCCATCTATGGCCCTTAATCCTCAAAATCATTTGACTAACTAAATAGGGTAATAACAACATTATTCAATTATAATTGAGCAAAACAATAACTTTTTACATTCTGTTACAGTTTCATTCTATTCATCTATAATAGTTTTTCCATTATAGCTTTATGCTATTAGGGGAACTGAAGGTGACGATAATGTATCTATGAAATTACGTATAATAGCGAGACTCTGCATCGGTGTAGTAATGACTACATCTAATTAGCACCTAATAAGTTTCTCGGTTTGATAATTAATATTTTGAACTCGACAGTGCAGATAAATGATGGTCATTAAGGTGTTCACCCGTATTACCTCCCGACAATTAAGTTTTGATCATTTGGATACATTCTTATATATAATAAGGAATCTTGATAATATGTTTGGTTAACTTTATAAATGTAAAATATAACAACTATTCCTCTCTTATAAAATTACTGCTGCATCTAGTTAGTAGAATAATTATTCTATTAAATTCCTTTTACTATCAAATAAGGATACTCATTCATTTTTAAGACCAAAAGAATAGTTATTTTCTTTTTCTTTTTATATGTTTCCATATTTTATCTACAGTCCCTGACTAAAAAGTCAAGCCATAGCCTGCGGAAAAAAGGTATATCAATTTTAGTAGATATATTTATAGTTTATTATTGATATTAATTTTAAATGCAATCAAACAAAATAACAGTTATTTTTTTTTTCCATTCTATTCTTTACAATTACAATTTTAATTTCACTTTATTTTATTCCATCAACAAAATGTGCCATGAGACTTATAATTACCTCACCTAGCCATCTTGGTTAGGATTAGAGAGTTCGGTAATCTTCCATGAGAAGGACTAGTTTATTTGCAATAATGTACGTGTTTACGTATAATATATTGGCAAAGTACGAATATAATTACAATCCACGAGAGGGGACCATATAAAATTAAACGTAAATCACGTGTTGAGGACATAGAGAATCGAGATAATCCGCTTTTTTGGCAATTATTATGGTGGAAGGAAGATTTGCATTACGGCTCTCTAGGAATAATAATAATAACAGTTAACAAACACGACCTCGTCATCCATTACGTAATCTCACTCATAATCCGATAACTTTCGCATTTGTTAATTGTACTAGGAATGGACTACTAAACAACAAAAGTAATTGTCCTTATTTTTCACCCCTATATTTTATTATCATTTAATCATGCACGCTAAGTACTTGTTGAAAACTTGTTACAGATGCTTGTTTCGATTAATGTCGGCAAATAATCCAACTGGGGAGTATAAAAAACTAAGTATTCTTTGTTTATTGTGTATTCTTGATTATATAGAAAGGGTATCGAGGATGTGTCAAGATACACATTAAAAATCTAAAAGTGGAAAAAAAAAAA